>CM075510.1:23287500-23785000 GCA_037950675.1 Hypophthalmichthys molitrix | reverse complement strand
GGTGAAATAAATTCAATGCTAAAGAGCTATTTTAGCATTAGTGGGTATAATATATAGTATTACAGCTTGTTTAACAATTGTCATTTTAACTTTAAGTTCTGCATTTTTGAGTTACCAAAAAAACAAAAACAAAAAAAACAATCCTTAGTCTGGTTGGTCTTACTAGTACCCATGACACACACACACAAGCACTATATGCATATACATTTATTGAAAACTTTAGAAAACAAAGTAACAAAAGCGTGTTTGTGGGTCCCGACTCATTATTTTGACTATTTGAACAGGTGCAAATTTACCGCATTTGTGATCATTTTAAGCATGTCAATAAATGCATCTCAATCCCAATCCTGGTCAATACTATTAATAATACACAGAGTGGTGCACCTCTCCATTTTGGTTCACAGTTAAAAGATCAGGGCACACACATTTTTTGGATTGAAGCACCTAATAATATTTTAAAATCATATTTTACAGGGACAAAGCGCCATTGGTAAAGTGGTGAATAAATATTACAGCACATGGCAATGAGACTGTTAGGTCAGAGCACACTTGGAAAAGATGGAAGCAATATGCACATATAAAAATATAAAAAAAAAAAAAGAAAAAAAAAAAAAAAAAAAGTGTGCTGGTGTGCTTGAGTCCATCCTAAGATCTCTGTCCACATGGTCCATATTTGTGAAATACAGCAAGTTGAGTTAGTCGGCAGAATCAAATTATGTTGTTTCTTTCCCCAGGGTCTGAAAATTGGACCATAATCATTAGATTAAAATTTAGTCACACTGGCAGACTTGTGTTTAATACAGCTTTTATGAATCTAATAATACCTGTATTAGACTCACCCCTGTTTTAGGTCCATGTTGTTTATTGTGTCCTTTAGGCTTGAACATCCACCAGCTCAGGAGGCATAGGAGACTTTGGGTGTTTGCTTTCAAAATGCTGTTTAAACGTCTTGGGATCTGGCATCTGCGTCTATACAATTAGGAATAAGCACATTTCTCAGCAAGGATGTGCAGAAAGGGCTGGGCACAGCGGCTTAAACTAGCAACCCTTCACTCATATTGCTTTTTAAAGGGTTAGTTCAGCTAAAAATGAAAATTATCCCATGATTTACTCACGCTCAAGCCATCCTAGGTGTATATGGATCTTCTTTCAGGCAAATAATCAAAGATACATTTAAAAATATCCTCGCTCTTCCAAGCTTTATAATGGTAGTGGATGGGGGGCGAGATTTCGAGAAAAAAAAAAAAAAAAAAAAAAAAAAAAATGCATCCATCCATCTTAAATATAATCCATATGGCTCCAGGCGGTTAATATAGGCCTTCTGAAGTGAAGTGATGCCTTTATGTAAGAAAAATATCCACATTTAAAACTATATTAACTATAATAACTTGCATATGGCTGTTTGCCAAAAGCTTCGATTTGCGCAGGAAGCGTATCCTTTGACCCGACACACGACAATAATGAATGCAAAAGTGCAGAGAATAGAGCAAAACAAATCACCGGTCACGAATTAGAAGTCTAAAACGAGAAATTTTAAAGAGAAATGTTGGAGGATTTCAAATTAAGAGAAGAGGAGCTTCAGTTTGTTGCCCAGCCCTCTTTATTTGAACCACCAGAGGTTTTGTGTTTCAAAATCACACCCCCCATTCACTATAAAGCTTGGAAAAGCCTGGATATTTTTAAATACATCTCCAATTGTGTTCGTCTGAAAGAAGATAAGTCATATAAACCTAGGATGGCTTGAGGGTGAGTAAATCACGGGATAATTTTCATTTTGGGTGAACTAACCCTTTAAGTAATACACCTTAAGTCACTCACCCTGCAGACAGGACAGGTGTGGACCAGTGCTGCTTTGGCTGCAGTCTTCTGATCCGCTCCTTGAGATTTCTTCTTCTCAGCTGCTTTCTTTGCGTTCTTCTGTTGAGATTGGATCTTCTGTTGCCCACGAGCCATGGCCTTCTCTGAAAACAAACATTATATATAATGACTCGCTCAAGTAGACAGATATAATGCTGACATATCAGCCACTTTTCCTACCATACAAAGAAAGTGAATGAGACGGAGGAAAGCCATACAGGTTTGAAACAATATGTAAACGATGAGAGAATTTTCATTTTAGGGCGAATTATCCCTTTAAAAGCCTAAAATGACATATATCACATTTGTATGTGTGAGTTATGTAGGATAACCTGGCGAAGGAGTTATTAGAACATAATAAACGTAAAAATGTTGCTATACGTGTTAATAATCAATGAACGATACTCCTTCAGAAATGTAGAAATGGCGAGCAGTGTCTTTCCCAGGAAGTATAACCCCGTTTTTTAAAAAATCAAAATCACAGTAGAGACCGCGAAGATCACATTAGCTAGTAACTTAGCTCATCCGCCTTCTTTAAAACTGATCTAAGCCGTATAGTTGTACGAAACGATCGAATTAAAAATAACATCAACTAAACCACAAATGCCTGTAAAAACAACAGAAATTACGTTTATAAGATTAAATCTGGCAGATTGATAAGTATTTAGAGACAATACCTCGGCGTTAAGACACGGTAGGAACTAGGAAGTCAAGCTCAACTGACGCAATTCAGCAGCTTCCGTCAGAAGCACTTACATAATAAAAGTTTTCCTCAGCCACTCAAATGTCGAGATTTAAATATTTTATCCTCAGGCCAGTGATGTATGAGTTGGCTGAGTACTTTTTTATTTATTTATTTTATTAATTCTGTACATGGGTTTTATTCGTTGTTTTGGAGTATTCTCAAACGAAAATAGCCGAGCGAGGCTAAAAAATGTCACTTATTTATCTCCGTGTGGCTGAAACGAAGCATTCTGAATCTGCAAATCAAAAGAATCAATTAATTCGTAAAATGATTCACTGATTCAAATGTTCCGAACAGGTTTTAAACATACGTGCTGTGGACATCTGCTGGTTGTACGCATGTTAGTGGATTGGAAATACTTTTTTTATTGCAATCTCTTGAACAATGAACATACAAAGACAATAATAACATATTATTTACATCAAATCAAATACTTGGAGAAACAAATACAATAATAATGATAATAATAATAAAGAAAACATTGAAAAAATCGCATCTCTATGTAATCAAGTAAATCAAGTGTGCTTTAGGAATGGAAAGACTCGAAACACTAGCAATTAAAATAATGCTTTGGAAATTACCTCCATATAAATATTTTTAAAAAGACAGTCTAAAATATCTTTACACATTTCTGAATCTTTGCAGAATGTATAGATCTTAATATATGAGAAATGTATTGGTTTTAAATAAAGTTTGTGTTCATGCCAATACAGTAGTCGTATTTTATTATTTTGTTAATTTTATTCCTCAGAAACTTACGAACAATACAGAATGAGTGGTCGGTTTATCTATTTAGTTTAATTGTACATGACTTTTATCTTGACGAGTGTGTTCACAAACATTTTGCGGAAGTTGTTTTGGTGTGTTTCCGTAGCAAAAGACAAAAATGGCAGAACGAGGATACAGTTTTTCTCTCACAACATTTAGGTAATTCTATCATTTATAGATTGATATGTGGCTGTAATATTTTATTATACATCTATTTTTGCATGCATTCAATGGAAATAGTTGTGTTTTGTCCAACATGTGTGTAAAATGTACTTAATCGGAAGTCACATCGGAGATGCACTGTCACGGTGTTAGTTACTATGAAACTGTATTGACTTTCGGTTCATTTTCCTCTTTCAATGCTTTGTTTGTTAGTTTTTACTCGTTATTTATTTCTTTGCTTACCGTTTTATCCAGAGTTGAGTGTTTTACTGCACATTCTGTTCAATTTTGTTGGCTGCGAATATTAACTTGTTTATCCGTTAATCTTTTGTAATGTGTACTATATTCATTGAATTGACAAGCATTTTAAAATATGTTCAAATTAGCATGAAGCTTTTGTTTAAACTTATAATCTGTGAATTTGAAATAATAAAAATACATAAGTTCAGAATTATCATGAAGTACATTCATTATAGATCCATATGTCAAAAAAAATTGCATTGTTTGTTTAGATACGTTTCATATGCTTTTCTCTAATATGTTTTTTTTTTTTTTTTTTTTTTATAAATCAACGCAGCCCTTCTGGCAAACTGGTGCAGATTGAATATGCTCTGTCCGCTGTAGCAGCCGGTGCTCCATCTGTAGGAATCAAAGGTATGTCTGTAGATCAGTGCATCACAAACTTCACAGACCCTGATCAAATCAGAACATCCATTGAGTTACTGAGTGCTGAATCCAGTATTTGAGTCAATAGCAGACACTCTTAAAGGGTTAGTAAACTAAAAAATGAAAATTATGTTATTAATTACTCACCCTCATGTCATTCCACACTTGTAAGACCTTTGTTCATCTTTGGAACACAAATTAAGATATTTTTTGATGAAATCCGAGAGCTGACTCCTCCTTCACTTGACATTTGATATTCAACAGTGCTATGCATCAGCCTGCATTGACACCATTTTCTTTAAGAGCTGCTGTGCAGCCAAAATTATATACCAGTTATCACTGTAAAGCTGCTTTGACACAATCTGCATTGTAAAAAGCGCCATATAAATAAAGGTGACTTGACTCTATAGCAATTTAACCTCCACTTTCAAGGTCCAGAAAGGTATTAAAGACATCATTAAAATAGTCCAAGTGACTACAGTGATGCAACCTAAATTTTATTAAGGGATGAGAAAAACAAAACAAAAATAATTACATTTATTCAACAATATCTTCTATATAGCCAATAATGAGTTGGCGTTCTTTCTGACGTAGAACCTGGAAGCCTGCACTGCACTACAACATAAACAGCGTAGGAAAATGACAGGGGAGAGAAGAAATTGTTGAATAAAGTTATTTTTGTGCACAAAGTTTTCTCGTCATTTCATAACATTAAGGCTGAACCACTGTGGTCACACTGATTATTTTAACGATGTCTTTTACTACTTTTCTGGACCTTGAATGTAGTAATTACATTACTTTTAATGGGGGGTAAAAAAAAAACCCTCAGATTTCATCAAAACTTGTTCATCAAACTTCTTACAGGTTTGGAACAACATGACAGAAATTTCATTTTTGGGTGAACTAACCCTTTAAGCTTTTGAAATCCAGTTTAAGACTTAGGCTACATTTCTATGTTTCTCCATACGTATGCTGCTCTTCAATTGTAAATTTGCATTGAAGGCCCTTTTGTCATTTTTTGCAGCATCAAATGGAGTTGTGCTGGCAACTGAGAAGAAACAGAAGTCCATACTGTACGATGAACAGAGCGTGCACAAAGTTGAACCAATAACCAAACACATCGGCATGGTGTACAGTGGAATGGGTCCTGACTACAGGTATTAAAAAAGTGCATTATTTATAATGAATGGTTGCTTTGTTCTAAAAATGAAAAGCTTTTAAAATGAGCCCTTGTTGAGTGTTAAGTTGGCACACTGACAGCTGAAGATGCTGTCATCTAGATTCTCTGTAAGTAAAGATCTCTCTTGACAGGGTGCTGGTCAGAAGAGCAAGAAAGCTGGCTCAGCAGTATTTCCTGGTATACCAAGAGCCAATCCCCACAGGCCAGCTGGTACAGAGAGTGGCTTCTGTTATGCAAGAATACACACAATCTGGGTATGTTACTTCTCTAATAATCATACTAGACTTGAATTAGAGCTCTTGTAGTAATTTGTCATGTTTTGTAGAGGTGTGCGCCCATTTGGAGTCTCTCTTCTCATTGCCGGTTGGGACGAGGACCGACCATACTTGTTTCAGTCTGACCCATCGGTACAACAAATAAATAGCAATCAAAACATTTTCATCACTGTTTATTCTTTTCATCATATTATATTAACATGCAATCTGTCAATCGTGATATCCCACAGGGAGCATACTTCGCCTGGAAAGCCACAGCAATGGGAAAGAACTATGTGAATGGAAAAACGTTCCTTGAAAAAAGGTACTAAAAATATTCAACGTATCGTCTTATGCAGGTTGCATTGTTGTAGTGTATAGATTTTTTATAAGATTCAAAAATAGGGAAATGAGTTTTTACAGCATGGTTTGTATAATTTTGTTACAGATATAATGAAGATCTGGAGCTTGAAGATGCTATACACACCGCCATCTTAACTTTGAAGGTGAATTAATCTCTAAATAACTTCCCTATATCAGATTGTTCAAAACAACAACATAAAATGGTGTTTTCTTTTTTCCTACAGGAAAGTTTTGAAGGGCAGATGACAGAGGACAATATTGAGGTGGGCATCTGTAATGAAGCAGGATTTCGCAGACTGTCACCTGCTGAGGTGAAGGATTACCTGGCAGCAATTGTTTAAAAACTACAGCACTACAACTGCTTACACAGTTTACCATTTCGGTTTGGTTGTTTGTTTAAATGCTGCATTTTTATTATTTGTACATCTGTGTAACTGATTTCTTTATAAAAGGATGTATATTATCAACAGCTGCAATATCCCGTTCATTTCTGACTGTCCTTTGTGATTGTCTACCTGACTGTAATTATGAATTACAATGTAAGGTGTAAGATCTGAAATATTAGTAAAAAGAGTTTGGCAGGCAACAAATATGTATTTTGAGGCCTGCTTAGACACTGTCCATGCTAATGCGATCTTTCCCTGAGGCTCTGTTTATGTACATTTTTCAACACAAGTGTTGAAAAAAAAAACTTGTTACTTCACTTCAAAGTGTTGAACAAAGTCTGAAAGGTTGTAAACCTCTCCATATCCCACTCGGGCATCCATGCAGATGAAGTCATCAAGATTCATTTTAGTCTCTATGAAAAGGACACATTATACAGTGTAAGAGGAAGAAACCAAATTATAAGATTGTATCAAATAAACAGACAAATAATTTTAAAACAAACCTGATGTCTCTAAACAAGGATATGCAGGAGGTGGCATACGCCAGTTCCCGTCAGAATCCTTCATGTGTGAACGGTCAGAAGCAAACTTCTTCAAGTAGATGTCCCCTGGTATGACACGAAGTTTCCTAAAACACAGATAAACATATTTAACTGTATTATCCTTAGATTAATATGGCTAGTATTATAAACGCTTTGATAAAATGCAGTTCAGATCAGATGCTTCTTAGCTGACCTCCAGAAAGCACGTTTTAAATGCTCGTCAGAATGAAAGGCCTCCTTTGAATATACATCAAGTGAGGAAGGGAAGGGAAGGACGGTGTCTAGATCATATATAAAGCTCTGTCCTTGTTTATTTGTGTGTAGAAGAACAACATGGTAATCCTAAAGGCAAGTGCACAAAAATCTTACTTTAGTACAAGGTAAATATATCAATAATTATTTTCCTTATTAAAAAATGTTCTTACCCAGATTACTGGTTCATCACCTCGACTGGATTTTTGTTTCCAAATGGGTATCTGCAAATTTCACATATATAAAAAAACTGTACAGTACACTAACATAGTTAATTATATATACGTATAGACATATAGTACATAAGCCTCACCATTTTTCTTTCGTTAGATATAAAAACTGCATAGACCTCGTCCAACGAGCAGGTCCCCTGATCCTTGACATATTCACACAATTTCCACACATTCTCCTCACTGCCGAGAAAAATAAATAAATAAACATGCTGTGTATTTAATAAGAAATGTAGCTACTGATGTTATGTCATCACACTTACCAGAAACAGCTGGTGTATACACATTGGTTCCTAGACGGAGTGATAATTGTATATTCAGACGAAGTGCTTTCTTCATTCATTCTTTCCCTCCACAAATTGTACTACGCGGTGTAACTATAACGACATTACGAGAAAAAAAATACAATAATACATTGATTTACGTTGCAATCGTAGAGCAAAGATAGGTGTCTGTAACAGTTTATTTTGTCCGTAAGGATCTTTGGGCAGATTTGTCGTTCCGGCGTGTCAATGTGCGAACATTCAATCCTCATGTGAATTGCAAATGTGATGCGCACGATTATCACTATGATTGTTGAACGCATTTGCGGACTAAACGCACAATTAGAAAACCCGTTAGCGAGAGATAATGTGCAATTAAACACCTCTCTCAAATAAATATTCTAGGACACTATTTTGTTTGTTTTTGGTTTTCATTTTCCATTTGTACTATGTGTGTTTTATGCCAAGAGCCTTCTACTGCACTCACTGAATTTTAAGATTTACGCTTTTTAATTAATAGTAAAATTCCATTAAATCGAATTGAATAATCCTTAAATTTATATAATGAATTCAGAATTTTAAATGAATAAAAAATAGAGCTAATAAAACATTTTGTATAAATCTTAATGGAACAAGGGAATGGACCATTTAGTTTAAGTGATTAGTATTCATAAATTTAAGATTTATATAAAATGTTTTATTAAGGTCTAGGTTTATTTACTCATTTAGAATTCTTAATTCATAATATAAATAATATGTAAGGATTATTCAATTCTGTTTGATGGAATTTTACTATTAATAAATGTGTAAATCTTAAAAAAAATGCTTTTTTTTACTGTGATATTAACATTACACTGGCACAGAGTCACATAATGATTTTGTTAATAAATAACTACATGTAGCCTATGACAAATCTTTGTTAAAATAAGTTGTAAAATATTTGAACTTACCCAACCTAATTATCTTTTCAGTCACAAAGATACATTTCTTTTATTATTTATCTGTTAGGCTATACATTACTCTTTAAAAGTTTTGGGTCAGTAAGATTTGTTTTTTTTAAATAAATGAATACTTTTATTCATCAAGGATTAACTAAATTAGTCAAAACTGACAATAAAGTCATAATGTTACAAAACATTTATATTTCAAATAATTTAATAACTTTCTATTCATTGTGAATCCTGATAAATGTGTCATACTTTACAAAAAAGCAGCACAACTTCAATATTGATAATAAAAAGAAATGTTTCTTAAGCAACACAGTATTACTGTATTTACTGTATTTTGACTTTAAAAAATGCAGCATTGGTGCACAAGAGGCTTATGTAAAAAACATTAAAAAAATCACCCAACTCCATATTATAAAGTGATAGGCCTATATTAAGACACAGAAACTGATCAATACTATAACCAGTTAACCATTCAAATTAGGTCAATACATGCCAAAACATATAAAATATTCAAGCCCTGGCTTATTTGTAAGTACATAAATAAACAAATAAATGCTGATATTTCTAGCAACTCCATTTGTTAGTAGCCTAAAATGTAGTTGTCTTCTTCATTTCATACTTGCTTCATTAAATTAAATAACTTAATAAATAATACCTGTTCCTATATTAAATGAATTAAACAAACAGATTTTGTAATGGGCTCCAGACTTTTAGTGTACTGAATTACCTTACAATATATGCTGAATTAACTACCATATAGGCTACTGTATTTAATTTGGGGAGCAAATATAATCCTTTATTTGTACAGTAACATCAAGGCCTATTATTTGCATGGTGGGTGGTTAGACTACTTCATTTGTCCAAAACAAACAAAAGACATAAAATTAAAATAGGCCCAATGTTTTAGACTAAAAACAAAGTAGCTAACTCACCAATTTACCTCATTTTTGTTGCAAATACCTGCCGATGCATATTTTAGAGGAATATAGCCTAAGAAACCGCCCCACCATTAGCACCTCGTTTTTATGAACAGCACTTACTAATGGAATGCAACACCTATAGACCAATTGAAAGCTACAGCCTGGATATAAATGGAGCCTGATCTTCTCAGTCTTCAGTGTGAGTTTGGACCAGGAGATCATCATGACTAACGGAATCAACGAAAGATTCAGCACTTTGCTGGCACAATCAAACGTCGTTCCCAGAAAGAAGTACAAAAAATACTCTACAGGAACATACATCGGACTTATTGCTTATGCGATTCTAGATTCACCAGACAAGATGCTCACATTCAAACAGGTAAAAATAACCGCCTAAAAGTCGTGAATTAGCCTATCGAAATAAGTTTTACTAGTGTTGTCTTCCATTTTCTGAAGTAGGCTAACATTTTACCTTATTTGTGCAGATAATGAAGAAGCTGGAACCATTTGTCTTCGGAGACAAAAAAGGCATTGAGAACAACATCAGAGTCTGCTTGTCGTCAAACAGGTGTTTTGCAAAGGTGAGTTTATTAGGCCTAATTGTCTTAGACTATGTATAACCTATTTTATTCTTGAAGCAACGAATCACAATTCATCTGTGTAACCTTTGTGTGTGTGTGTGTGTGTTTATAGGTGCCAGTCGATCCGGATTATCCAAATCCTAAAAAGAACTTCTGGAAAGTGGATGAGAGTGGCATCACTGCAAAAATGTTTCGTCGACATTTCAAATACATAATGAACGTGTTCCCTGGCCTATCCATTCAGGCGCATCGGGTGGATGAATGTGAAGATAATTCTTATGCCCCTGAGCCTCTCACGCCAGTCTGCACAGTCGCAGAAAACAAAAGCGAAGTCAAATTTACAGGCCCATTTTCCATAGAATCACTACTAAAGAGCGACCGCGAAGTGAAGCGCATGCGCAGCACGCGTTTGGAGGAACATAGACTCTACATAGACCC
The DNA here is from genome assembly GCA_037950675.1 of Hypophthalmichthys molitrix. NCBI lineage: Eukaryota > Metazoa > Chordata > Actinopteri > Cypriniformes > Xenocyprididae > Hypophthalmichthys > Hypophthalmichthys molitrix. The sequence goes on along the minus strand of CM075510.1, from coordinate 23,774,443 downwards.
ACAGTGTGGCGCGACCAAGAAAAAAAACTTTTATGAATACGACACCGTGGAGTGTTATTACCCTGTTTCAGCAGTGGGAAGTCAATTGGTCTCGGCAAAAAGACCTCGTATATCCTCAGGACCTCCGTTTGGACTGTCTTTGTCTCCACAGATCACGTATGATCACCCTGTTCTCCTCAGATCTCCTTTCATGTATGATGCTAGATATGTCAGGTGGTGAACATCCAGAATGACCAAATGTAAATATTCTGAAATTGCACTTTATTTTTGTTGTTCACTCTTCTTTTTTTTTTTTTTTTTTTTTAATAAAACGATGTTCTTTGCATTTGTGATTGTGGTTTACTTTGCTTGATTACAGATCTGAAGACATTTAGGCCTATCTAATGTAAAAAGGCTATTATATTAATATAGCCTACAAATATTAATTGTGCATTTACATACCATAGATCTAATAATTTAATAGGCCTAGTGCCTATATTATACTTTACAGTATAATTTATTTGTAGATTAGCATATTATTTCTAGCCTAGATTATTTCAGTCTAAATGTGTAGATGCTAAAAATACAATAGCTAGGCTAATTTAAGTCTGAAATGGCACCTTAAATATTTGTAAGTAATATGACCTAGGAATATTTGAACTTTTACAAATTAGTCATACAAATAAAATTAAATCATTGCCCATATTATCTTTAAGTGAAAAAAGCTCAAATGTTATCACAGTTGATCTATACACTTTATTTTCTACTTCTATTTATTTATTTCTATTGAAGCCCATGTTTCAGTAGGCCTATATTGCTAATGAACCTAAATCAATCACAAACATTCACAAAATATTTTAAAAGTAAAATCTTAGAATACACGGCATTTGAGATACATTAGCATTAAAATAATGTTTGTGCTCGCCAAGCAAAACAGGTCGATCAGTATGTTAATCAGTGATTAGCACATCATCCAAGATAATGTCCATATAATAGTGGAGACGATTTCCCGTCAAAACAGGTTTACTTTGAGCCACAAGGTCTATTTTCGCATTTGCCACGGGGTGGCAGTATAATATTAATGTTGGATGTTGACGTAGGCTAAATAATTTTTTTTTATTCATAAACTATATAGACCTAAAACACGGGTAGTACAGTTCAGAAATGAACCTAGCTAGACCAAAACACATTCACATATGAAAATATTAAATAAACGATGGAAATACAGTATGTGCAATAGGCTAACACATAGGCCTATTTTTAACTTATGGAACATTAAAATATCTGAAAATAAGCTTTAAAATGTAAGAATTTGCTTTAATATCCTAAACAATAGAATGTCAGTACAAAATATGTTTAAAGGTAACTAATTTGTGTTATTTACTTATCTTCTAATCTTCAACATAACCCATATTTTAAAAGGCTGATATGCCTGTATACGTTTCAAAATCAAAGGCTTTTTAATAGTTTTGTGTAGTTTCCACAGAAGATACCATCTTCTGTATCGATTTTAAATGGTGGAGCAGTAACTGATGGGTTAAAACCTTTGTGTCCAACAATTTTGACATTATGTTTTCACTATTTACATCATGATTCTTTACCCATTACTCACCCAAAAGCTCGAGAACACTGATTAATATATGACTGTGACTTAAATATTTCTGTCCTAATATTTCTGTTGTTCAATCCTGTTCATTGAGGTGACACCATTTGGATTGACAACTGACCATGCAAAGATAAGGGATGGCAAATACATGACTAAAACAGTTTGTCTTGTCTTAAAATAGATACTCAGTTTGATGCTCTTTCCCCTCTTGTTTGGTTGTACAAGGGTTGCGGGGGAAAAAAACTGTATCAGCATTTATCTTTAGGTAAGAACTTACAGTAGCTACATGTGTGGACAGATGGACGGATGATCTAAAGTATTTTTGAAACTAATGATACACAGTTATACCCTCTCTCTGTGCCCACATCTTGATGTTGTGACTGTCCTGCTATAACATATTCTCTCATGTATGAGTACACAGGCCTGTGTTGTTTTGGTGAGTGTAGGTGGTAATTATAGTCATTATAAAATTCTTTCTGCACCTCCATCATGATGGTGGTGCTCTGGTATTTATACAGCAGTAGGGTACAGACAGATGGAGAGATATCAATACTGCAATAGAGATAAATGCACATTAAACACAGGTGTTATCAGGAAGTAGGCCTAGTCTTATTCTCTAGTCAATTAATACTTGCCTCAGAAATGTTTGGTTTTACAGAGTCATGTTGGAGCGGATGTTACTTGCACAATACAAAAAAAAAAAGGTTCTAAATGTCTTAAATTGCATAGCCTAATACTTCCATGTTTAACAGGTTATTTAATTCTTTTTCAAGTGATAAAGAATGTTTACAATCTGTTTAATTAATAAAATTTAATTAAAGTAAAAATGAATTAAAACAAATTAATTAATTAAAACTAAATCCATAAAATGATCCCATGATGGGACCCCTAAAAATGTTCTAAGTGCCTGACAGGGTTTTATTTAGAAGCTTTTCTTCTAAAGGCCCGTTCACACCAAGGACGATAACTATAACGATAACAATAATGATATAGCTCTTCTAAATATAAAAGAATAGCTGAGTCAACTACACAACTTTAACGATAATGTCACAGCGAAACAATATCGTTGGAATAAAACAGCCAATCAGAATCCATCCTGCTTTAAAGAGCTCGAGCATTTAAAGCGGCAGACAACAAAATACCGCGCGAGCTTAGAATAAACAGAACGATATTTTCCGCTGGTGTGGACACTGATCATTACAGCTTTCTGTAGGCTATAGTTACCATTTTTGGTGTGAATGGGCGTTAAGTGTCTGCCTTGGACTGTCAGAATTTGCAGCCTGGTGGTGATGGCCACACCAGATTGTGATACCTCAACCATCCGTCTGACTGACGGGGATTAGCCTACGGGAAAGGATTTGAAAGGCTTGAAACAAGCTATTTGTTTGTGTGTCTGCTGTAGAATTTTGCCTATAATTCGACTCACAAAATATTTGCTATGAAAAAGACTAGATCCATTTTTTTCTAATAAAATAAAATAGCTGAATAATAAGGAAAACAGGGGAAAATGAAAACATGGTGTGTTTTATTTTGGATATATATATATCATTTTTTACAGACTAATGTCTCGTAAAGTAAACAGCCATTGACACTACAGTCTTATTTCACGACACTGAGATAAGAAGATAAAAACTTTCTTATTGCATGCTGCTCCGGTGAGCCCCGCCCATCACAGACGCGCCAGTCACGTTGGCCACGTCTTCATGAGTACGTGAGGTCATCCACGTTTGACACACCTCAGTGGTGTTCTTTAGCAGTGTAGGTGATTTACACAGCGCTGGTAGGGCTGAAGGAGTAGTGTGATCCAGCGTTTCTACATCTTATGGGTGGACCGAAGGCTTTAACATGACGGTTACATCATATTAACTCTATAATGCCCGATTTATAAAATCACAAATAAAAGAAAATGTATTTGTTTTTTTTACATAGGACAGATTATTACATTTGTGTCCTCAATATATTTCCCGATAAAGACTTGACCTTTAATTAGAAATTAAGTTAACTTGGGTTTATGATCCTGTGATCATGTGCCTTTGTTTTGATGCTGTGAGCATGCTGTTATGTGGACAGGAGAGGAAAATCACACAAAGTCCTATGACTGGCTATAAGGTCAAAAGGTGGATAAAATGATTAACAGACAGATTGCACTAGCAAGGCAGCTGTGTCCATAATACCTCAGCAATGGAGTAATTATTACCAATGCCTTTGGCTCTGGTTTACCGTACAATCAATGGGCAAGTATCTTCATTGTGTTATTTATCACTTTATTTCGCTTAACCTGCAAACTAAGACACTTGAATACTTTCATTCAGTGTTTATTCTTATAACCACTGTGAAGTGTGAGCTTTGCAGAAGGGCAAAACATCTCATTTGTACTTCTCAGCACTATAAAGTGATACTTCCATCATGGGATTTGTCGAGCACTCGATTTTCAAGCAAGTGTCTGCCAGAGAAGCCTGCAGAACCAACCTCTCCAGCTGTGGCAGATGAACCAGAAGGTGAATATCTGAACTGTTTTTTTAGAAATTACAAAGCCAGTTTTCCTGTTTGTAATATCAATATCCATGGCCCTCCTGTGATGCAGCAGTCCTGTTTGGCCTCAACAGTTTACTACTAAAATACATGGAAATATAAAGGGTATACTATACACTATGTTGCTGATTCATGCATGGCAAAAATAATTATCACCTTTCTAGACTGTTGTTTTGCAGTCAAGCAATATTTAAAACCTAAAGATTTAGCATGGACAAGATGGTTGCTAGTTACCTTGTAGTGTCGCCTTCGGCAAGTTGTTAGTGAATGAGTTTAGGTCCTGTTTTAAAGGTTATTTTCATGGAAAACAAAACAATGTCAGGTCAGAGCAATTTTCCACTTCAGTAATTGGTTGCATCTTATCAGCAGAGGCAATGACCTGTAGCAGGAATGCTACCATGTTGCCAGGTCAGAGTAAAGTGGACATGGTGGACCAGAAGCAGTTTTCATGTAGGTGATCCCATCCAGGCCCTCTGTATCAGGTGAATTAGCTCTGGTACAATAACAATCAATCCATTTTCATCAGTTGGTGAAGATGAAGCTGTGAAAATAATTCACGCAGAGTGGTTTATTTGGCCGGGGAACAGCCCAGGGTGTGCCTGGACAAAACTGCTGTGAGAAGCAACAGCCATGCTGTGGAATATCTAGATATACATATATATATATATATATATATATATATATATGTATATATATATATATATATATATATATATATATATATATATATGTATATCTAGATGTACTGCTAACTACAGTATATATATATATATATATATATATATATATATATATACACTGTAGTCAGTAGTACATCTAGACCAAATATTTCTTTCACAATAAAGAATTATGCCCTACAATTTATGGCTGTAGTTATTGAGTAACTTTATCATCCAGAGCATCAAAGTGAAATGAGTAGTCAAGTGCCATTACAATTGTTTTTCCAGTGACAAGGATTGATAATGGAGATAAACTGATTGAAGATCAGATACTACAACAACCTCTGCCAGAAATGACCTCTAAAAATATTATGCCTGTTCCAGTGGCACCAATGAACTGCTAGAAAACACTTCCTCACAGTTGAGACATGATGAAGATTAAGACTTTTAGTTATTGTAAAATGTTGGGGTGAAAACGTTGTTTGCATGATCGCTTGTTTATATTGTCTGTTTATGAGTCTCTGTTTGTGCTGTTCCACAACACACGTTAATACATAATCCATAATACTGTGATCGTACAGGGAAGAGTCGGTGTTGGCACATCATTACCTAGTTCATCATTTATTAAACATCTACTTCATGACCTAATTCTGCAGCTTGTTTACTTCATTGTCTGTGAATGAAACCATCACATTTTGGTGATTTATCCACTGCTTAATATATACAAAAATGGCCATAAACTGCTTTAACACTCCAATTATACACCGTAAATAGTGTTTATTGTCATTTTTTTTAACTTTAAGATGTCCTATTATCCCCTTTAGTAAATCAGTAATGCATGACATTGAACTGAGTAGCACCTGCTCTGAGGAACTGCGTGATAGGTGAGGTGAAGCCTTCACTGCAGACTGACCTGAATGCTGAGTGAGCGCTGTCTCATGTCATGTGTATCTGAATCATGGCTTAGTATGATTCATACTACATCTGACTACAGTATTGCATCACATAATGCATCTGCACTAAAGCAGTTTAATGCAGTTTGAATCAGCATGAAACAACTTGCAATAGTCTTTTCTTCTCTATTGTGGCATATATCCGAGTGAAACAGTTTCTCAAACAAGGAAAAAAAATTGATTTTGTTTATCAGGAATTGATTGGATGGTTTGCTGTTGCTGTGATGTTATGCCTTAAAGGGGAAAGGTTTGGTTGGTGAACGGGTGCCAGATTGTAAGTCAACAAGAACAAGGGACAAGGGCAAGAATCTACTATACTCTTGTCAGTCAACATTTCTACGTCAAACTAGCCCCCAATGACCTTTCAATACATGAAAGGAAGGTGTGTAGGCCTTTAATACTGTTGTATAGTGATCCGATACCAGCTGTAATGTTAATTTGGATTATGTGGGCATGTCGGTGTGGTTTAAATGATAACATAATGTTATACTGTTTTGTCCTGTCGTTGGACGGCCTTTGGAACATCTTTTTATTCATTTGATTCGTCTGATGCCAAAAGCTTGTAGGGAGAGAGAGGTCAGTGTTTTATCTGTTCTTTACGAGGAATCCAATAACCTCTATGTTGTGCAAACCAGATATGAGTTGTTCGAGATGAATCCTGCTCTGTATTTCAAGTGCAAGGACATGAATAGAAGCCAAAATCATGAACCCAGATTTTGTGAAAAACAGAGACCTGACAGAAAAGTGAGAAATATACACATTTGAAACCACAGTTTAACACACAGTTCTGACATAACTGAATGATATCCTTTACAATGTGTGATATAATATTTATTTAAAACGCCTGAAAGCTAGTTACTAGTCAATTTCTGTCATTATTAGTACTGCAGGAATCAAGTTTGTCTTTTTCAATATATAAATGGAAATGGTAGGTGGATGATTAAAAATGAGCGTAGCACCAGAGTCCATGAGAAACTCTGTTCTGAGTACACAGAGATATGAACCTGTCAGGTAAAAGTCCACAGTCCTTATCAGTTATTATTCTCTTTAACCCACTTTAGAACCCTGAGCAGTCTGCTCTTTGATTCAATATGTATTTGCCATTAAATCTTAAAATCATAAAAGTTTATCTGGTTAACAATAGTTTCAGTATTTTTCCAAAACACAATGTGACCTGGCTGATTGCCCAGCTTTTACATCAAACAACCTGTACATATCTGTGATCTTCTAACAGTTTTGATTTATGAAAAGTCTCTCATGCTGAACATAGCTTTGGAAGTATATTCTATCTACTTTTATTTTGCTGTCTAATTCAGTTTGTGGTGTAAATGGTGCTTGAGAGTTGATCAGCATATTGGTAGTTTCTGTGCAATGTGCACATTGTGAATGTGCTTGTTATCACTGCCTCATATTAGCTAAACACAGAGAAAGCATTGTGTTGTTGGAGAGGACACACACGCATACACATAAAAAGACACACACTTCTCTGAACAATACTTTATTGATGTAAAACCACAGTATAACCAGTTGTCAGAGTGTTAATATTAAGCTATTTGTATGTAATCTTGCAGGAACAGAAGAATACCTTTATAAGTATTATAAGTGATTTTCCTCAAGTGAACACTGTCATCATATCTCACGCAATGCTGTGAAAGGAAGGCATGACTCAATGAAGTTACCCAATAGAAAGAGGAGTGGGCAGGACTGACTGAACACACATCTTTATAATTGCCTGCTACATCCTGTTGCGAGCAGCACGTACTCAATTGTCACCCTCAAAATCTCCAAAAACTTTATAGTTTTGTTGGACTTTCTTGTTTTTATTTTGGGACAGTCAACCGGTAAGTCATAAAAAGTCTTCTAAATTCTTTTTTTTATGTTACAATATTGTGTTTCTTTATCTATTAAAACCGCAGACCGTGTGTAAAACATCTCTGACATGATATCGAACAAGATATGTATTTATCAGTTTTGAAGAAAACATTGAACAACAATAAACAGAAAAAAGTAAACAGTGAAATCGCGAACGTTTTTTATTTTTTTGTTTATCATTACGCGCGTGCGTGTGGTTGGCTGCACGTGCAAATGTCAACAAAGTAGTGTGAGCTCGGGTGGGGTAAAAATATGAGGTGTACGATACCAACTAATTGTGGTTTTCACCTCTGCACATTTTGTATGTCTTTCAGTTTCATATCTGTCAAACTCAGCTCAGTTTATGTAGTTTTCTCCTAATAAGATGAATCAGGTGTGATAAGGGAGCAGTGTTGAGACCAGAATTAAAAACCACAGTACTAGACCAAAGTCATTCATTTATTTAGCTTTCATGGTTACGTTTTATTTCACCTGACCCGTCTAAATAACATATTGTGTCTGATCATTTGCATTATCAGCCACAATATGCTGACTTAACTGTTTGTATTGCTTTACTTTTTTATCACAACATAGATTTGGTAGACATTTGTGACCTAGGCCTACTAATAATTTCAAGGCCAAGCTTACTTGTTTACTTATTCACAAAGCAGATCATAAAGTCAACAGACTACTTTGTTGCCATATAAGCTTTGAGTTTGTATTATGAAATGAACATATTAAATATAAAATTTTGAATATATATACATTATAATACATGAATATATGCATGGATTTATTGAAACTATGGAATTATAAACAATAATATTAAATTAGGTATGAATAGAAATATAAATAATTAAATGTAAAGCTCAGGACAATGGCAAAATGTAACACTGTTCAGATGCAGCATATCATTTGCACAAAAACAAAGCAGCATTAGAGCCACCTCTGATACTTGGGCCAGAGGTGCATCAGAGTTATTTTTGTTTTTTTTAAGGAATTGCTTTATGTGGCCTCCTCAAAGCAGGCTGTGTATAGACACCTTTACTCATACAACAGCAACAATGGCAACAACTATTTAATGACATGAAGGATAATGTATAAAATATGTATACACTGTAAAAAAGAATTGTTGGTTTAACTTAAAAAAAAAAGTAAGTTACCTTGTTGCCTTAATTTTGAGTTTATTGACAATTTTAGTTAATACAATGAAGAGGATTGATATCATCAGTAGAAACTCAAAATATTATGTTATCTGAACTACCTTAATTATCTAAGTTGATTTGACAAAAGAAAAAATTATAAAGTCATAATAGTGTCATAATAGCATACATGGCAGTAAAACTTAAAGATCAGAGATTTTTGCCTATTAGTGTTATAGATCAACAAGTGTTATTCCTTTAATTGGAGAAGAAATTTTGTAAGAATCCAGCACCTCTGTGGTGATCGATCCAATATGCATTAAGTTCAAAATCACTCACAATATAAAAATGTAGGTGTACTCTACACATGCTTAATTCAGGCTTCAGGATTTAGATGAATTGTGGATTTTATGATTCTCACAGGTTAGGGAGGCAGTCATTGTTTCTGCAAATGTCTGGGCTTAACCATGATGATTCTCTGGAACTGTGATTCTAGTTACATTTTCAGACAAATTTGAAAGTCACTGCAGTGTCAAGGGATAGATTTCAACAAAAGAAGAAGAAATGGTTATGGGAAGTGAAAGAAGCATTTCCCTCTCCTCTGTAGGGGTGTAGCAGCAATAGTGGTTATGATCCAAAATAAACATAGTTTATAACATAGCCAAAGTTAATGAAAACAATTATATATGCATATGTTCACACAAAATGTATTTTTTATCAGTCCTAATATTTAATTTAAGAGATTAGTAAGTCATGTTTACCTTTATAAACTGAAATGGAAACCTGGTCTGGAGAAATAGACAGGTGAATTGATATGTTTTGAAGTAGTGAATGTTCTAGGGTATGGGAAGGGCAGTATCTGTCCTTAAGTTACTGTAGTTAATATCCTGCTGAGACATTACTGCCACTGCCAGCCACTCCCAGGTAAAAGATTAGTAAAGAGAGGCCATAAGGGCACACAGCTTAAAAACAAGCAGGTGACCTACTTGCCAGCTGACCGTTACTTGTTGAATTTATTTGAATTTGATTTTGATTATATATTTTAAAATAAAAACGTCTCATATTAAGCTGATTTCTTCTATCTTGGTTAGTATTCATTGGTAATTTCAGTTCTCACATGATTCTGGTCAGGAATGTGTGTAGGGGGCTGTTGTAGAAACCTCAGCAAATGATGGACCACAGAAATTCCTCTTGATAAACAGCTTGGCTTGGTTCCTAGAGCTTGTCTGTGAATCAGAAAATCAATCGCTGCTTTTTTTATAGGGGCTTGGTACAGGAACTCTTCTTGAACCTGTGGGATGATAAGACACAAAGGCTTTCATGCTGGTTTTGTTGCAGAGCTGGAAAAAATGGCTAGAGTTTAAGGGGCGGAGGGACTGCAGGAGCCATGGAAGCAGCTGTGTCAGTGGCTTCCTGTGTGTAGCGTCCAGACCCGCTACAGAGGAAAAGCCTGACATGTGACCTTTAGAAACCTCAGTCAGACAAAGAGCCTGTTCAAGCTCTCGCTCAATTTACATGCACATCAACATTCAAACGGTCGTCTTTTTAAATGCATGATCTGCATCATCCAAAACAAATTAGGAAAAGCTAAGGATATAATCCCCCCCAAAAAGAGGCAAAGAATTTTAATGTCATGTGTGTCTGTTTTGCTGTAGTTACACTCCAAAATTACAAAAGCTGGATCTGAAGCTGCAAATACATCGCAATGTGTTAATAATGCTGCACAAGAGTGGCATCAAATTAGTTAGCTCAAATTAGTTAGCTCAAATCAGATTAAGTTTTTTTTTTAATTTCTCGATTCCACCCAGGATATCTCATAAAGTTGTTGTAAATGGCTGTTGAATTACACCAAAACAAAAACATGATAATTTGATACTTCCTTCTGTGACCTTGAATTATTTGAAGTTCACCAACCTTAATGTTGTGTTTTCCCTACCTCTAGGTGTCCTCGTTGAGAATGGATGAAATCCAGGTAGTCGAGTCGAAGCCTCTGCTTGTGGACAGGGATTTGCAAGTATGGAAAACACTTTTGTAATTATTGTACATGAGAAAATAACTCGTATAGTATTAACCTACACTGTTTCTCCTCTATTCTAGGGGTTAAGAGAGGCTGTGCAGCAGCTGGTGATTAAGGCAAGCATTTCAGTTTTGGATTTTATTTGTATAGTTTAACTTTACTAACTAACTATGGCTACGTACAGAAATAATTTTAATTCAAAGCCCACTTCATTCAGAAATCTAAGAGGTCATTTTTTGCCAGTCATGACACCATGGCATTACTGATACAGTACAGATACACTGTGCTGATCCTCACACAGATTAAAGTCCTGAAGTTTGGGTCATGTGTTTAATAAGAGCGTTCAGCCTCTAGACCAATGACGTAGGCTGCTGAGGGATACACCGGCCATCTGCCCGAGGCGCTCACGTAGGCCTCGTCCTGTTTAAAGAGATTAGTGCCAGTAGGGAGAGACAACATATGTTTGTGTTCAGTTGCTATACAAAGCCAAGCAAAAGATGTTTATGTCCTTGTCATTGTTGAAAGATGTAATTTGACTTTCTTAGCAGCTTGTGCTTCAATTTGAGGCAGCTGAAACTAGTTTCTGCAGTGTCAGCCAGTTGATCTTTGACTGGAGGCCTGCCCTCAAAGACTTTTCTCAATGACTCTTGCAGTGCATGGTGGTTTTTTGTCATTGTTTGTCACTAGTGTTAAATTAACTTCAAGAAAGTTAAACTGAAAGTTAAAGTTCAATCCGTTGGAGATGATTTATGATTTGTTGGTTTAGTGGTTAAGCAGCTTCTATTTTTAAACATGGGAAAACGTATAGAAATACAGATTCTCATTGGAAATGTATTTTTAGTCAATATGTGGTCTTTCCAAATTAAGAAGTTATACGAGTTGGTTTCTTTTAGAATGAAAGAAATATGACAAGTAGTAGCAAATATTGGCCATGACTATTTGCTGAGCTTTTATGTAGCTCGATTGCATTTTATTGCTGATTTACTTGAAGACAACTGTTATTCGGTGTGCACCGGCACCGCAGTCATCACATTATAGTTTGGCTGCACTGGCCTAAGTTTCCGATGGCCTACAGTAGGCTACTGCAAGCATCTGACAGAGGCTGATCCAATTTACGGATGTCGTTAACTAGAATTAACTTGTTTTGAACTTGGTGCAAAGCATGCTGGGAGCATGGGGCTTATGTCGAGCGACAGCAACGGGGTATAAAACCCTGCGCACAGATGAATATTAGCTAAGTGTGCACACAGGAGCTTACTTCCAATCAGATCTTATATTGATTCTCATCGCTACTACTAATTACAACTGGCAGCCATGGTTCTGGAAGACTCTGATATGGAATTAGTATTTGAGATTGAAGTCGCTGTGAGTAGAAGCATTCATTTTTGCTTTTTAGGGATTTCATTGGTCTTGGTTGTGTTTTGACAGAAAGGAATTACTGTGTCAGTCATAATTAGGGTTTAATGCTTTGTGAAATTGGTAGAATTGGCGGTTGAACATTATGAAATCAGGAAGACAGTTTTTATGGTCTGTGAGCTTTAGATTTATAACCAAAGTGCATAGTGTTGAAATGTTTGCAGTTGGTCTGTGGTTCATTTGCAGACTGGTTTCAACTTGTACTTGACCTTAAATGTTACATGAAATTGCATTGCTACTCTGTAAAAACGGTTTTAAAACTGAAAGGTGTTATGCGCTGTTGGAGTAAATTGTACCGCCGATCAGATTAATGCTGATTATGATGGTTCAGCAGATGCTGATAAGTGTTGTCTTGCCATGTTGCATGTAGGAACATGATGTGGAGACTCCATATGGCAGAATCCACTGTACCATGAAAGGAGTTCCTAAGGGTGACCGGCCCGTCATTCTTACCTTCCATGATATTGGACTGAACCGTAAGCTGTTATATATCTTAAACATTATCTCAGGTCAAAAAACACTTGAAAATGTCCCCTAAATCTTTTTGTTTTGCTTTACAAGACATGTTAATCAAGAGGTTCTTCAAAAGGATAAAGGCATTAATGTATATATTATGCTTTTCCAATAGACAAAAGCTGTTTTGACCCCTTGTTCAGCCATGAGGATATGCAAGAGATCATGCAGCACTTTGCTGTGTGTCATGTAGATGCACCAGGGCAGCAAGAGGGAGCTAACACCTTCTCCACTGGGTGAGCTATATTATACATATATATAGATGGATAAATTAATATCATTAAATGAATGCAGAAAAATAATAATTGACTCTTTAATATATATATATAGATATGAGTATCCTTCCATGGACCAACTGTCTGAGACTCTTCCATCAATCCTTAAACATTTTGGGTGAGGTGTTTATTTTATTATTATACCATTTTAAAAAGATTTCAGATTTTTTTTAATCCTAAACTGATTTTCTTAAACCCCACAGACTGAAGAGTGTGATTGGCATGGCTATCGGAGCGGGTGCTTATATCCTTGCAAAGTTTGCTGTGAGTTTGACATCCTTTTTGATTATTAATAAGTGATTTAAAATTTTAATTAAACCAGGATAAAGAGCTAAAAGTGTTTCTTTTCCTGTGGATTTTGGCATTCATTTGGCTAGTTTAGCTGCTGAGGAATGTCCCTAAAATAGTGCTTGACTTGCAGTTTCTTTATTTATTAAATTAGGGTTTAAATGTGGTTTGCAAATACTGTTTTCTTTTCTAGTTGGATTACCCTGCTATGGTGGAAGGCCTTGTGCTAATAAACATCAACCCATGTGCTGAGGGCTGGATGGACTGGGCAGCACACAAAGTGAGTGCTAACCACTAAAATTCATCATTTATGTAGCGTTTAAAGCTTTTGCGTCTGTCATGGGCTCATTATTCGCATTACTTACAGATCTCTGGTTGGACTCATGCCATGCCTGATATGATCATCTCTCACCTGTTCGGAAAGGTTGGTCAAGTTTAATGTCCAACTCTATCTAGATAATTTTTTTTGAATTAATGAATTTATTCTAACATGAATGGGTTTTATTATTATTATTTCTCCAGGAGGAAATCCAGCAGAACCATGACCTCATTGGCAGGTACCGTCACCACATTGTGAATGACATGAACCAGTTCAATCTGCAACTCTTTGTCAAGTCATACAACAGGTAAGCATAATACCACTACTAAAACGTCATGCTAAAAAAACAATGTCCATTGACATAATATTTAATTAATGTTTTTATCCACTTCACAGCCGAAGAGACCTGGAAATCGAGAGGCCTGTACCCGGTGGCCACGTCAATGTCAGAACTCTAAAGTAAGTCTGAAGCCACTTTCAGATGGCTTTTATAAACTTCTAGACAATGTAGGTTGGATTTCCTGTAGTCATGACTTTGTCACTCTGTTTTCAGGTGTCCTGCACTCCTGGTGGTTGGAGACAGTTCCCCTGCAGTGGATGTTGTGGTAGGTTTAAGTTTAATCCAGGACTACTTCACTTCATTATTATTGCCATACTTTCCAATTCCAGTTTAAACCGGCACACTATTGCTCCACACTTTATATCTGTGGTTTAAACTGTCTGTTTTCTGTACAGGTTGAGTGCAACACAAAGCTGGACCCGACCAGAACCACACTGCTTAAGGTGAGTTGCATCCAGTGAAGCTGGCAGGTATTTATAGCGCACATGGAAAAGTCGGTGCTGATAAGATTCCAATAGCTCAGCATTATCTAGTGACTAATTTACCCAGGTAGTGCAGAAGCGGTCTACACTGGCCAGCTTCAGGGCTGAATCTCACCATGGCTGACCTAATTTTCCACAGCCCGCCCTCAGGTAGACTAAGAATTAGGTTTATGGCATCAGAAATGGCCTATTTATCACTGATAAGTGCTGAGACCAGTGGAGTTAATGGCGCGCTAGGTGTTTCAGACACCTGCGTGAATGGCAGAAACAGAAATGAGAAACAAGCAGTGACGCATTTGTGTTTTCCCTGCATTTTAACCAACACTTTATGTGCCTCTTCTTTCTTCAGATGGCTGACTGTGGAGGCTTGCCCCAGGTCGACCAGGTGTGTATTTATAAAGTTTATGATCATTTAGATTAATTTACAAGTTTGCTCAAGGTACAGGATGATAATTAGGGATGAAGCGCGCGCTAAGCTCATTACGGACAGCAATGGCACATAGTTCTCTGTTCTAATACTTAGCTTGCCACCTGCTGCTACCAGCTGTTAAAATCCATCCTGTTTCACAACATGTACTTAGCGAAATCTATTTTCCACCTCGACCTGATTAGTTGTTTTTGTAGTCAAATAACTGAATTCTCCTTATTGTCTCTCTAGCCTGGGAAGCTAACAGAGGCTTTCAAGTACTTCATTCAGGGCATGGGTTACAGTAAGTATTGTTATTGTCTTTTTATTCAGTCTCTATTTGACCATACAGCTGTGTCTTTATAAAGAATACCCATGGCGCATTGCCTGAACTCCTTTGTTCATGTGAAATTAACAATATATATGACTGGGCTGTGCTGCCCTCTAGAGGTGTGATTTAAATTTCAACCTGACTTGCTCAATTTGACCTTTTTTTGACATGAAGGTCTAATTGCTATACAACTTTGGGATCAGTAAGTTAAATTAATACTTTTATTTATCAAGGACACAGCAAACTATGGAAGCTTGTTTGCGACATTTTATCTCACAATGCTGACCTTTTTCTCGCAATTGCGAGTTATAAAGTCAGAATTGTGAACGCCAGTCTTTTCCCCCTCACAATTGGACATTATAACATACAATTGGACATTATAACATGCAATTGCGAGTTTATATCACAATTCTGACTTTATAACTCGTAATTCTTAGTTTATATCACGCTATTTTCACTTTATATCAGGCAATTCTGACTTTATAACTCGCATTTGTGAGTTTATATCTCACAATTCTGATGGAAAAAAAAGAAAGTCAGAATTGTAAGATATAACCTCCAATTGCGAGGAATTGTGCGATTTTTAAAAATTACTTTTTTATTTTTTATTTCATGGCGGAAACAAGCTTCCATAGTAAACTGATCAAAAGTGACAGACATATAATGTTAAAAAGACTTACATTTAAAAATAAAGGTTCTTTTAACATTTCTATTTATCAAAGGGTCAGTTTTCACAAAAATATTAATCAGCACAACTGTTTTCACCATTAATAATGTTTCTTGAGCAGCAAATCAGCATATTAGAATGATTTCTGAAGGATCATGTGACACTAGACTGGAGCAATGATGCTGAAAAATTTAGCTTTGCCATCACAGGAATAAATTACATTTTAAAATATATTCAAATAGAAAACAGTTGTAATAATATTTTATAATTCTGCTGTATTTTTGATCAAATAAATATAGCCTTGGTGAGCATTTTTTCAAAAACATAAAATCTAAACTTTTAAACGGTAGTGTTTCTGCATATTAAAATTCGGATACATGTGATTCAACATAAATCATACAATAAATTTGATAAGCAAATGCAAAAAAGCTTTAAAATATGTATCCTAATCTGTTTTCCTCTGCCTCTCAGTGCCCTCTGCCAGCATGACCCGCCTGGTCCGTTCCCGCACAGCATCCGGATCCAGCGTCACCTCCTTCGATGGCAACCGCAGCAGGTCGCACACCAACGAGGGCAACCGCAGTCGCTCCCACACCAACGAAGGCCGCGCTCGTGCCCACACCTCCGACAACCAACGCGGACGTTCGCACACCGACAACATGGACAGTTCTGTGGACCAGGCTCCCAAGTCCACCGAAGTGTCCTGTTAGACTGGTGACCTTGTCTCCGGTCCATCTCACACATGCATTGACCTCTCTGTTCTGACTGTGCTGCGCTGCCACTAACTACACACACTCAACAGGACCGCCGCATGTTTTCCTCAGGGGTCTTGCACCATTTTATTAGTCAGAGAGCATTTACGCCAAAGTGTCTTGTGTTCAAGACTATATTTCCTGGGGAAACGCTGAGGAAGGAATGGCTAGGGTGGATGAAGGACAGGATGTTGGAGTTATTTCTTTTTTGCACCCTGCGCAATGGCTGTCTTGTTGTTGTTAGAGGCAATGCAGCACAGAGACATCGTGATGGTCATCATCCAAGTATACTGGGCACTGAGAAGGGCACATATTTGTAAATTTATGTTGATCTGTAGTCCGCAATTTAATCTTTTGTCAAGTTATTATACCACACTTTTTCATGCTAGTTTGAGTGCATAATTAATTTGTTTAATCTGTATATGTTGAAATGAACCTCACTGAATGGAAAAGGGATTGGTTGACCACAGAGTAGAGATGGTGGTATTTTCTTTTTTTTTTTTTCATGATGCTAACCTACCTTATAAAACTAAGGTATAAGCTCCTAATGTGTTGATTTTAATTTTCCTGTGTGTCCCATTATTTTGGGTTGTATTTGTAACTCAGTAAATTATGCTCTTAAAGTGATTTTAAATGATTTTCGTGGGACCAGATATTTTAAAAAAAGAATCTTAACATTAGTTTAAATTCAACAAAACCAATTTGTAGATATAAAGATACAGGAAAATGACTGTATATGAGTGACATTTTTGTTGTTTTTTTTTGTTTGTATCAATGATGATTTCTATGCAATCAAGCACAACAGAACAAAATGTGCCATGGAATCCTCTACTTGGACTGGATGCTTTCTTTTTCTCAAGGCTGTGAAAGAATAAAGCGAAGGATTGCTCAGAAAGAGAGAGAAATATAAGAAACACACCTGCTCTTCCACGCACACTAAAACAAATGCTTGCAGCTTTGTAAAGATGTAAAACAACCTGATGCACTGCATTTTTAATGGAATAACAGTTTGTATTTATTAAAAAAAAAAAGAAAATAAAAAGCTGGTTACTCAGTTTTTAGTCTGTGTTTATTTGAGAACTCCATACACAACACTATAGTATATGGAAGGTCAAACTAAGGCATAACTCACTCCAAGGACTATAGAGTTATTTATGTGCATAATTGTGAAAAAAAGGTATGAAAATACAAAAATCAATAGATAGAAGCAATACAGATACTTTTTTACATAAACTTGGCATAAATTAAGACTTCTAACTACAGACCTTGTCTTTTTACATATCTGTTACATATCTATAATTTGTACATAAGGATTTATTTGTCACAAAAACTTTAATAATCTTGGTTAAAATAACCTAACAAATGTGAAAAAAAGGCCACATTGTCTTAAAATAGCATATATTAGGATATGTCAGTTTATTTAAATTTTTCCAATAGGAAAAAAAGTCTTACATAAGAAATAATGATGATGGTTGATTAAATATTAACAAATTAAAGAAAAACAATCTTTATATTGACTTTTCATCAAGGTCACTCATTTTTCAATCTCACTTCTCTCATGGTACTGCTCTAGATCTGTAAATATGTCATTGGGGTTCTTACAGCTCAGGTTGCAGAAGCAGGCGTTAATCCACATGACCTGCCAGGAGAAGCCGGATCCATTCGGGCACTGAAAATCGACCTCAACAGTCTTAGATTTAATGGGGATGCAGCAGCGCTCATCTGTACACACTCCACAGAATTTGGGCCAATATGTTTTTGTACTAGTGCAGCCAGAGATGGTGAAGTTGTGTGGCCTCTCCGCCCTGTAGATGTTCAAGCACTTCTTTCCAGGCTTGTGGAAAATAGTAAAAAATTTCCTTTTATACACTATAGTCATTCAAATCGCTCTCAAATGTAAATTTGATATTCATTATATTACAATAAAGCTGCTGTACCTTGATGTGCTTTGTGATGTCCACTTTGCAAGGCCGGATGTTGCAGAGTCTGCTCTCTTTGACCATCTGACACTGTTTGTTGTTGTTAGTTATGCGTAAAGACACTCCACGGCCGCAGGTCTTTGAACAGGGACTCCACGAGGTTGTCTGGGACACACAGTTCTTGTTCCAGCTGTCCTTTACACTAGATAGGGCTGTAAGAATGCAGAGAAAACAATGAATGCTTTCTTCATTCGTGAGTTTTAAAAATTATTTATGTGCTACCATTCAAGTTTGGGGTCAGGAAGATTTTTTTTCCTTTCATTCAGCAAAGATGGATTAAATTGATCAAAAGTGACAGTTAAGACATTTATAATGTTACAAAATATTTATATTTTAAATAAATTATGTTATTTTGAACTTTCCATTCATTAAAGAATCCTGAAAAAAGTGTATCACTGTTCCCTGGTTTTAACATTGACAACTATAATAAATGTTTCTTGAGCATGAAATCAGCATATTAGAATGATTTCTGAAGGATCATGTGACACTGAAGACTGGAGTAATGATGCTGAAAATTCAGCTTTGCATCACAGGAAAAAATTAAATTCTAAAATGTATTTTAAAACTGTATTTTTGATTAAATAAACATAGCCTTCTGCAGGCTTCTATCAAAAACGTTTTTTTGAAACTGTAGAAAAGTAATGTACATTTAAATTATATTATATTTAATTGATCATGACCACAAAATGTATATTTACTATAGAAATTTCCATTAATTTTCCAAGTCTGAAAAACAAAAATTCTGACCATAGATCATAGAATCAGACCATAATACTTTCTATCTTTACATAAAAAACAGCAGTTTCCTTGTAATATGCTGTTGGAAATATGTTTTAATTTTAATAATAATAAAAATCACTGAACTGTAAAAAAACATCCTCATAAATAGTGATTTTGTGGTAACGGATGCAAATTACAACACACCACCACCACATGTAAAAGAAGACAACATAAATTCTGTTACGTTACCTCTTTAATGTGATCTCTAAATTAACAAATTATGTGGATCAATTCTTATCTGCCCAGAATGAGTTTCCATTTAACTGCAGGAAGGAAGTACTTCAGACACAGAGATCATACCGGCCATTGTGTGTCGAGGCGCTGTCTTGCGCCCCCTCCTGGACTCGTCACAGATCCACAGCTCACAGCAGCGGCCGGGGATTTTAACTCGCCGTGGGTTCTGGCACCAGACCCTGGGGGGCTGAGACTCATTACACAGCGAGACGCATCCGATCGCCCCATTAACACACAGACACTGGTATTTGCAATTGGGCTGAAAGCTCTGGCCGTTGCGATAGATCACACCATTGTGCTCACAGCCAGTGCCTGGCAGATCTGGATAGCGAAAAAGAGCAAAACGAGTGAAGTCAAGTTTATCAAATCCATGGTGGATACAATACCAACGAAAAGTATGTGGAGTTTTATGTGGAAACATATGCTAAAAGGTGAAGAGAATGTATTCTCAGCATCCCCTGGCTTGGTTTATCTGGGTTCCGCCACCTTAATCCAAGCTTTAAATCTTCATCGTAATCTAATCTACGAGCGGAACACAGTGTTAATAAGAAGGCTGTGTTAGTACAATGACACTTACACGCACATACTCCTTTTTCGTACCTAGGCTTGTCTGCGCTGTAATCACAGTAAAGGCCACGATGATGGTCACAGTTTTCCTTCTCGTTGCAAACCTCCCCCACCTGTTTGGCACATGCTCTGCAGCAATCGCAGCCATCCATGATCAGGCTAACACCTGGTGGACAGGTGGGGGGAGTTTTAGGGCATTTGCAGGGCCATTGGCAGTACTGGGTGCGGTTATAGGGCTCCGGGACCGAGGGCTCTGGTATGGATAGCATCTTAGAAGAATCCTGGGCAAATGCCCTGTGAATCTATAAGACACAAGTCCCAACAGATTCCTGTTTCTAACACATTTAAGCTTTTGTTTCTTTTTCCTGCAAGTTCCCTCCTGGCTAGAGACATTGTGAAAAATGGGTCGGAATGATCTCACTAAATGATCTAGTCTTAGGTGACACAGATAAACATCTTCATTTTGTTGTTCTTTATCTCAGACATGTAAAAACATTTCAATTTAACCTCTCAATGCAGTGTATCATTTATAATAGGAATCTATGTAGCTTAATTACTCGCCGATACATACTATTCCATCTCAGAGCAATGAACCAGTTCTAATTACACTCTCCTGCATATATCAAATTATAATAGCTATAGACTTGTTGTCAGTTCATGCAT
The DNA here is from genome assembly GCA_037950675.1 of Hypophthalmichthys molitrix. NCBI lineage: Eukaryota > Metazoa > Chordata > Actinopteri > Cypriniformes > Xenocyprididae > Hypophthalmichthys > Hypophthalmichthys molitrix. The sequence goes on along the minus strand of CM075510.1, from coordinate 23,753,692 downwards.
CTCATTTTGTACTAGCAGATCATTGCATGTCAGGTCAAGAAACAAATAGAGCTAATGGCTAGGTAGATAGAAATATTAATCATCTTATGGTAGCCAATGTAACTTTCTTTGTACCTCATCAATTATGGTAGTCAAACTGATGTAAACAATGGATTTCTAAAGGACAGATGATGTTAATAAATGATTTAAATAGCGGGCACCTCTTGAAGTTGACTGATTTAACATGATTGATTGATATGGCAACAAACCTACACAAAGTAAACCGAACTGGTGGTGGCTTACAGCTGTAGAGCTCCTTAACCTTTGACCTCTTATAGCACTGTGTGAGATTAGCAGGAGATATGGAAAGTGGGAGAGCTACAGTTGCGGATAATTAAGGCATAAGAATGCCCTCAGTGGCAGTTCTAAGTATCTAAAACACAGACTGTGGCCATCATGTTCAAAGAAGAAAATGGAGCGAACTAAGATTTAAAAAGCCTTTAAATGATTCAAACACGCCATGCATCTTGACAAACATGCTCGTTTCAGTCCACAGGGCGGCAGTATAGTCTCACACATGACAATGCCATTTGTTGTCGTTGCGTTCCTTAAATGTGTGAAACATGAGGTCATTTGTTAAGAATGCCTGTCACATATAATTAAACGACCCTATATAGCGCATTTAAATTCTAATTATGTGTGTGTGTGTGTGTGGGGAAAATGGTCAAATAGGGGGATTAGAGTTACTGAGGCAAAAACGTAACAAACGTCTAATAAGGAAGATGTTTCATTTGAAACACTTATTAGAGAGTAAAATATATTGGCAAAGTGGAATTTTGAGCTGCCCTAATATATTTATTTTTTATATTAATTTTATTTTACCCAGACCGAAGCACAAAAATAATATTTAAAAAGTGAATACAGTTAATACAAAAAGTTTCCGTTAATACAAATCCAAATATTATTCATTATATATAGCATGTTAGGGCAAGAATACGTCATCTGCCACATAACAAAAACCAAATACCTAATATCCTATCAACTGCAGTGATGAAATCATCCAACTCGTGGCTGATGGCCAGCACAAATAATACTGGGCATGCATGGATTTATCTGCATGCGTTTATCACGCGTTAATTTCACATTAAATTATCCAGATAATGTGGGTTAAATAAACAACCCTTAAATAAATAATTATGTTTCTTACCTGTGGTACACAAGCAACTAGAAGAACCCACACAAGAAGCCAAGTCATCACTGATCCCGAGTGATAAATGCATTGAATCCAAAATTAGATGTTGATGGAAAACTCGCCCATACGCGAGCAGGATCCATTCATTTGGTGACCTGAGAGTATAGCGCGCGTGCACACACACACACACACATATACACACCGCGTTGATGCTGCTGCTGTAAAGTTTTCAGTCATCCTTAATGACGTCAGAACCGAATTGCTCACGTGATTTGGCCAACCAGTTTACAAATTTACTGTAAACGCATCCAAAGAGATTTTTTTTTTGGCGCATCATCGCATCTTAAAAAATAAATAAACATTACTTGTTATATGTTTATGTGTAAACAATTGTTTTGTTGATAAAGCGCTCGAGCAGCGAAATGTTGCTAATTAGGACTACCTCAACGTATGCTGTACATTGAGCCAAGCCTCCGACTCCACCCTGAGAATAGCATATGGATGCATGGAAGCATATTTTTTTCTTTCTCTGTGAGAACTTTATTTTCTGAGAAAGTTCTTAAACAGAAAAAGTTTCTTAAACAGAAAAAGAGTAAATGTTCCCCTGCTCTTTTCATACCCTGATATGGATTTCCACTTGTATACAAAATGCCAGTGTGAAGATCAAATATCGCTCAGTTGTCCCTGAAGAGTGCTGTTTTTCATGTGTCTGGGGAATACATTATAAAACATCACCCTTATTGCGTATTTCTCATGTCTGTGTTAAACTGACCACTTATGGTCTCTTTAAAGAAGACTTGAGTTTACTGGCAATAAATAGCACTTTTATTCCACCTGATGGGCAGATTGAAACAATAACCACAGTGATGACATCATTTTTCTATAGTTAAGTCAATAAATACCTTAAATTAACTAAATGGAATCTACTTGCTGCTTTGTCTTTGTAGCTAAAAGTCAGTTTTTGTGTGATGCTTTATTCTTGAGGGAAGTGCCAGGAGTAAAAAGACTAATGAACACCTGAGAACAAAGAGACTGTTCTTTCTAACACAGAGCTACACAAAGGTCACTTGCTGGCAAAGTCAGTGAAGTGTTTTATTTTTTAAGGATAATCAGGTGAGGACATGCACAACTCACAGATATAAGAGTAATTGTAGTTCTGATACAAAAGGAAAGTGCATTTTGCTCTTTAAGCGGATTAATTGTAATATATGGATGTAAAGTTAAACATACTGACATCTGACACAGCAGCCTTTGTCAGTGAGGAAGTGTTAGGGTAAAGACAGAAATGGTTTGTTACAGAAGATAAATGAACAACAGATAGTGATGTCCATCAGCTAATTTAAAACAAGATTTCCAATCTTCTGTTTTTAGTCAAACACAGTACTAAGCCCTCATTAGCCTTCAGCTCTTTGGCTCTTTGACCAAAACATTCAATGCCAAAAGGGAAAAGAACAGTTCACAAAGTCTCTCTGCATTCTTTTTCTCTGATTGTTTTTGATTAAATGTCTAGTCATATCTCATTTATTCTAGTGACAGCTAATTTGTCATTCTAGCATGAGTAATGTGAACATAACCATGTGTTCTAATTGAAAACTCAGATTCCACTGAACATTGGCTTTGGGTCAAAATTATTTGCCTTAAAGGTGCAATATGTAAGATTTTTGCAGTAAAATATCCAAAAAGCACTAGGCCAGTGTTATATATTTTGTAAGGAGTCGCCTGTCAATTGCGTCATACCCGCGTGTTACCCTCGGTTTCCGGTTTTATTTTGTAGAAACCATGGAAACACCAAAGACGCTTTAATATGTTACATATTTTAATAGACAAGGGAAAAACTGTTTGGTTACATTTATAGACAGAAAACTAATTGTTGTTATATAGCTCAACACGTTTAGTCTTATTGTTTAAATCTAATTTAGTTGATTTTTTGCAAGTACCATGCTTTACCATGCTTCAGAGAAAAACACTACTTTGTCAAGTAGCTAACATAGCATAATCAGATGCAGCTTTATTTTTAGTAACAGTAATACAGAATTTTCTCCATCATACAATACGTTTTAAAATTAATTGCATGCCATTTATCAATACATGCCATCCAGCATTTAATATGATATTCTAAAATCGATCTATCTTACTGCAGTGTGCAACAAATGTCTCACAGCAGCTGCCGAGCGAACGCACAGAATAACCTTATAACATAATTTTCAACACACTCAAATGTATCTAATATGATAAACAGAGCTGCGTTACCTCATACTCATGACCAGAAAAGCGGAAGCGGCGCCGGCGACTGTGTCATAATAAAAGTTCCGCTGCTCGTGAGGCGTGTGTTGCACAATCACTCCAGCGGCCTCATTCAGCTCCAACAACACTCGGTCCTGCTCTGCTTCATACTACAGTAACGTTAATAATCACATCCATGAACATGTTTTCTTCCTGAGTCCTATCCCGATTGTTTCCACCGGCTGTAAGGTGAAGACCACATGTCCCAAGATTCCACGCTCAAACTTGCCGTCATCAAGCTACACCTTTGTTTTGAACAGGCCTCTAGTGACCTCTAGCGGACAGAAATCTTACATACTGCACCTTTAATAGGCAAAAGATAAAAATAGATCATAAAACTGATTTTTATTTTAATTTTACGTCAGATCATTCTTCATTTCCGAGTTTTACAGACTGATTCATTGTAATATAAACACAAAATAATTATTTAAACTATGAATCAAAATTGTTGAGCATCAAATGATGCATTTCTACTGTTAAAGACCTTTAAATAACCACAAATAGTACCTTCACCCCCTTGTTTAAATGCACTTAAAACAACAGATGAATAGATGCATGGGGACCTGTAATAAGTTTAATTCAATTTGGGAAAACGCAACCATAAAAGTACATTTTTTATTTATTCTGATAAAAGTGAGTATAAAATACACATATACAAAAAATGCTAAAGGGCACTGTTGATCTGAACTTTCTTTTTTGGCTTGTACCGAATTGCCAGGATCAGATGAGAGAGAAACTAGGCTGGATGCCAAAGCCAACAAAGCATTGGAGAAAGCCACAGTCCATTGCAGCTGTGAGAGATAGCGCTGGCACTGCAGCCATGATGGCATAACCGCTGCATCAAAAAGAAAGTTAAAGAGCAAAACTGTACTGTTCGTCATTTTAGATTGATAGTTCCGTTAGATAGATGATTAATTTCTCTCTGATGTGTTTTATTGAAATTCATTCACTCTTAGAAAAAAGGTTCAATATAGGCTATAGAACCCTATGGTTTCTTGACTCAAATTTCAAGAGCAAAGGTGAAGTAAATGTTTACATGTGATGTATAAATGTAGCTATATGGTTAACATAGTTCTTAGTTCTGAAAATAAAAAAGAGAAACTTCACTCAACATTATCTGGGTTTTGGCCAAAATGGAAACATATATTATTGCTTTCATACTACTATAAGCTACTATTGCTTTTGGTGGAGGCACATGGGGTGAATGGCTAATATAATATATGTTTATTTTTTTGTTTAGATAGTTTGAATTATATATGAGAGCTGTCCTTGTCTGTATGCTCCCCAGAAAGTGTCAACATAACCCAATAATGAAGGTCTAGCTTTAGACACACCTTAGAACTGAGAGTAATTGTTGTTGGTTGGCTTCACCAAATCAGTTGTCAAATCAAGACATTTTAAAGCTGGGCTTCCATTCACTGGGATGTACCTTGAATTAAATTATAGGCTGTAAATTAGAGAATTTATTTAGATCTTGATGACTGAAACAAGTCTTAGTTCTCTACTGAGTCAAGTGTTTGGAATTCATGGAAAATAAATAAAGCTGTTTAAAAGCAGCACTGTCTGTGCTTTCAGTAACTTTGCCAAAATAATATTTGTTTTTACCAAAAAAAAAAAAAAAAATCACCCTTTAATAACAGCAATAACTGATTTGTTTGTGGAAATAAATATTTGGACAGATTGTCAATAGATATTCGCATCCTTTTCCCGGAGTCATTAGTACTGAATGAGCTGATCTGCTCAAAGATTAAAACAGTCTCTGTTTTTCTACAATTACTTGTACATTAAGCTCCACAAACTTACGACAAGAAAGATGCCATAGACTGTAAACATACAATCAACAATAACTCTTCAGTGTGCAGTCCTAAATCCTGGAAAAGAATTAGCATTTACGTGTTTTATATTTTTCACCTTTTTAGAGGAGCGGTTTTCAAATTATGAGTAAAATAATGTATGTAGGATCACCTCAATTACGATTACAAAAAATATGGTCATAAATCATAAAGTATCATAAAATAGTCCATACAACTTGTTCTCTACACTTATTATAGGGATAGTTCAAAATTTCTTTGTTCTGATGTACACAAAGGAAGTTTGTAACCAAGCAGATCTCGTCCCCTATTGACTACCATAGTAGGGGAAAAATACAATGGCAGTCAAAGGGGGCGAGATATGCTTGGTACCTTTAAGTACCACAGCTTTGTGTGAGGAGCTGCTAAATTTTAAAGTGTAAAAAAACAAAACTGCATGCATTTTGCAGACGTTATTTTGTTTGTGCTTCGGCTATGCGTAACTGTGCGGATGAACATGACCCTTCACAATAGATAATGCTTTACAATGCATTAGAGAGCTACATATGGTAATTTATATGTTCATTAAAATACCTTACTCACCTGAGTATAAAAACGCCATATCCGGGTCGCTTTTACAACATTTCAAATCCCTCAGTTTTCGCATCTCCGAAAAGCCAAGCCAGTGTTGATTCTTGTTTTATTATGAGCTCTGTCATGTTCCTGTTTTTGCCAGCAGACTTTTCTCTGTTCAGTGTTTTTTTAAAACGGGTGATTCCCTGGAGGTTTGAGATTTAGTTGCTCCATGACAAAATTTCTTGTTTGTTGTGACAACTAATCTATTCCACTGCCACACTATACATGCGTCAAAGTAGCAACTTTTCTATTTAAGTATATGACGAGACACGCACGGACAAATGTATGCAGTTTCCTGCGAAAACCATCCTGTCAGGTCCAAAGTAAAAACACTTAGGCCTGGTTTCACAGACAGGGCTTAGATTAGGCCAGGATTAAGCCTTAGTTCAATTAGGGCATTTAAGTAGCTTTTATAAACGTGCTTTAGAAAAAAACATTACTGGTGTGCATCATGAGATAAAACAATGGCACTGACTTACTTTAATATATGTCAGTGCAAGATGCTTTCAGTTAAAACAGCTCAAACATGCATTTTAGTTTGATACTAGGCTTAAGCCTTGTCTGTGAAACCAGGTGTCATAATAGGCTTACCATAGTGAATCAGGGTAACATAGTGAATCCATAGTAAAACATGTTTTGGAAGAAGGATTGATGATGTGTTGACTCATTATTTAAATTTTGTTCATTTTGAACAAAAAAAAGTTACATAGTGCACCTTTACTGTAAGTTTAAAATTTATTTTCTGGCTATATCTAAAAAATTACTTGGTTTCACTTGGTTTTGTTTCTTAAGGAGATTTTAATGATGGCCAGCTTTGTTTCTTAATGAGATTTTAATGACTTTTGGTTTTGTTCTGTCATGAGATTTCAATGACAGTGGTTTTTGTTCCTTTGTTATTTTACGAGATTTCAAAGACAGTCAATTTGTTTCGTTACGACATTTCAATGATGGTCAATTTTGTTCCTTTACAAGATTTAAATAACAGAAGATTTTTGCATTTCGTGATTTCAGTCCTACTTGGTTTTGTTCCCTAACAAGATTTTAACAACGGTCGGCTTTATTTCTTAACGAGATTTCTATGATGGTCGGTTTTGTTCAGTTGCAAGATCTCAATGATGTTCTCAGAAAATGTCAGTTTTGTTCAGTTGTGAGATCTCAATGATGGTTCGAGTTGTTCCATTAAAAGATCTCAATGATGGTCAGTTTTATTCTGTTATGAGATTTCAATGACAGTCGAGTTTGTTTCTTTGTTCTTTTATGAGATTTCAAAAACAGTCTGTTTTATTTCGTTACAAGATTTCAGTGATGGTCGGTTTTGTTCCTTTAGGAGATCTAAATAGCAGTCAGTTTCGTTCCTTTACAAGATCTCAATGACAGTTGTTTTCGTTTTGTTATGAGATTTCAGTGACGGTCAGTTTTGTTCCTTTACGAGATTTCAATGACAGTTTTCATTGTCAGTCAGTCAAATTTTCATTTGTTCAGTTATGAGACCTCAATACGATATGTTTTGTTCTTTAATGAGATTTTAATGACAGCTGGTTTTGTTCCGTTACGAGATTTCAATGATGGTCGATTTTGTTCTGTAAGGAGATTTCAACAACGGTCAGTTTTGTTCCATTCTAAGATTTCAATGACAGTCGATTTTGTTCCTTCACGAGATTTAAATAATGGCAGTTTTTTTTTCCATTACGAGATTTTAATGCCACTTGGTTTTATTTCAGTGACAGCCCATTTTGTTTGGTTACGAGATCTCAATGGCGGTCAGTTTGGTTCCTTTATGAGATTTCAATGACAGTCGGTTTTCATTGTCAGTCAGTTTTATTCAGTTATGAGATCTCAATACACAATGTTTTGTTCTTTTACAAGATTTTAATGACATTTTTATTCCATTATGAGATTTCAATGATGGTTGGTTTCGTTTCATTACGAGATTTCAGTGATGGTCGATTTTGTTCCTTTACGAGATTTCAAAGATGGCCCGTTTTGTTCTATTACGAGAATTAAATGAGGGTCGGTTTTGTTCCTTTATGAGATTTCAATGACGGTCGGTTTGGTTCGGTTACGAGATCTCAGTGATGGTTGGTTTTCTTTGTCAGTCAGTTTTGTTCTGTTATGAGATGTCAAAGACAGTAGGTTTTGTTTTGTTACGAGACTTCAATGATGGTTGGTTTTGCTGGATTATGAGATTTCAATGACTGTCAGTTTTGTTTTATTATGAAATCTCAATGACGGTCAGTTTTGTTCCTTTACGAGATTTCAGTGACAATCAGTTTTCATTGTCAGTCACTTTTGCTCAGTTACAAGATCTCAATATGCTAGGCTATGTGTTGTTCTTTTACGAGATTTTAATGACAGTTGGTTTTATTCAGTTAGGAGGTTTCAGTGACGGTCGGTTTTGCTGGGTTATGAAATCTCAATGACGGTCAGTTTTGTTTTATTACGAAATCTGTTTCTTTACAAGATTTTAATGACAGTCGGTTTTGTTCCTTTACAAGATTTCAGTGATGGTCAGTTTGTTTGGTTAAGAGATTTTAGTGACTGTCAGTTTTCAATGACGGTAGGTTTTCTTCTGTTACGAGATTTCAAAGACAGTCAGTTTTGGTTTGTTACGAGATCTCCATGACAGTAATTTTTTTTCCATTACAAGATTTCAATGTCGCTTGGTTTTGTTTCATAATGAGATTTTAATGACAGCTGGTTTTGTTCCATTACGAGATTTCAATGATGGTCAGTTTGGTTCAGTTACGAGATCTCAGTGACAGTTGGTTTTGTTCAGCCATGATATCTCAATGACAGATTCCCTTTCGAGATTTCAATGACAGTCGGTTATGTTCAGTTATGAGATCTGTGTTAGTTGGTTTTGTTCTGTTATGACATTTCAAAGACGATCAGTTTTATTCCTTTGATCTTTTACGAGATTTCAATGGTGGTCGATTTTGTTCCATTACGAGATTTCCATGAAGGTTGGTTATATTCAGTTATGAGATTTCAGTGATGGCTGGTTTTGTTCAGTCATGATATCTCAAGTCAAATTTCCATTTGTTCAGTTATGAGATCTCAATATTGTATGTTTTGTTCTTTTACGAGATTTTAATGACAGTTGATTTTGTTCCTTTACAAGATTTAAATAATGGCTGTTCTTTTTCCATTACAAGATTTCAATGCCACTTGGTTTTGATTCCTAACGAGATTTTAATGACGGTTGGCTTTGTTTCTTAAGGAGATTTTAATGAATGATGTTTTATTAACAAAGTTTGGGAGAAGCACATTCAAATGATCTACCCAATCAGCATAAGAGGAGGCCTATACATACGAAGCCGACTCACCTATGTTCCTCGACCACCCCGTCGCCACACTTGCCTGGTTAATATCCTAACCAAAGACACGGGGGAGTGTCTCTGGGTTCGGGCGACATTCCGAGCTTGGAGCCCTCCCCCGGACAGCATGCTAAATATGCATACTCTTTACTCTATCTAATCATTGGTAATTACGAGATTTAAATGACGGTTGGTTTTGTTACATTATGAGATCTCAACTAGTTTTTTTTTCCGTTACGGGATTTCAAAGTCGGTCAGTTTTGTTTCATCATGAGAGATCAATGATGGTTGGTTTTATTTCTTTACAAGATCTCAATGACGGTTTTGTTCCTTTGCAAGATTTCAAAGAAGGAATGGTTTTGTTTCTTTACGAGATTTAAAAAAAGTCTGTTTGTTTCTATTACGAGATTTCAATGATGGCCAGCTTGATTTCAATGGTTAATTCTGTTTTTTTCTGAGATTTCAAAGACGGTCAGTTTTGTTCCATTAAGAGCTTTCATTGACAGTCGGTTTTATTCTGTGACAAGATCTCAATGATGGATGTTTTTTTCTTTACAAAATCTCAATGACGGTCAGTTTTATTTGATTACAAGATCTCAGTGGCTGTCAGTTTTGTTCAGTTACAAGAACTTAATGTCAGTCAGTTATGTTAAATTATGAGATGTCAGTCAGTTTCTTTTTTAGTGTGCCCACCTCCAATGCTGGCGATCCATATTTGAGTCCACTCAGAGCGGGGCGGTTAGGACCGGGTTGGGTTATATTAGTGCCATGACCCAGATGGGAGTGAGGTTTAAGGGGGTGAGTGTAATGAAGACCAACTAGTAGAGAGCTGTACTGGTAAACCTCACTCCCTGACCTGCACTAGGTGCACTATAAAGATGTTAGAGACTGTAGTCTTTAGCCTCCTTGTTAGTGTGCCCACTTACTATGCCGGTGACCATGGTTCAAGTCCCACTCGGAGCGGGTGCGAGTGCAACCCTGAGGGTTTATACTTACAACAGCGCAAATGTTAATCTCTGAACAATTTTTGGAAAATGTGTTGCTTGAAATGTGAATATATATCTCCATGAAATTTTGTTCAGATACCAATTATTTTGACAGTCAAATACACATATAAACTTCTGGTGATGCAAGGATTAGTGTTTCATTATTATTATTATTATTATTATATTATATTATCTATCTATTTTTCTATCTATTTATTTATTTATTTTTTGTAAATGGTGTTTTAATGCATGTTTTACTGGAGTTTTTGTTGCATTTACACTTTTCTGACCAGGAGGGGTCACTAGCGTGTGATGTTTCAAATGCTTCGAAACAGCGAATCATTTTGCAAAGCAATTGGTTCAATTGTGTCAAAGTTTTGAAAAGCTTCGTTTCTTCCGTCATAAGTGTAATGTATTAAACGTTTTTTTCCAACATGTGGAAGTGCTATCAACAATTCACCCTTTGCTGGGAGTTGGACTGACAGGCGATCTGACCAATCATAACGCTCAATCTGCCGTTTTGTCCGACAAATTAACCAAACTGTAGAGTAGATTAATGTTGGTGGACTTGTAATTGAGACCAGCTGGTGAGAGCTGTGCAAGTAAACTTGCGCTAGAGACTGCGTTCTTTGGTGTTCTTGTTAGTGGGCCCGCCTTCCATGCCAATGACCCTGTTTCGAGTCTCGCTTGGAGCGGTTCAGAGACTGCACAGGTTACAGACATACATTTTAAACATGGTGTGTATTGAAATCTTTCTGCGGTTAGGAATATTTTGAAACAATATATAATCTTTCCAAAATAGAAACATTTTATAACAATATACACTACTCTTCAAAAGTTTGGGGTCAGACTTTTTTTTTTTTTTTTTTTTTTTTAAAGTAAAATTAATAATTTTATTCAGTAAGAATGTGTTAAACTGATAACAAGTAATGGTAAAGGCTTATATTGTTAGGAAAGATTTCTATTTTGAATAAATGCTTTTCTTTTTAAACTTTTATTTATCAATGAATCCTGAAAAAAGTATCACAGGTTCCAAAAAAATTTCCAACACTGATAATAAATCAGCATATTAGAATGATTTCTGAAGGATCATGTGACACTGAAGACTGGAGTAATGTCTGATTGAAATTCAGCTTTGCATCACAGAAATAAATAATATTTTATATTAAAATAGAAAACCATTATTTTAAATTGTAATAATATTTCAGAATATTACTGTTTTTACTGTATTTTTGACCAAATAAATGCAGGCTTGATGAGCATATGAGACTCAAAAACATTAAAAATAGTAATGAAAAAAGAGTGCTTCCATGTACGTTGTAAGAACTAATAAAGAACTATATCATGTGTCAAACTAACTAACTAACTAACTACCTGCATGGTATGTGATGTAATGTAGGGATTATTTTTGCCCCAGGGTTACATCCCTTATTTTCTGGGGTTTATGTTAACCCTTTATTCAGTACAGTTTATGGCAACTGTACTGGGGCATTGGGTGGTATGTGATGTACTGTATGGACTATTTTACACCAGGGTTACACCCCTTATATTTTGGGGTTTATAATAACCCTTTATACAGTACAGCTTATTGTACTTATTGTATTGTATATATGGAGTACCAAGTCTTATCACATTAATTAAATCTTTCAAGATCTCAGCTGAGGAGGATTAAACAACTCCAAAAAAACAGCATTACCAGTTTCACTTTTGACTAAACAGATTGACTTCATTTCATTCACCATTATGGTGGTCAGTATTTGCTTTAGTTGTGCAGTTTGACTCTTGAACTTTTTAATGTTAGTTGTACTTTGGTTGCTTCTATATATTCTATATTGTACACTTTTGAACACCTGTTAGACTCACTCAGACACCAAAACTCAGACACCAAATCTAAATCTCAACAATGGTCAATGGTGACATGCTTCATGCCGCAAAAGATTTTATAAAGTTGAAATTAACAGCATTACATCTACATGACCAAAAAAAAAAAAAAAAAGATTAGACCTCTAGATGATGAAGAGGAAAGTTGTCAACATCACCTGACCACATTTTCCCTTGCTATTTTTGCCACAGCTAACAAAATTTCAGCCGCAAGAGAAAAACTACCACTAAGGGTACATGACAACGATATACTAAAAATGGAAACGTTTTTTCTTTGTACAGATGACATTATCAAAACTATCCCTGATCACACGGATATGCACAAACGACTAAAAATGCTGTATTACGCATGCCAGACAAGTAGGTGGTGAAGTTACTTTGTAAAGAAAGACTACGCATCTGTGCATAAACACATTTATTTACACAGTACTCGATTCACGCATGCCTATCCACCTTATTTTTACAGTTAATTCTACTTTGATATTCTTCTTCATTATTTCCCTATAGTGGCTAATAAATCAGAAGTCTCACACATTTAAAAAAAACACCTTATTTCCACATTGAAAAATAAGGTAAGGATAGACTAAACACGTAATACGCATATGCATACCGTCACCGTTTTCACAGATTCGTGTTTTTGCAGTTTACACGGAGATGATAACAGTGTCTTTTTCAAAAACGTTCTCTTTGAAACCCTCAAAAGTTTGCATTTTCCAGCCACCAAAATGCTGTTGTTGTGTAAATGAATGACCAAAACACAGTTTTCCGTTTTTTTTTCCGTTTCCGTTGAAAATGGCGTTGTTAAACAGCCCCTTAGGCAAGAGTCAAACTGCACAACTAAAGAAAACACTGATCATAATTACGGTGACTTAACTAACTAAACATTTTCAACAGAACATCATCATCTAAACATTTGTTAATTCTCAGTAAGAACTTCTGTAGATATCTGACAGAAATAAAGTCAATCTGGTTAGTAATTAATGTCTTTATTTATCTTCAGCTGATTTCATCTAAGGCTGTTCAATTCTAGTTCCATTAATGGTAAATGTTTGGCACCCTGTACTGCCATGGATTTCACAGTTCACACCACGTGTGGCAGATGTGGGCTGGATCTGGGCCGGCACAAAGTTACTATCTGGGATGGTAATGGCTAAATTAGAACTATTATTCAGTGTATCAAATGTCACAGTCCAATGAAAAATGATAGGAATGCAATGATGGAGCTCAGTGATTCCCTAGCCAGAGGAATTCATTCTGTCACTCCATATATGGTCAAATTCAGCCACATTTGCCTTTTAACCAATACCATACACTTCGGCCAAATGATAGAGCTTGCTTTGTTTCAGGTCCTCATTTTAGATCTGATCTGACAGCTGGCCTTTCTGATTTTAATAGCCCTGGCAACAGAGCAATGCTTCTGTTTGAATATATTTCCTCAGTCCAATTTCAGATGCAGAGTGAAATGTTTGGCCGATTCCAGGGGACATGATTGCACAAGAGCTTAAGTGGTTTTGGCTCACCCAAACTAAACAGGACAGCGCTCAGCTCCTAAATACTGTTTAGTTGCTCATTCTGAGAAAATTACCACCTGTTAACGCAGAGATTAAGCGCTAGACTTCCACGTAGCCCAAAATTATTGAGGTAAGTTTACTGGTGTTTTCCCTTCTGTCATGCGTTTTCTCACATAAACACAGAAATACATAATGATTTCATATAGGGCCAATGACTGACGGTATTATTATCACACAAATAATACAGATATTCCCGACAGAATATATGTCAGTGTTGGGTTTTTTTTTTCTTTCAATACCGACCAGGTGACTTACTATACTTAACAAATAAATAATTACGTGGACATGAAATATATAAAATTTAAATATATATATATATATATATATATATATATATATATATATATATATATATATGTAATTTTTTTTTAATTTATATATATATTTATATATATATACCTGTAGGCTATACCATATTATCCAAAGCTTCTGTTAAGTAATTTTTTTTTTTTATACATTTAAAAGAACAATACATTACAAATGTTACATTATTAATAATACTGAGGTTGTTGATAATTGAGACACAAGATAGCATAAAAGTTGCACGTGTATGAAATGAGACCTGGTGAAAATAGTCTGCGATATGATACGAGAGAAGTGAAAGTAGCTCCTGATGAGTGAGCGATCGGATATATATTGTTGCCATGAACGACTGAGAATAAAAATATCAAACCACTGAATAGCATGACTGACCAATTCAAATCAAGTATTCCAGAAAGCTGTGTAATAATAGCTATTAATATATGGTCCTTATCCTGTTAATAAACCTATTTTCAATAAATGCAAGTTAGAGTAAAACAGACCATCTTTGAGTCTTGGATTAGGCCACAGATACAGGTGCTGGTCATATAATTAGAATATCATCAAAAAGTTGATTTATTTCACTAATTCCATTCAAAAAGTGAAACTTGTATATTATATTCATTCATTACACACAGACTGATATATTTCAAATGTTTATTTATTTTAATTTCAATGATAATAACTGACAACTAAGGAAATTCCCAAATTCAGTATCTCAGAAAATTAGAATATTGTGAAAAGGTTCAATATTGAAGACACCTGGTGCCACACTCTAATCAGCTAATTAACTCAAAACACCTGCAAAGGCCTTTAAATGGTCTCTCAGTCTAGTTCTGTAGGCTACACAATCATGGGGAAGACTGCTGACTTGACAGTTGTCCAAAAGACGGCCATTGACACGTTGCACAAGGAGGGCAAGACACAAAAGGTCATTGCAAAAGAGGCTGGCTGTTCACAGAGCTCTGTGTCCAAGCACATTAATAGAGAGGCGAAGGGAAGGAAAAGATGTGGTAGAAAATGTACAAGCAATAGGGATAACCGCACCCTGGAGAGGATTGTGAAACAAAACCCATTCAAAAATGTGGGGGAGATTCACAAAGAGTAGACTGCAGCTGGAGTCAGTGCTTCAAGAACCACTACGCTCAGACGTATGCAAGACATGGGTTTCAGCTGTCGCATTCCTTGTGTCAAGCCACTCTTGAACAACAGACAGCGTCAGAAGCGTTAAAGATAAAAAAGGACTGGACTGCTGCTGAGTGGTCCAAAGTTATGTTCTCTGATGAAAATAGATTTTGCATTTCCTTTGGAAATCAGGGTCCCAGAGTCTGGAGGAAGAGAGGAGAGGCACACAATCCACGTTGCTTGAGGTCCAGTGTAAAGTTTCCACAGTCAGTGATGGTTTGGGGTGCCATGTCATCTGCTGTTGTTGGTCCACTGTGTTTTCTGAGGTCCAAGGTCAACGCAGCCGTATACCAGGAAGTTTTAGAGCACTTCATGCTTCCTGCTGCTGACCAACTTTATGGAGATGCAGATTTCATTTTCCAACAGGACTTGGCACCTGCACACAGTGCCAAAGCTACCAGTACCTGGTTTAAGGACCATGGTATCCCTGATCTTAATTGGCCAGCAAACTCGCCTGACCTTAACCCCATAGAAAATCTATGGGGTATTGTGAAGAGGAAGATGCGATTATGCCAGACCCAACAATGCAGAAGAGCTGAAGGCCACTATCAGAGCAACCTGGGCTCTTATAACACCTGAGCAGTGCCACAGACTGATCGACTCCATGCCACGCCGCATTGCTGCAGTAATTCAGGCAAAAGGAGCCCCAACTAAGTATTGAGTGCTGTACATGCTCATACTTTTCATGTTCATACTTTTCAGTTGGCCAAGATTTCTAAAAATCCTTTCTTTGTATTGGTCTTAAGTAATATTCTAATTTTCTGAGATACTGAATTTGGGATTTTCCTTAGTTGTCAGTTATAATCATCAAAATTAAAAGAAATAAACAATTGAAATATATCAGTCTGTGTGTAATGAATGTATATAATATACAAGTTTCACTTTTTGAATGGAATTAGTGAAATAAATCAACTTTTTGATGATATTCTAATTATATGACCAGCACCTGTATAATCTTAATGGCATGTACCTGTTATAATAATCCTCACTTATGTGTCATTAAAGTACCTGGAGGATGTCTGCACTAGAGAGTCTGGCTAATGACTCTGGCTCTGCCTCTGCAAAGCCTTTATTTGCTGCTAGTCAGTATTCTGGGATATGTAAAAACAATTCACTTATACATGGGGCACAAATGCATCCAATTTAGCAGAAACATAAGCTATTGTAGATCAGGGGTGCGTTTCCCAAAACGAACTATGGTCGCAAGATCCGTTGTTGAATAGAGTTCAATGGGACTTACGACCATAGTCAAAGACTATAGATATTGAAAGACTGTTCACTCCTATTAGTTATGAATGGGAGAAATTGCAACACACAATATGGTGGAATACGTCCCGCCTTCTAAGTAGAAGAGCAAGTCACTGATTGATAAAGTCATTGCGTCACTGCAGCAGCCGTTAGAATCTGGTTCCCATAGAAACTTGAGACTCACGCTTAGGACTGCACATGTACATTATTATTATTTTTTTAAACACTATTTGAGTATAAGAGAAACATTTATGGGACAGTTCATGTCAGATTTTGTTGCTGGTTTGAAATACGTTATTTAAATGTGAGTTCGCTAGGAAGTTTTTGAGATTTCAGGATTCCCTGTATCAAATAGATAGGACTTGGTCTTAGATGCCCGAAATATGTGAATGTGAGTGAATGTTGCTATTTTTATCATGGTGCTTTTAATATTGCTTTTAACATAAAATTGCCAGTTTTTTAAGACATATTCTTACTTTTTGAAAGGTTGCAAGGTGTGTTTTTGAAATATGGCTTTAATTGGCAACAATTCGTAGGTTTTTCCTGTGGCCTCAATATCACTTTCCATCATGTATTGTAATGTCCCAAAATCCAGGGTCCAGTTGCAAGTGGTTTCTTAAAGTAACATAATGGTTTTGCAACCAGCCCCATTTTCTAAACACATCATTCTCCAGTAAGTGACATTTGTGTGTGTGTGTGTGTGTGTAGTCCGGGAATTCCCTATGTTGTAGGGACCAAATATCTCCACAAGTATAGTAATACCAGTAAATTTTGACCTTGTGGGGACATTTTTTAGTCCCCATGAGGAAACAAGCTTATAAATCATACAGAATTATCTTTTTTTTTAGCAGAAAGTTTTCTGTGACGGGAAGATATAGGGCTAGGGTTAGTGTATGGGGAATAGAATATACAGTTTGTATAGTATAAAAACCATTATGAATCTATGGAATGTCGTTATAAATTCATCTTCATTTGTGTTCCAAAGATTTAACGACAGTCTTACGGGTTTGGAAATGACATGAGGGTGAGTAATTAATGACAGAATTTTCATTTTTGAGTGAACTATCCCTTTAATACATAACAGGATTGTTTAAGGAAGTTTAAGGTATTTTAGTCGCATAATCAAAAAATGAGGCAAGACTTATTTATATGTACATGTTTTTACCATTCGAACAAAAAAGTGGGTTACTGTAAAGGGCAGTCTTAAATGCAGATGAACATTTGGGCATATTTGATGTGAATAACATGACTTTGTCCTTTGAATCTATTTAAAAACGGCTTCATTCACCACAGGATGGCTGTAGTTTTGTTTTTGCTTGAGGCAGCCTATTACTGTGAGACAGCTCGGAGTCATTAGACCTGGCTAACACAGAACTCTGCCACGTGTTCCTGCTTCAGTACTGCTGAGTTCTATCTCTGTGCAGTGTGATGTTATACCCACAATGCTTAATTTGCACTGTGACTTAATCACCCTGTTCTATGTCAGAGTTTCCACTCAAGTCTACATGCGTATTGTGGCCACAGTTTACATGTGAGGCCCATATCTGCTGTGGTCTGCCTAGAGCTCTGCAGCCATTAACCAGTCAGATTATGCCTCTCAGGAAATGACAAAAAGACAAGATTAACATTGAAACATGAAGTTAGTTAATGCAATAGACTGCAAAGTTAAAAGATAATACATATTATAATAATATGAAGAAGTTAGTCAAGTTCCTATTTTGGAAAAATAGTTAGCCTCACTGTTTACTGAAAGGTTCTTAAAGGAAACCAAAATGGTTCTTCTATGGTGTCTTTGTAAAAACTCCTTTTTATTTTCCAAAGACTATAGCGTTTTCTCAGCTCAGACATTAAACAGTAAATTAGCATTTGATCGCTCTATACCACTCAGTTTCCCTATGAATATTTTAGCAGGCATGTGTGTCGCATATTTCTGTCGACTTTTCAGGCCAAACGGGTTGGCAAAACGGCCTGAATATATTCACAATTCACACTGGAAGTGTTTTTGTGTCTGCCTGCACTGTTTATTAGTTGTTTTTTTAAGTGAACATGTGACGAATGGATGTCTTTACTTTGATCATTGTGTTGCTTTTTCCCGATTTTCGTGTTTAAAAATGTTTTAACGTGTCTAGACTCCGTTGTACCGTTACTCTCACTGACTGTATGGTCTGAAAAGTCTCTAGTCTTACGTAAGTGCATAATAGTTACATGTGAATTGAAGTTTATTATAAGGACACTTTTCCCTAGTCCCAATCAAACTGAATTCACCCCTGACATTGTTAGACATACTCAAAAAAATTACACCTCCTCTCAGAGTGGACACGAGCATATATAGATAAAAAACTTTTATTAGTGTTGTTTTTTGCAAATAATTTCCACTCTGTGCATACTGCATTCCCTCAGACGAAATCCTGCAGGTTCCACTGCACTGCTTTGTAAACAGCTGAACTACTGACCTGACTTGCTACTAAAAATGTTTTACTTAGGTAATCTCCAACACTGCATTGAAAATATGAGTGAAGACCGTTTGAATCACACAGGTAAATATGTTTTTTTTTTTTTAAACAACAGAAGGTGCTTTCATAGAGCCGCAGGTTTATTTGGCAAGTCTGAGGTGTGTGAATTCCATGTGCTTGTGCTGTTTAAAAGTAAAAATTCAGTCATTTGAGTTTAAATGAAAATGATTGTGATCTCAAAAAAGGTGTCATTGATGTGATTAAATAGAGAGCCATGTTTGTGGTATTGGCATGAGCTGGTCTGTAGCTTTTGGCAATAAATCAAGTTAAGAAGGGGTGAGAAGCAAGCGGATAATATGCAGTTGATCAGAAGAACAGCTCTGATGGCTTTTCCAGACTGTGAAGATCACTCAGAACGTTTTTGACTCCAATTTCCTGTCAAAAAGTAAAAAAGTGCACTGAGAGAAATATTTTTCAATGGAAAAAGACATTAACATGCAAGCCCACAACTAAGCTTTTGGAAATTAATTTTCTACATGATTATTTTTAGGGTTTAATTATCATGTTGAGCATGAAGAAAAGTAATGAAGGAAACACTGTGAATTAATGATGAGATTAAGTGTTGTCTCCACATGAGCTGAACTTTGTAATCCTTTTTTGCTCATCCAATTATGATGCTTTATGAGAGCATTAGAGAAGAGAGACACAACTGAGCTTTAATCTGTTAAAACCTCAGAGGACATAAGATCAGTTTTCCACAAAATTGCAAGCAGTAATCAGCACAAATGATGTCTAAAAGAAAAAAATGGTCAACTTGGGCTCATGCTGCTTTTGGGAAATGCAGCTCAGATCAGTCCAATATACTCAGATACTTCAGGTATCATATCTATTCACAAATGTAATTCAATGAACACATCTTTTTTTAGGCTTGTCAACCCAGCTCACAGTTCTTCAGGCCAGTTTTGGTTAATTTAAAACTTTGATGACTGCATCATCAGTAATGAATGCTGTGACCTGTCTAAAATTCAAATTTTGCATCAAGCAACCACTTCACAAAACAAAACATTTAAAACTATTAACGTATTTAACTCGTTATTTATTGTATCATGGAAGTGCATTTCTGCTAGTAACAAATTATGAAAGTACAAAAAGAGAAGTTTAAGCCTCTGACCCAGAGAAAATGAGGTACTTGTATAGAACCAGTCTGGTGAATATTCATATAGCTGGACAATCAGATATAACAAATACTCTCGAGACATGTCACATTATTTGATTAGTTTTGCAAATAAATGCCCACTTTTAAGCATTTCTCAGTTTGTATCACCAGGTTATGAGCTGTAAATCTTGATGAATGGATTTATGGTATAGGTCTCCAGAGGCATAAATATATGAGGTCCACAACGGAACATTAGGATGACTGTGTAGTGTTACTTTTTCACATGTGTGTATATATATATGGAAATGCATAAACACTTATGCATGGACAGACAGACTTCCTTTTTTTTCTGGCTGTATGAAAATGTACAAAATGGCCTCTCATTTGATGGATAAATGATAAACAATTCTTAGTTGCGAAGCCATTTTGTACATAGTAAAGCATATAGGTGGATTGACGGGGTCGTATAAAAATTTAAATAACAAAGATAACAAAAACATTTGAAAGCCTAATGTTTAGCACTAGGTCACGTTTTGTAAAAAAAATGGCCTTTTAATGTGTAGTTCTAGGCGCCGTGCTTCTGAGACAGAAACTCACACTTTTAGATGCACTCACATTCAGACCTTTACCCACTAATGCCATACACAGGAAGTTGCACAACACCCATTTTAGCATACTCTATGATACTGAGTGCAAAAATCACATATTTAAAGCTCAACTTAAACATTGCAGTTACATTTGCTGTACTGTATTATTATATGCATTAAGAATTTGTAATAATTTCTGTTGGTGCACATTAAGGGGATGAAGTAAGACAGTTAGGGAACTCTTCCTCATTTTACCAGAGGAAGTATGTGGCTATGTGCTGTTTTCAGTAGACCAGCGCTCAGTTTAGATAAGCCTGCAGAGCAGTGCAGGCCGCTCAGAACTGCTGTTACTGCTGACCTTCGGTCTGAGACCAGGGCAGTATTTCTTGGCTCTAAACCACCTGCTTCAACTTTATTGGGAGCAGCCAGCCAGAACTGAAGCTTTGCCCTTTGGAGGAAACATGGATATTTAACTGCTTAAAGTGAGAGGTAAGAAAACTAATTTATGTGCCTAGCATATTTCTGTTGGTGTGAAGTGGGGAATAAAAATGTTTTAACATTTTATAAAAAGTTTTGACATTTATAGGCTGTTTCATTGGAAAAAGAAGATGATGTTGTTTGGGTGTTATCCATTGAGATTTATTTACTTCCAGTAACCTCCCCCTATCCATGGTTTTAATTTATCATATTTACAAAATGTCAAATTAAAGATTAGTGAACGATAAAGATCGTGCACATACCTCTTCTATGTTTTTATGTCAAAATTCAGTCGTCATGCTGAGGATGGTTAAAGGCCCATGATGTAAAATGGCCCAAATAAACAGGTCAATTTATGAAGAAAAAAGATGAGAAAATGGTGTGTCACTCTCAACGTTTTGTTGCACTTGAAAAATGAGTTAGAGACTAGAATATTTTGTGGAAAATAGTGTTAGACCTGAGCTCTCCGCAGCTTCCCTCTTTTATTTTTTGTTAGCGATAACACATTAGCTGGGAGGAAGTTGCAAAATTAAGACGGCTGTTGCATTAGCTGTTGGACTGACAAATGCAAGCACATACTGTCCATTGTATGACATGAAATATGCATTTAAAATTCCAGCATCTGTAGAGCTGCAGGCTCCATAACCTGCCATCATGGGCAATGTGATGAGGCAGGAAAAGCCAAACCCAGAGCCTAACAGCTTTGACACCATGTTTAAAGGTATGGTTCTTCACCTCCTGTATGCCTACGTATGTTTTAATGTGAGTCTTTGACATAACTCATATTGTTTACAGATTGCGACAGTCTTGTGGTGCTTGCTGATTATCCGTGTCGTGACATTAGTGAACCTATCTTTAAGATGGGGGACAGACTCAAAGGTCTTTCAGAGTAAGTGTTCTTTTAAAGAAATATAATGGGTTTCATGCTATATAACAACAAACACCTGTAATATATAATAAATTAGCACATTGTGAATATTCATGTTAATATAAATATACTGCATATGTTTACAACCATAGAAAAATGTCTTTTAATGTACTCGTCAATGCATGCTTTACAGAGATGGTTGCTGGTGGAAAGTGCGTTCTCTTCAAACAGGAACTGAGAATTACATTCCAAGTAATCATGTGGCAAAGGTTTATCATGGGTAATTATCTGCTTATTATCCTCACTGATGTATGTTTCATGATGATCCCAGAAATTCGTTCCCAAATATCATATCAAAGTACTGAATGATCGATGACAACGTTAAGATGTCGGTAAGATGTTCTCAAAAGAAGTTTCTTATGCTTACCGAGGCTGCATTTATTTGTTCAAAAATACAGTAAAATATTAACATTATGAAATACAATTTAAATTACAATTTTAAATAACTGTTTTCTATTTTAATATATATATAAAATATTCTAATATGCTGAAACATTTCTTATTATTATCAATGTTGAAAACAGCCTAATACTTTTGTGGGAACTGTGTTACATTTTTTTTTCAGGATTCTTGGATAAAAAGAAAGTTCAATAGAACAGCTTTTATTTGAAACAGAAATATTTTGAAACATTAGAAATGTTTTTACTTTCTTTACGATTTGCATTAATTAAAGGATTAGTTCATTTTAAAATGAAATTAGCACAAGCTTTACTCACCCTCAAGCCATCCTAGGTTTATATGACTTTCTTCTTTCTGATGAGCACAATCTGAGTTATATTAATAAATATTCTGACGCATCAAAGCTTTATAATGGCACTTTCTTGAGCTTCATACTCGTTGGTTCCCTTCACTGCCATTATAAAGCTTTGATGCATCAGGATATTTATCAATATATTTCCGGTTGTGTTCATCAGAAAGTAGAAACTCATATTGAGGGTGAGTAATGCTTGAGGTAATTTTCATTTTAAAGTGAACTAATCCTTTAATGATTTTATTAGATTCATTTTAATAAATGCATCCTTGCTGATTAAAAGTATGTTTATTTCTTTAAAAAAAAAAAATTCAACCCCAAAACCTTTGAATGGTAGTACATATTTTAATTTTATTACACATTGTATGTAAACTGTATCATTTGAAACTCTGATCTTAGTAAAAGTTAAACCAGTAGACAATGAATTTATTTATGTAGAAAATTATTTACAGTTGCAAGAATAAGTATGTGAACCACTTGCAGAATCTGTGAATATGTGCAAAATTTTAACAAAATAAGAGATCATACAAAATGCATGTTATTTTTTATTTAGTACTGTCCTGTTTTGTCTTATGGATTATGTGTAAACATATTTTATGTAAAATATCTTTTACATAAAATATGTTTACACATAATCCATAAGACAAAAAAATAGCTGAATTTATTAAAATGACCCAGTTCAAAAGTTTGTGAACCATTGATTCTTAATACTTTGTGTGGTTACCTGGATGATCTACGACTGTTTTTTTGTTGTGTGATGGTTGTTCATGAGTCCCTTGTTTATTCTGAGCAGTTAAACTGAGCTCTGTTCTTCAGAAAAAATCTCCAGGTCCCAAAAATTCTTCAGTTTTCCACCATCTTTTGCATATTTGAACCCTTTACAACTGTGACTCAATGATTTTGAGATCCATCTTTTCACATGGAGGACAACTGAGGGACTCAAACACAACTATTAAAAAAGGTTCAAACATTTACTGATGCTTCAGAAGGAAACACGATGCATTAAGAGTCGGGGGGTGAAAACTTTTGAACAGGATGAAGAGGTCCAGATTTTTCTTATTTTGCTTGAATATCATTTTTTTTCATTTAGTACTGCCCTTCAGAAGCAACAGAAGATACTTGCATGTTTCCCGGAAGACAAATTAAATACAATTTACCTTGATCTTCAAATTCCAAATGTTTTCACCCCCCATCTATTAATGCATTATGTTTTTTTCTGGAGCATCAGTGAATGTTTGAACCTTTTTTAAAAGTTGTGTTTGAGTCCCTCAGTTGTCCTCAGTGTGAAAAGACGGATCTCAAAATCATACAGTCACTGCTGGAAAGGGTTCAAATATGCAAAAAATGCTGGAAAACTGAAGAATCTGCAGGACCTGAAGGATTTTTCTGAAGAACAGAGCTCAGTTTAACTGCTCAGAACAAACAAGGGACTCATGAACAACCATCACAAAACAATTTTAATAAATTCAGCTATTTTTTTTGTCTTGTGGATTATATGTAAACATCTTTTATGTAAAATATCTTACTCAGGACAGTACTAAATAAAAAAATAACATGCATTTTATATTATCTCTCTTATTTTGTTAAAATTATTAACATTTTCACAGATTCTGCAAGTGGTTCACATACTTTTTCTTGCAACTGTATATAAGATCTTCATTCTCATTTAACGAGAACTAAAATAATCCATTCTTTTTTACTAAAATGTGAAGTCATTATTTTCAATTGTTAACATAATTTCCCCTTTGGCATTTCATGTTTCTAAAGATGGCTGTTTGAGGGGGTTAGCAGACAGAAGGCAGAAGAGCTTTTGTCATTGTCTGGTAACAGTGTCGGATCATTTCTCATTAGAGAAAGTCCGCGAGAGAGGGGTAAGTACCAGAAAGTGTTTATATTGCAGAAAGGTTTCCACTCACACATATTTTCAGTGTCTGTGTAAGTGCAAATGACATTGCAGTCATGGCTGCTGTTCCCTGCAGGTGTATATTCTCTTTCTGTGAGACACAGGACCGTGAAGCACTATAAGATATTCCGTCTGGCTAATAGCTGGTACTACATCTCACCACGACTTACCTTCCAGTGTCTAGAGGACATGGTCAATCACTACTCTGGTGAGAGCTAAAGACATATCTGCCAGACAAAATTATAATATTCTGCTTGTAATGTACAGTAGAAAGGGTGTGTGATGAATTAATGCTGATGTGTTTTGGTTTCCCCTCAGACTCATCAGATGGTATATGTTGCGTTCTCAGCGCTCCGTGTCTGGCTCTATCCAATCCGGCTCCGAGCTCAACCCAGGAAGCACCACCTGTGGTAATGCGCCGTAACTTGGATTGGAAGAAAGTGAATAAGTATGTCTATATCTTTTTTAGATCATGCCAAGCATTTCCTCCACTTGCTGAGTTTATGTAGAGCTTCAGTGTGAGCTGGAAATGATTGGTGTATGAATATGTCTCCAAATTAATAGGTCACAGCTGTTGAGCCCAAGCGGGCTGGATACTGTGGAAAGCAAAGATAACATGATGAGCTACGGGGTGAGGAGCAGCATAGCCGCCTATCTGTCTTTAACATCAATACCTGAGCCAGCGGACGCCAAAGGCCGCAAGAAGAAGAGCAAGTCTGTTTATGTGATGCCTGACCACAGTAATATGAATTTAGAGGAAAACTATTAGCTTTATGACCATAGATTTTTAATTTACACATTGCTATGAAATTGGTAATATTTTTGCATTGGACTAGTCGAATCTTTCACATGCATGTCCAGGTCACATTTCACCCTAAAATCAAATTGCATAAAAGAAAACCTATTTTAGGACCATTATTATTGGTTTTGTTTTGTGATAATTTCCATGAAATTTTCTGTAATGTGTTTGGATGTTGCACTTTTTTTAATATTCCAATTATTCTCAGTGGTAAATCATTAGATTCTTATTAATGCAATACATTGACTTTTTTTTTTTAAATATAAAACAGCACATATTAATGGAAATACAACATATACTACTGTGATATGTAAATGTTTTCCATTTAAATTCAAATTGTGTCAAAATTTAAAAAATGTCTTAAAAATCCTATAAGGACAATTTTGGGGTGAATATGACCCAGACATGTTCCTGATGGGTGTTTGTGAGATTCATCCTATTGCAATTTCAGTATGTTTCAACTTCACTATTAAAGTAAATCAAGAAAAATGCACACTACTTTTTTTTCTTGATTTTCTTTAAGGGCCCTATTTTAACAATCTAAGTGCATGGTCCAAAGCGCACAGCGCAAGTGCATTTAGGGCGTCCGAATCCACTTTTGCTAGTTTAACGACAGGAAAAATGGTCGGCGCGCCCGGCGCATGGTCTAAAATGGTTGTCCCTATTCTCTTAATAAGTAATGGTTGTGTTTTGTGCATAACGTGCAATAAACCAATCAGAGTTTCATCTCCCATTCTCTTGCGTTCACGCCATGGCGGAATTTGCAAGTGGAAAAACTGAACGCTTCTCTAGCATGGAAACAGATCTGTTCGTGCGTGAGGTTAAAGCGTGCGAGCAGACCATCTACGGGACAAGCCAGATTCCACTAAAGCATTTTTATCTTTATGCACACAATAATAATCTTTTACATTGTAATCCTTCTATTTTTAATGTGGCATGTTTGTGTGCTGCTGTGCGTCTGTGTGTGTAATAAGCAGTGTATGCGCGTTGTGCACCCGCATATAGGTGCATATTAGCCTACTAACGTGCTCTTTAAATAAAAAATAAAAAAATAGCAAATGAGTTTGCGCCCATCTGTTCACCCATGGGTGTGCTGATCTGAAGACGAGATGTATTCAGGCACATTGTTAGTGCGTTGCTATTTTGAGGCAACTGCAAAACGAACAGATGGGCGCAAACGCATTTGCTATTTAAACAACATGGCGCTGAACGTGAAAATGATAACTGCGTCGGGCTGAAACTAGCAAAAAACACTTGCGTCGCGCCTGGCACCACATTGCGCCGGGTGTATGATAGGGCCCTGTTTTTTTTCATCTACAGTGAAATTTTTAGGGGATGTGCATGCTTTTTTTTAGTACTCTTGAACTTCACTATTAAGCACACAGTTTCTTCTTTATAAACACTGAAAGTAAAATATGTTATTGAATTATGCAGCAACAGAATGTTCTAGAAACAAGTTTATATTGCAGTACTTCACTAGATGTTTTATGGATATATGTGGGTGTGTGTAAATTTGTAAGCACTTATAATTTAATGTACATATCTTTATCAAAGAGCCTCTGCTATCTTTCATCAAACTATATGTATAATTAAAGGAATGAGGAAAGAGCTGTGAGACTTTGTCTTATATTTTAATAAATCTTTGCTTTTGCAATGTATTGTTTTTTTCATTGCTCTTCTGGACATGAAAAAGACATGAAAAAAGAAAAAGGAACTGTTTAATATTTTATATCTAAACTGCAGTGCAGAAACATGTTAAGCCTCTAGCCTCTATCCAAACAGCCACACAAACAAACTCTCAATGTCACAGCTCTGTTTATCTCATGTTGCGTTCATACAGTGCATTATTTTAATGGTAACCATATGGAGTGTTGTTAATTAGAGACATTTATTCCTATAAAAGCTCATGCAACACAAGCAAGCCATAAAGAGAGCTGAAACAAAGATGTAGATAGTAGATGAAAGACTAATGATTACACTAGCCTTTTATTATCCAATGGCTCTGCTTATTGTTGCATTAAATATAATAATAATAATTTCTCAATGAATGTGACAGTTTAGATTCACATAAAATGCATTAACATTAAATATGCAACCCAAAATCTAGGATGTAGATTTTGCAATCAATTTGTGCCATTGTTTTCATAGCAATTAAGAACTTTTCCTCCAATTTTTTCATCACCATAATGCTTTTGAACATTTTACTTGTAGGTTAAATTATATATATATATATATATATATATATATATATATATAATATATTATTCACATGATGTGACAGAATGTTGTTTCAGTCAGACAGCCAAAACAGAGGATGGTTTGCATCACTCTGACAGAATGTGATTATCTAAATGAGCATTTTGTTTGTTTACAAGTCTGAATCTGGGTAATTCCAGTATACAAACAAGTGGTTTTGCTTACTTTCCCGCAACATAAACAGAATCAACCTTCCACCCAGAATCCAACACTATACCCTTGTGTTGTACAGCTCAGCTTGTTTTATGGAAAGATCACAACTACCTCTCACATGGTCAACTAAAGTTGTAGAAAGCCACATGCACCTAAAAATAGCCTTGCGCTTACTTTATCAGATTGTACTTGATTGGCTGAAGTATGAGTAAGCATTTTCTGTGTTTTGCAACATATAGGGGTGGTTTGCTGGAGATTAAGCCTAGTCCTAGAATAAAATGGCCCTTTAAATCAGATTAACAGAAATCTGCTTTCTCTGTCATGGTTTAAAATAGTCCTAGACTTAGTCTTGTCCAGAGTTTAATAAACTGATTTCCTGGAAGAAGACTAGAGCTACTCCAGGACTAAACTGAGGCTTAAAATAAACCTACCAGGGGGCAGGTTTAACTTCAGATTAACGTTGTG
Source organism: Hypophthalmichthys molitrix (assembly GCA_037950675.1). NCBI lineage: Eukaryota > Metazoa > Chordata > Actinopteri > Cypriniformes > Xenocyprididae > Hypophthalmichthys > Hypophthalmichthys molitrix. The sequence goes on along the minus strand of CM075510.1, from coordinate 23,725,396 downwards.
TTTCAAAGAAGACACATTTATTTGGATATATATCAATATTGATACTTTGTGTGTGTGTGTGTGTATATATACCTTTTTTTTTTCCTTTTCTTTTTTTGATGCTGTTCACTTTATTTAAACAATTTAATTTTGATTTAACACCATTGTTTGGTGCAAATGTGACTGCTTCATGTTAAATTGACTTGAAATGGTTACTTGAACTTGAAATGGTTGTGATGTTTTCATTTTGAAATAACATGTTTCAGTAAAGTAACCCAATCAAACAGGACTTTCACTTCCCATCATGCTTTGCACCGGGCTGAATTGGGAGAGTAAATGTTGAAAAAGTGTTATTTTGTGCATTTTTTAGAAAGATGAGAATATGGAGAGACTTCTTACTGTTTAATGTTCTTTTATGTAAACAGTTTTTGTTATGTTAGTGTTGTTTTGGAGATTACCATTGTGGTGAAGTGTAGAGCTTGTGCTTGGGTTGAGGACCTGCTAACAAGTTTTGCCTTTTTTTTTTTTTTTTTTTTAAATATATTTAATATATTTAATAAATATAATGAAGCAATCACTATGATAGTGCTTTGGATCAAACCAGTATCATTTCTAGACTGCCAACACTGATTATCACGTGTAAATAGTAATGTTTAGTTTGTTGCTAAAGGACAAAACAAAAGCATTAATAATCATAGGATTATTAGAATTCATCTATTTAAATAGATTTCCAGGCATTTCTCTCTTTTTTTTCACAACTGATATATTTTGCTTGCTTTAAAAGAACTGTCTCTTGTTTAGTAAAGTGTTTTTTTTTTGGATTGCAGTCTTTTTCTGCTGCCATTGTTTTCCCTGGATTTTCTTCTCAGTTCCATGCAATTTTAAGCTTTAATTGGTTCATTCCATGTTTTCTAAGGCAATCTCTCTCATGCTAATTCAGATTAGCACAGTTGTTTTTAAATTAATCTAGTTTATTTTAATTCAGGACTCCATAGTCAAGGTTTTAGTAATCTGTACCTAATCTGTGTTTCAGAAAGCCATTTTTTAAACTACGATTAACTATTCTAGATTAAGGCCTATCCTGGCTTAAATTAAACCCTGTCCGGGAAACCGCCCCTATGGTTTTATGAAAGCATATGGAGCTCACATTTGGTGGTGCACACATGCTTGGTTTGATGTAGAAATTATTACAGGCTCTTTCTCCTGCTGCTGCTCTCATGGACATTTAAATTTACTGTTATCAATTCATCAGTTAGTGATCTCAAACGATGGGCTAAAATCATTGCCAGTCCCAAACTATAACCATTCAAAAGAATCGACTCAAAATCTGTAGTTTGACAATATAAAAGGCTCAAAATGCCCATAACATGTGTTAAACATTCCATGCCAAAGGTGGGAGAAGATCAAAGGTGCAGATATTAGGTAAATCTGAAACCATGATGCTCATATAATTGCCAATGAACATACGGCCAGAAGGATTCATGTCTGAGACAGATATTTCCCATAGCAAGCCAAAGAAAAGCATGTTATCTCATAGCTAGGCCTCTTAAACAACAACTAATGCTGGTGTAGCATTAGATATTATCATTATAGTAGTCTTCAGATTGGTAGAGCTGTTCCTGGACTTTGTTTCTAAACAATCAGTAACTAAAGCTGGACCCCAGGGGTAGGTTTCCTTGAGATGGGATGGATGTTGTAGATGAAGATAAAGACCTCGTTTTTTTCTGCTGTGGTAACATCTCTAACATCTGTGTAATGATCTAGGTCTCAGGATCAAGCAAAACACCAGAAGCAGTATGTGGTGGTTTAAGCCTTTGATTATAAAAACATACACATGTCTGCTCTTCCTTTGACTGTGAATAAGAATAGAGGAGGAAGTGTTGAACTTTGTGCCATTGAATATAATATGATTGATGTAATTTAGCCTCCAGCCCAGCTGTCTAAACCATAGGATGGGCATATTATGAGAAATTTTTAAAAAGGTTTCCTTCCCCTCTAAAGGTTCTAAGCTCAGTGATTTTAGTTTTATTAGACCTTTTATTTGACACCATTGATCATGATATTATTGTCTCTCGTCTAGAACAGATGGTGGGAATTCGGACCATGGCACTTGAATGGTTTAAGTCCTTCCTTTTAAACAGGCCTTTCTCAGTTAATTTTGGTCAACATTATTCCAAAACGACCCCATTGTTTAGTGTGCTTCCACAAGGATCTATTCTTTGACCAATCCTGTTTTATAAGCATGGAGTATCTTTTCATTGTCATGCAGATGACAAACCCATTTTTTTCTGAATCTGAGATCAAAAGCAAAGATTAAACCATTTTGTCTTCTAGTGATTTCTTTAAAAGATAATTCATGCTCTCTTTAAGACCGGATTACTGCAATTCACTGTATGTGGGTGTTAGTCAATCATTGTCAAATCATCTTCAATTGGTGCAGAACGCTTCTGCCAGACTTTTGACATTTTAGCCCCACTACATTGGTTGTCAATTTAGTATAGAATTATTTTTAAATGATTCATTCTTGTAATATATAAAGCATTACATATCTTGGCACCTTCATATTTTGCACATCTTTTTCACATACATAAAACACTTAGGACTCAGCAAGTAGGGTGACTTTAGACTTTTCTAGTCAAGTCAAGTCACCTTTATTTATATAGCGCTTTTTACAATGCAGATTGTGTCAAAGCAGCTTTACAGTGATAACTGGTATATAATTTTGGCTGCACAGCAGCTCTTAAAGAAATATTTTAATAGAAATAGAAATATTGGTGTCAATGCAGGCTGATGCATAGCACTGTTGAATATCAAATGTCAAGTGTCCCCAACTAAGCAAGCCAAAGGCGACAGTGGCAAGGAACCCAAACTCCAACAGGTGACCAGATTGAAATTGAGTGGCAACCGGGCATTTGCAGTGGCGGCTCTGAAATGTTGGAATAACTTGCTGCTACATCTAAGACTAGCATCTTCTCACTCTTTTAAATGAAATCTGAAATCACATTTACTTGCATTAGCATTTGGTTCAACAGGTTAACTAACTGCTAACTGCTTCTGTCTGTCATTGATTGTGTGTGTAATGTTATGGTGTTATTATATGTTACATTATATTATGGTGCTATTATTTATCATTTTATTTCATGTATGATTGTACAGCACATTGGTCAATGTTATATTGTTTTAATTGTGCTTGAAAAATAAACAGAAACAGACAAGAACTATTTTATACATATCACAAAGCTGAAGTGTGTATTTTTCATGTTAAAATATCTTAAAGCTTAAACAGGTAAGTAAATATAACAGATAGTGTGTTGTCACAACAAAGAATTTAGAACTACCAAAACATCATAGCAACAACATAAAAATCACTCATTGAACATGAGAAATTGAAAAAGTTTGCTTCCCCTTTAAAAGCGCTTGGCTTTTTGTAATGATAAGATCTATTTTACACATAACACATCAAAATATCTTAAAACTTAGGTAACAACTGTTGTCACAATGAGGATTTGACAAATTAGGAGAACAACTATTTGTTTAAAACCTTGAACATATGGGTGTGATTATAACTGGAAGTTACAATTACATGCAGGTTTTTGCATGAACAATTTACTCTCAAGCTTGTGTCTATTTGCTTCCAGTTCCATTTATTTCATTGTGTATAGATAAATGAGATAGAGACAGTCATGCTCAGACTGCAGTCTTGTCATGTAGATTTGGAAAGTCACAAATACATGTATGTCTTGCAACACTTTTTAAAAAGTATCATGGATGTTGCTGCAGATAAGCCATGTCTTCTGTGAGTGACAGATCACAAAAATCATGGAAACTACTGTCTATTTAGAATAAACTTACAAGTATTTGATCTATAATTAAATTATTAATATGTTTAAAACAAACAAAAAAATTTTTTAGATGCCTGTATAAGCTGAATGTGATCAGTGAAAGCATTTCCTATGGTACTTCCATATAGTTATCCAATTAATCTCAACTGTGGCATGACCTAACTGTCCTGACATTTCCATTATACTCAAATTGCTTGCAGGTTTCATTCACTTAATGTGAGGCAATAAACTTTAAATCTATTGGACATTACAAAAACATGCTGTTCTGCTACAAGTAAGCACAATGTAAATAGAGAAAAAAAGACTGTACCAGGAACATTTTTCGCTCTTACGTAAAATAGCGTAAAATAAAGAGATATGATTTTTATTTTAAACGTATTACTGCAACCATTTTTTAAATTTTAATACAGGTAAATGGAGGGCTTTCAGGGTCTCTTAAGATTAGATATTCTGTCAGTCATATGTATGAGAGTTATGACTCTTCTCATACAGAGGAAAGAGAGCATGTACGGAGAAGTATGCACTGGAAAGGCACATTTAAACACTTTTCCTCCCGTTTGAGGAAGCAGATGTGTTCCAGATGTGTTCCGACAAAATCATAAATAAGTCTGAAACAAAAATGGGTGCAATGCTGTACTATACCAGCACCTTATATATATTTATTTATTCAAACTTATACATATTTATAATGCATTACTGACTCATATATTTTTTCTTTAAAATTAGACATTTAAAATTAGAATAATTAGTGATTTTGCATGAAAAAATGTCTTTTTAGGGTTTGTCTTTTGTCTTGGGCAAATAATAACGCTTTGGTGTTGAGAATCAACAACATTACTCAAATGTGCATTTTTTTAAACAGGATATGTCAACCAAAAATTGACAAAAATATATGCTGTTATTTTGTCTGTGACGAGTAAAGTTTTAATTTTTGGTTTAAGTACTCCTTTACGACAATAATTCCACTAAGCATCAGAAGCTTGCAAACAGGTTGTCACTGCAGCCACGTATGCAAGTAAGTGATGCAGGGTTTAGTTAATAGTTTATGGCAGGCAGGTGGGATTCTGTTTGGGCCAACAATCTGTTCTCTCTTAATCATCTGAGATTTGGCCTGTGTCATTCAGTTCAGTTTATCAACAGTGTTTCTTTCTCGACAGGAACTCAAACTTTAGGAAACGTCTCTTAAGTGTTTGGAACTATTATTTGGAACAGAAATTTGAATAATACTCAAAACAAATTTAATCTAAATATAACTGAGAACATTTGACCCAGTGTCAACTGTCTTGACCTATAAAGTGGTATTTTAAAGAATGAAAATGTTGTGACATCTAAAACTTCAGGGCCAGAATAGGTCATTATTTGTTAGTCTGATTATGAGCTCTACTTCTGTGTCATAGATGTTCTTTTTATAGAATCAAGGTTAGATGGACTGTGGTGTTCACTTCCTTAGCTCAGTCTTGTAGGCTATTTTGGTAAGAGTGTAAATAACAGTGTCAATGCCACTTTGTTTTTTTTTTATTGTCTAAACATTGTATATCTTTTGGTAGCTTTGGTCAGTAGTTATGGCAAAAGAAAATGCTATAAAAGATGTTCCATAAGTCATTTTAATACAAAACTGAGTCTGTAAAATGCAGATTGTAAATAATCAATGACCTGCTGTGATAAGAGGTTGATTTACCTCCATGGAGGTCGACATGACCACATTTCAGTAAATTCTTCAATTGCACTTACCATCTTTAAAGAACATTCAAATGAAAATATTGTTATGAAACAACCTTAAGGCAGTAAGCCATGTAAAACTTGACTTTGGAAGTTACAGAGACAAGTTTCCACATAAAACTTAACATTACTTATTTTCCAGTTGGCAATGCTGTGTCATAACCGGAAACATGCAGACAAGACAGTGGAACAGCGCTATACTTTTTACATTGGGTAAATGGATTCTGAAATATTTTCCATTTCTGATGCTTTCCATACACAGTCATTTCCCTTTGAGATCAATCAATCAATCATAACATCCTGTTCACAAAACACAAGATAACATGTACATAAAATAACCATTATAAAACGGTTAGTTACAGATTCTGATTGGTCAATAGCTGTGTTTTAGTCACGATAAAACACGGCTATGACCCACTTCTCCCAACGGGTGTATCACTACACAACATCCTTAGCAACCACTCTTAGCAATGTAAACATATTGTTCTCATTTATTGTTAACTGAAGCTTACTGTATTATAGTAGAGTATTGTGAGAGAAAGATCGAGTGAACGTGTACCTGCATTTAGATATAGCGGTTTCCCTCAGGTCCCTCCCTCTCTTCGTAATTAAAAAATCTGTTTAAATGTACGCTGCGATATCTTGTCTTTAAACAGTTAATGGGCCTGACACTTGACAGTGCTAGTCAACGCATTTGTCAGTTGTGTCTTGTTCCGTGTTCACAAGTTTTGGTTCTTTCAATGTAAAAGCCTTCACGAGTCACGACTAACTCACTCATAAAGAAAGTAGCCACGTTTACATGTACACTTTTTTTGTCATTCCGATTGAAAGATTCGGTGGAGTGTTTACATGAGACGTTATCTAATTCGATATGGTGTTTACATGTACCTGCGCTTTCAAACTGAATGACTTTGTTACATGCGCACATTAGCCTGTCCTGTTATTCCTGTCAACATGGAGTTCCGTTATTTCTTATGCGCGCTATTTTTATGTAAAGTGTTGCTCTTAATCAAGCAATGACGTGAAATTTGTAGCATATTACTGCTGGATGGTATGAGGAAAAAATGGGAACAGGAAGCTGACCTGTTTGGTGGCTGTGCATCTCTAAGGAGCATCTCAATACTACCCCTCCCTCCTCCGTAAAGCAGAAGTGTGTGGATGAAGGGCCGTAGTAATGATACACTGAGTTCCTTCAGTGTATTTAATAAATGTGTTGTTTCAGTTTTACTCCAGCTTGATTTTGCCGCCGACATTTTGCATTCTGACGACCCCTGACCGCTTGACGTGATGACGTAGACGCAAAGTAATCGGTTTAACGCGTTTACATGGCAGACTTTTTTATTTTGTTCGGTTTATAGAAAGGTTTATCCCACCTCTCTCAAACCGATTACAATTTCATTCGGTTTGGGCATTTTTATTTCGATTGAGGTGTTTATATGGAGCATTGTCATTCGGATTGGACTTTTAAACCGATTATAATGCTCCATGTAAACGCACCTAGTCTCTTTCTCCGACGGCCCAATGACGATTCAACATGTCGAATCGGCCGAAAAAAAGACGACTACCAACTTCAGCCGACGGTGTGGAACACACTGAGAAAACATAGTCGGCCGACGCACAGAAACTGCCCGACGGCCGACCGTCGGCTGGGTGTGTTCCGGGATTTAGTGATTTTACTTCATGAAAGTTGCATTGATACATTTTATTTTTTGGCTTTAATATTTGTATTTTGTGGTAACCATTTTATGAAAACAATAAGCCCCGTGAAGCCCTGGTTTACAGTAAATGTATAACAGCTAAGGGGGTTTTAGGCACTCAGACTTCTTGGGGCTTATTGCTTTATTAAACCAAGCATGAGTAAAATGATGTCAGGATGCTAATATAGTTTCTCAGGAGAATGTATTGTGAATCAAATTAGCATAACCTGTTGGCCTACTAGACTGAATGTATCAGCAAAGAAAATTAATTATGTTTTTGGAAACAGATTATGAAGAAGGGTAATTACAGCAAGCTATAAACACAGAAGCATCTGTGTCTGCACTTGTAGCTAAGCCACAGTTTTCATTCTATTGCACTAAGTTCTCAGTCAGACATGATTCATTTATATCACAGGAAAGTTAATGTCATTTATATGACCGGAGTCTTCAGGCGAGTGTACGCGATTTTAAATATATTTTTCAAAAGTACTTTTCATTTTGTGTGTGTAAGAACTGCTGAAAAAGCTGTTCTAAATTTAAAATCAAAACTATAGATGATATCAGATAACAAATTGCTGTTATAAAATATAAAATGCTCTCTCTCTCTCTATATATAGTCAAACACCTCAACCTATACCAATGAAGCATGATTTCTAATTGTGACTGAGAACTTGGGAAACAGTGACACTATGTGGCACTACTGGACAATTGCACAATTATAGCACATTATATTCTGAACAAAATATTACTAAAATGTGGGTATATATTGTGGATCGAATTTAATGTATTATTAATTCATATTAAATGATTTAATCACCAAATCAATTTAAGAACTACACTAAAGTGAAAGTTAAAAGTTTGTTGAGTATTACATGTCTGCATGACTGCATCCAATTTATTTCCTTTAGGATATTAAAGGGATAGTTCACCCAAAAATGAAAATTCTGTCATCATTTACTCACCCTCATGTTGTTCCAAACCTGTATGAATTTCTTTGTTCTGCTGTACACAAAGGAAGATATTTGGAAAAATCTCAGTATCCAAACAGATCTCACCAACCATGTACTACCAAGGTAGGAAAAATAAATACTATGTTAGTCATTGGGGGGCGAGATCTGTTTGGTTACTGACATTCTTCCAAATATCTTTGTGTACAGCAGAACAAAGAAATTTATACAGGTTTGGAACAACTTGAGGGTAAGTAAATTCATATCACAATAAATGGCAAAAAGCGCCATCCCTTTAAGTCACTGCATCAACATCTCACATCATATGGGGTGGGGTTCGAGTCCAGGCTCGTGGAATTTTTTGGATCCCGTCTGCCTTCTCTCACCAATTTTGCTTCCTGTCAACATATTTAAACTGATGCTGGTTAAAGTCCATCCACACACAGGACAGAATCAGCATCTTTTAAGTGTTTGCATCAACATCTCTCAGATGGAGGGAACGGATTTCGACAGCTGTACATTCGCCATCGTATTCGCCCCCCGGATGCCTTCCTGAGTTTGAGTCCAAGCTCGTGGACTTCTCTGGATCCCTTGTGCCTTCTCTCTCCAATTTTGCTTCTCTTTTCTTTTTTAACGCCATTCCAGCTTCTGTTTCTATAAGGCGAGAAACAGGTTTATTTATTAGAAATAAAACTAAATAAGATGCAAAACGAATTAATTTAAAGTGAATCTGAAGCCTACCTTTCTCATTCGTACGAATCCATCTGTTTCCATTTTCGCTACATATGCTAAACTATTATACATGTAAGCTTTGTACTTCACGCATTATCGACGTAAAACATCATCCTTAACATTAAACAGCACAGGCGCTGGTCACGGGTGATAAACGGCACAGATTGTATTACAGACTATTTAAATTGAGCAGTATAAAGTTTTATATGTTTAACAGGCTGCGATATCAAGTAATGCAAGAATTTGTGTGTGCGCGTGGCGCCGGCGCGACCACTGGACCATATTTTTTTTTAACTTCCTGTACTCAGTAATTTATGGTCATACAGTAAAAGCAAGACATAATTCATAATTTTACAAAAGAAAAGAACTAAAACATCTTTCCCGAAAACATCTTTGGAGTTCGCCACAAACTCAGGACGTTTACTTTTGTTTTGTTATTCTGTAGACCTAATTATTTAAATGAAATATATTTCGCGTAGCCTATAGGCCTAAATATTCCCTTTTATTTTAAATGTGTTGTGTATAGTTCTATTCTTCACAGAAGCGCTGCAGTGCGTGATGACGTTGTGTTGTGTCATGTTCTACACTATTCTGAAATTTTCGCTGGTTTCAAAACACACAGCAAGCTGCATATTACTTGCCATTTATTTTCACTTAATTGCAGGCCTAATGCTTGACGGTTGGTGACATATATCCTCGGAAAAACTAATGCCAGGGCATTGCCATTGTGATTTACTGTACCTAACATGATGACTTGACAGCTGAGGGAGCGCGTCAGCGCGGGCATTTCACTCACGTTGGATGAATTCGTGATTGGTTGACTGCCAAATCAAAATATTAAACGGAACGATAAAATAATGTTATTAACCGGTTAATGGCCATTTCACATAAACGTTTAAGTCACTGCATCAACATCTCTCATCATCGGATTTTGACAGCTTTATATTTTGCCGTCGGATTCCAGTTTTGCTTCCTGTCAACATATGATGACAGAATTTTCATTTTTGGGTGAACTATCCTTTTAAGTACAGTAATAACAGACATTTACAGAGAGTCATAGTACTGCATCACCAGTAGATGGAGCTAGATTTGTAATTAACTGAGCAGTGACTAGTGATTCTCAAATCAATCTACACAAGTCTAATAAATAAATACCACTCAAAAAAACTATTAGATTATTTAGATTAGATTTTAGATATTCAATAACATCAAAAGTGCATTGAAGGAGCAACCGCATGAGAAAATTACATAGGTTGGCAGTATGTGACGTGATCTATGTGTTTTCAATTTTATAACCTGGTGTAGCATAACTTCCATTTCTGTTATATTATAGGAATTACCCTATAGCTGCAGTATAGAAATGTCTCCATAAACAATAAAATAAATACAATACTACAAAGCACATCAAGCTTTATTTACAAAGCCTTTTGTGATTTGAAACCTTCATCTTATGCTAGTGTCTGTTTGTCTTGAAATTCTCTGGTGCAGACGTGCTTTAAGATTATCACTGAGCCCTCTGGCTATGAAGATCCTACAGTCGTGCAATAAACCTGTCACATTTTACAAAGAAACATTACTTTACACCTTACAAGGATTTAATAAATTACCCTGATTTGTGCAAAACCATATAAACGGTCTTGGATGTGTAAAATAAATAATTTGGTTGCACTTCATAGATTAATTTATTGACCAGATGTAAAGCACCATCTCCAGGCGTTTCACTTCCTGTCTGAGCTCAGCTCGGCTGTCAGACACGGGACGATTCAAAAAGAGCTGCCAGGCATCAATTGCAAAGGCTCTATGACAGTTTTGTCAGAAATGGTTTCCCGCTGACTGCTTGACAAGATCATGAACAATAAGCTATGGTTGATTCTAAACCTTTGAGACGAGATGATTAATGACAACAAGCCAGGCGAGGGCTGAGCTGGAGTTCTGAAACATTAGTGCTCGGACTCTTTATTATCAAACACCTTAAGTGAAATCCACTCTCTGCTTCATGTCATGAAAATTTCTTGGCGTCTGAAATGAGGAACTCGCACAGAATTTGTTTCACTCAATGAGGATTATGAAGTACAAACGTATAATCCCTGTGAGAACATAGAGATTTATAATTGACTAAAACTGAAGAGAGAAATTGGCAACAGATAAAGGACCTTTAAAGATCTTATAAGGCTGGAAGGATAGAGGTCTTAATAAACCTCAAATTGCATGTCTAAGAAAATAAATAAATATTTTTTCCTTAAAAAGAATTTTAAAAGTAGTTATTTATACAATACAAAAAATATATTTTATTATATTCATTATGATATTATCAGTATAACTAAAATTAATATGAATTAAAGCGTTAGTTTACCCAAAAATTATCTCATGATTTACTCACACTCAAGCCATCCTAGGTGTATATATCTTCTTTCAGATGAATACAATCTGAGATATATTTAAAATATATCCTGGCTCTTCCAAGCTTTATAATGGTAGTGAATGGGGGGTGCGATTTTGAAGCCCAATAAAAATAAAAATAATCCATATAGCTCCAGGGGGTTAATAAAGGCCTTCTGAAGCGAAGAGATGGGTTTTTTTTTTAAGAAAAATATCCATATTTAAAACTTAATAAACAAAAATATCTAGCTTATTTTTGGGTGAACTAACCCTTTAATGTAATAAATTTTAGGGTAAGGTATTTTGGTTGATCATGTTAATTATGATTCTGAATGTATGGCTGACATCAATTTAACCTCTGGGGGTCTAAAGGTTATCTTCAGTTAATCATTTTTCTTCTGGACGTGATTGAAATACTTACATACTATTGGTTACAAGCTTGCGCAACCTGGTGTGAAGCATTTTTCAATGGAATGCTAACAACCTTGTGTTACCGAACATTATGGACTTAAAATGATCATCCAGCATCTTAATCTATCACAATCGTGCAATAAACATGTCACATTTTACAAAGAAACATTACTTTACACATTACACCTTACAAGAATTTAATAAATCGTAGGCATTACCTGTCCCTCACTTTCGTATATATTTTCTTCTTTTGTAACAAAACCACATGATTTCTCCTGCTTAGCAGGAGAAAAGTAGTGTAATTATCTTTATGGCCCACATAGATGGGTGAGGTATGTGAGGTCAAACTCCACACACACACACGCGCGTGCGCACACACACACGTTGGTGCACCTATTATTATGAGGACATTCCATAGGCGTAATGATTTTTATACTATAAAAATTGTATATTCTATCCCCTACACTAGCCCTACCCTTAAACCTACCCATCACAGAAAACTTTCTGCATTGTAACATATTAAATAAAACATTGTTTATGTTTTTTAAGCCATTTTGATCATGAGGATTTCAAAAATGTCTTTATAAAACACATTTACGTTGTAATACCAGTGTAATACCTATGTCATTATACAAAATTGTGTCCTCATAAATCATATAGACAAGCAAGCACACACACACACACACATGGGTTTCTGGGTTTTTTGGGGACTTCCATAGACGTAATGGTTTTTATACTGTACAAACTGTATATTCTATCCCCTAACCTTACCCCTAAACCTACCCATCTTGTGGGGACATTTGGTCCCCATAATGTATAAATACCAGGACCACACACACACATACACACAATTGTTTTTCTCTGATGTTTGGGACTTTCCATTGACTTTTATTGTTTTTTAATACTGAACTAATGATATTTTCTATCTTCTATCCCAAACGCAGTTTAATCAGGATGTTTATTAAGCCATTAATTTGCACACTGTGGGTGTTACTATCCCTGTGAGGAGATTTAGTACAGGCAAAACCTGACACACACACAAACACAGTTACGGTGTAGTTACATTAGCAAACTTTCAAGAAAATTTTGTGATGTATAAAGCACAGTTCACAAGTAGCTTTCAAACTGAGCAACACAACGAATTAACCTGTGTGAGTTAACATTGTCAAATCTGCTTGTTTAATCATTTCGCCCTCACGCAAAATTCTTGTTTGCGTGGATATTGAAATGACTGGATTTCGTCCGTGAAAATTTGCTGAAAGATGGTACATGTGACCACACTTTTATTTATCTATCTGAATCAGGACACACCATAGACAACTGTTGTTGTTTTTTTATAAAAAAAAAAGATATAAATACTAAAGGGTAACCATTGCCCTACCTCTAACAGAAAATGTTTGGAATATTAAAAGCAAAAAACAAAACAAAACACTGAATTATTGATAAATCATTTTTCAACCACCAAAAGGGTTTTTCATCATATTTATTTGTTAGCTAATTTGCAAATGTAAACACACACAGATAGTCTCATGCTAATGTGCACTAGGAAGGCCTTGTGCAAATGGGGGTTTTCATTGATGATTATGTCCAGGGGTGGACTTAGTGTTTTTTAGGGTCCTAAGCAAATTCCAGGTATGGGAGTCAGCATTATAATGAGTCAGCATTCTGACGTAGAACCCGGAAGCACTGCACTGTGTTTCCAACTTAAACAGTGTATAGGAGAATGACAGGGAAAAGAAAAAATTGTTGAATAAAGTCATTATTTTTGTTTTGTTTTTGTGCACAAAAAGTATTTTCGTCACTTCATAACATTAAGGTTGAACCACTGTAGTCACATGGACTATTTTAACAATGTCTTTACTACCTTTATGGATCTTTAATGTGGTAATAACATTGCAGTCTATCAGAGGCCAGAAAGCTCAGGGATTTCATTAAAAATATCTTAATTTGTGTTCCGAAGATGAACAAAGGTCTTACGGGTGTGGAACGACATGAGGGTGAGTAATTAATGACAGAAATTTCATTTTTGGGTGAACTATCCCTTTAAACAACTCTGATTGGCCACTGCATTCAAGAAATCAACAGATATGTCTGTGATTACTTTGATCAATGCTGCAAAAATAGAAACCTTTGATGTTCTCCAGAGCGCAAACACAAATACGCACAGGAGTCTGGAGCAAATATGTTTAGCCAAATCAGATGGGGCCCCCTGATTCCCTGGGGCCCTAAGCGGCCGCTTACCTTCATTATAGGTTAAGTCCGCCCCTGATTATATCGCATTAGAAATGTGAATCAAAACAAGAGCTTACAAGCAGCCAGCTTCTTTCTGATGCCTGAGGGTTTTAAACTTAAGAAGGCTTGATGCTGACATTGCTGAAGGCGAGCCACTCATCTTCCAGACTGAGAAGTCCTAAAGACATCTGTATTAACCAACACATTAGTCAAAACACTTGTATCCAAATCTCCACCATTCATCAGGATGGATTTTCTTTACTACAGTAAGCAATTTACATTAACTTAAGTTTTTGAACATCAGATTGTCTGCCAGCAATGACCCACAAATGACAGGTATTGTAATCAGTTTGACTAAGGCCTAAAGAAGGGCTTAGAGATTCACTTTGGATCTGACACTCTGCTAGAATGCAGATCCATGTTTCCAGGGTGATGAATGTGCTCACTTTGCACTTTCCTTTCTCTGTCCTAAGTCCCTTCATTTATGATGTCTACATTCTGTACATTGCCTCGTCTTGTGGCACTGAGCAACACAGGGAACTCGGGAGGGAGAAAATGCTGTCAGCATTTCTAAGAAGAGTGAAGGAAGTGAAAAAAAGCAGTCTGTTCTACTAAAGATGCATGCTCAAGTACAATAGGTGCAGCCATGGGCAAATGTCTGGTCTCTGCTGAGGGGAAAGATTTTAAAGTCTGCATGAAATGGAAATTCACCCTATTTGCTAAATGCATTTTATTGATCTTATTGTGATCGATTCATCCATGCATATGTTTCATTTTTGTTTTGACCTCGTAATTTTTAGTCAAAATCTGAAAACGTGATCTTCTAGTGAAAAAGTTGCGACCCAAATGACACACTATACACTATGCACACTATGTACTTATGCACTATGTACTCATCTATGTAGTGTATGAATGTTATAAGGCTATTTTGGCATTCAACATTGAAGTCTTATAGCCCCTCCCCCTCCGCTACATAATTAATGCTGCGACAATTGAGTTCATAAAGTGTCCAACATTCCACACTTCCACACACGTTTTTTTAATTTAGTGCATCATCTGGGTATTTAAAGGGTTAGTTCACCCAAAAATGAAATGTCTGTCATTATGTACTCACCCTCATGTCAGCCCAAACCCGTAAGAACTTCGTTCATCTTTGGAACACAAATTAAGATATTTTTGATGAAATCCAAGGGTATCTGAACCACACAGGCAGCAGCGTTGTTGCACCTTTTGAGGTCCAGACAGGTAGTAAAGATATTGTTATAATAGTCAACGTGACTACAGTGGCTTAACCTTAATGTTATGAAGCGGCGAGAATACTTTTTGTGCGCAAAAACAAAACAAAACTAATGACACGGAAGCCTGCATCGCGCAGTTCAAATTGTTAAATAAAGTTGTTATTTTTTATTTTGTTTTTGCACACAAAAAGTATTCTCGTCACTTCATAACATTTAGGTTGAACCACTGTAGTCACATGGACTATTTTAACAATGTCTTTAATACCTTTCTGAACCTCAAAAAGTGCAATGATGTTGCTGCCTATGTGTGGTTCAGATACCCTCGGATTTCATCAAAAATATCTTAATTTGTGTTTCAAAGATAAACGAAGGTCTTATGGGTTTGGGATGACATGAGGGTGAGTACTTAAAGGGTTAGTTCACCCAAAAATGAAAATAATGTCATTTATTACTCACCCTCATGCCGTTCCACACCCGTAAATCCTTCGTTCATCTTCGGAACACAAATTAAGATATTTTTGTTGAAATCCGATTGCTCAGTGAGGCCTGCATAGCCAGCAATGACATTTCCTCTCTCAAGATCCATTAATGTGCAACCTGGTTTCATAGGAAAGACGTAGCCTACCTGTTGGAACTTTTTCGAGAGTCGCCAAGATACGTACCAATGCGTACATATCACTGCAGTTTCCAACAGAAATGAACACAGTTACAATTACGGGGTCAGATTATGGATTAATAAAGACTCGTTTTCACGTCTCCTTGCACAATATTATGTTATGACTTAAAAGGGCTTTTTTTTTTACCAAAGTGCACGATTTGTAAACGAATATATTTTGGACTTTGCATCGCTTAACCAGCTCCATATGTTTCGCTTTTCTGACTTAACAAGCTTGCTCGGTAGCTCAGCTGACACGGAGTTGTACTTAAAACGAAAAAACCTTGGGTACGAATACTGTGAAAGGCGAGTCACAGTAAAAGAGCTCAAAGAGAGACCTAAACAAGCTAAAACAGTACGATTACAAATGTTTTTTATGTCACATTTGCTTTTGTTAACACTATCAGGTAGGTTTAGGTTTAGTGTTGGTGGTACGTTATTTTAAAACGCAATGGAGTGCAAATTTCAAATCAGAACTGCGGTGATTCGTATAAAAACCAACGTCGTAAAAACGTACCATATTTCACATCGAAACTGCAGTGATATGTACGTATTGATACGTATTTTGCGACTCGCGAAAACGTTCCCACGGGTACGTTTTTCTAATGAGACTGGGTTGCAAATGTACTAAAAACATATTTAAATCAGTTCATGTGAGTACAGTGGTTCAATATTAATATTATAAAGCGACGAGAATATTTTTGGTGCGCCAAAAAAGAAAATAACGACTTAGAAAGTGATGGCCGATTTCAAAACACTGCTTCATTAAGCTTCGGAGCATTATGAAACATTTTTGGGTGAACTAACCCTTTAAAGTGCACTCTTTATTTTGGAATTTTCTTTGTGAACGTACTACTCGCGCTATTAATACTTAAAAACGTCACAGAATAGTGCGTAAGTATACGAATTGGGCGCACCTTAAGATTTCTCTCTGATGTAGAGTATGCTGGATTCTCCAATCGTTTAGTCTACTTAAACCTCATCCTTCCTTACAATCGGCTGCAAGCTTGCATTCAGATCTGCCTCCGTCCAATCAACAACGGATTTATATAATTTTTTCCTTTTTTTCTTTTTGATAATCCATTTCATTCAGATGTATAGTATGTCACAATATGAAAAAAAGATGTTATTCTGTTTCATCACAAATTTAAAGGTAAATACATAATATAATAGTGTTTCATTTCTGTGACTCATTTCTGGTGACTGTTTTCAGACATGTTTTGGAAGGAACTAATCTTTTGAAGTGTTGCTTGCTTCTAGTTGTCTTTCTTTTTTTGCTCAATAATGGATTTTTGAACATTTTTACACCAATTTTTTTATATAGTGCACATTTAAGTAGAGAAACATAACCCTTCAAATAACCCTACAAAATTCTGAGGGAGAGAGAAAAAAAAATTCCTAAATAATGTATCCAGTTTCATACTGTAACACAATGTCAGTCTTTTATCAGATACCATGCAGTGCATTGCAGTAATATGCAATCCTAAAGAAAACATGATCAGATCACATTTAGATTTTAAGTAAAACTGAGAGAAACGTTTGACATTGTTGGCAGCTTTCAAGCCAAGTTTGCAAAGCGGTGGACCTCTGTACTTGTGTTGGATAAGGACAAACCACATATGAGACCCACAGTCCCTGTGTGGTTCAATACAGAGTTTATATGGCAATTGCTCTAGCTGCTCTGGTTTGAGGAAGTGTTCTCATGTCACCTGATACTCATGACTCAGAGGAAACACACATCCCTGGAAGCTTGAATTACTGCCGAACACTTAAACAAAGCTGGTTACTTACGCAAGAAGATGGCACAAACAGCTCAATTCACACATTTCAGGAACATTCATGGTTTGAGGCATACATTATTTAAAGATGGAGTTTAAAAGAAAACAACACTGGACCCTACTGACTTCCATTGTATGGACAAAAACAGTCAAAACATTCTTCAGAATATCTTCTTTTGTGCTCCACAGGAGAAAAATGTTGTGATGTCAGAATTCTCGTTTCTGGGTGAAATATGCCTTTTAATAACCTTTCAAATACCTGAAGTAACTTTGCAGTTAATCTCCCAAGAAGTAGGTCAGTGCTGGTTCAAATGATGAAATCTCAGGGGGAATCACTTTCTAACGATCTGAAAGCCACTAATGATATACTAGGCTTTCACAGCTTTTGTGAGACTGTCCCACTTCAAACATGATGTCCATCCCAAGCATAACCTTTTAGAAATATGTTGGCAGAAGAGTTTTACAGCCCATTGCAAACAGTTGAGAAACACTGAATCGCCTCATTTCATTCTAAAGAGACTGAGAAAATCTCAGGCTGAGACATTTGGTGCACGGTCCGCATTTGTGATGAGATTAGTAACTTCAATTAGCATTTAATAAATGGACTATTGTTACTACAGCAGCACCACAGAAATGCTCAGCAGCAGCTGATGAGCTGGTGTGAGATGTGTGGAAATACATTTTGCACCTTAGTTATGGGAGTAATTATTCAAATCGCAACAGTTGCAGCATGTACATTGTGTTACAAAAAACTTTTGCAAGGCAGTGAAACCCTTCAGTCCACCCCTCAATTTAAACTGCTCTCAGTGATTATAGTTTCAGTAATATGCTGTTAATGTGCAGCTTTTGTGTGCAATGAAAGTTGTGCTGGCCAAAAGTTTTTGCAAATGTTGTCAGGTTGTGTGGATGTCATTAGATTGATTGGACAAAAATGTGGAAATGCCCATGCTAGATGTGTCATCAGTTTTTTTGGGTCTATTTCAGGCAGATTCCATAAGTTTTTTTGAAAGATTTTAATTGTAGTTTTTTGTTAAATGAGAAACAGAATAACTTAAAAATTGCTAAACAAGCAAAAAAAATTTTCATATTTATTTTTAGATTATATTTTAATATTAATTAATAAAGGTCAAAAGATTAAGCTACAATAATTATTAATTGTTGTTAATACATTTAGTTACTTTTTAGAAACAAAACATTGTTTAAGATTTGTCAATTCTAATAATTTTAATATTATAATTTTGTCATTTAGATATTATTAATGATATGCAGTTTGGGTTAAAGCCTTACTGATGGGGCTGACTGTTAGACAAAGGTTGGGAAACACTACTAAAAATAATTTTGTCCACTTTTGAGTGCGATTAAAGGGAACAGATATTGACAAAAAGCTGCAAACCTAATGCCTAATAATATGAATAGGCTAACTAAAAAAAGGAAGATGAAATGTGAAGCGAATGTAAAAGTGAAAAAGGCAAAAACAATAATGAACAGAAAGTAAAATGAAAAGTTGGGAAAGATAAAGACTCTATATCCCTCATATTGTGGACATATTGTGCTGCTTGCGCACAGTCTACTTCTGATCGCGGCGCACGCTCCCTCTCTCTCTCTGTCTGTGTTCGCTCTCTGATACTGACTCGCCAGTGGTTGCCTGCAGCAGTCAGTCCTGTGGTTGTAGTTTGCTCTATTGCATGTAGCGTACATGAGCAGTCCGTCACTCAGAAGCGAGTGCGCGTGGATTACAGTGCACAACACACGGAGGGATCGCTGCTTTTAAACTGAACCAAACAAACGCTTGCAGCATTGAGAGACTCCAAAACTCACTGTTGTCGTGAGCACTCGTGGGGGTCGGATCGGCGGGAATGGCTTCGTCTCCGTGCGGCGGTGGGAACTTTGATTGCGGGTTGGAAATCCAAACTCGCTCGGTGGAACAAACACTCATCCCGCTCGTGTCTCAGGTGAGTCTGCATCAAAGAAACTTCTCGGCGGGGTTATTAATCATTCATAACCCACACCAACCACTTGAATGAACCAATGTGGGGTTTGAAAATAACAAACACTACTTTCCGTGTTATGTGTAAAGGTTAACCAGAACACTGTCTGAACCCTCAACTACAACACTTCACCATGGTAACTAGAGTTTTGGGCAAAATGCCATATTTGCTACAGTTAAAGTAAAATAAACTATTATGGGGTTAAGGAAGCTTCATATTTATGTCATTTAAGCTTCATTTATTTTTTAAATGGCAATGGTGGCAAATATTAAGTTGCTTCAGTTTAATTAGCAATCATTGTAGTAATCATGGTATTTTACAGGCAACCACCATGTTAATTTTAATGTCAGGAAAGGAAGATTGTTGTTTGTATTTGGCAGGGTCATATGCTGATGAATGAATAGGAGTGAAACTTTGTTTCAGGTTATTTGAGAAGATGGTGTGCTAGGTTCTCCAATTAGTAGCCTACATTATGAAAAACTAAGGATTTTACAAAGTTCAACATTAATTTATTACAATAAAATCATTTTTTACTTTAATCTGTGCAGGCTATGACATTTTCTGTCATAACACAAGAAAGATTTTATGTCATGTGTTGATGACCTTCATACATCATTTTTCTAAAAATAAAAGTTTCCGTATGAATCACATCATACAAATTCATGCGAAATCACCACTTCAGTTTGTGTATTTCTTAAAGTTTTGTGTCCACATTTTTTTGCTTGCCACTCACTGGTGAGAGAAACCCACTCTGCGGTGCCGTTCCCAAAAGCATTGTTAGCCAACTATGACTGGAAATTCTGTCATTAGCAACATAATTCGACAATTCTGTGTCCATTTGAAAACAGCTTTGCAAAGTTATGTGGTTGGAACTGCAGCCATTAATGACAATTATATTGTGGTTTGAAGAACAGAAGTGCATCAAAGTTACTACGCTTTCAGGAACAGTTGTGTCTAGCTAGTTAATTTCTCCAATGATGTATCATTGTACATTGTACAAGAAATGGCAGCACACTTTCATGGCAACTTGTAAATATTTTACTTTTTTATTTTATTTGTGGCTAATTTGTATGAATTTGTACAATCGTCATACATTTTTGGACAATTTGCTCATGCCCCGCTGACGGGTTGGGTTTAGGTGTGGTCCTTCATGCTTGTTTTTTTTTTCTTTTTCTAAAAATTTTACCTTTCTATACAAATCACATTGTACAAATTCATGTCAAATCATGTATAAATTGTTAAATTTTTTCATGAGATTATAAATATACGCCTGAAGGATTTTGGAGAGAGACTCTCAGGCTGCATTTACACTCCACATCTTGATGCCCAACTCCGATTTGTTGACTATATCAGATTTTTTTATTTTTTTTTTAAATCCAGTTTACATCTGCTTTTAAAAGTGATCCGTATCTGACATCTACATTTACACTATACACTTGGTGAAACGACCCAAGCTAGATATACTGACCTGGAACAGAATGACTAATACAAGATTTTGCTTTCTGCACCATTTTTAAAGGTCACCAAAACTTTTGTCTCTTAAAGTGGAGAAAAAAAAGAGCCCTTGTTGCAGCCTGAGCACTGAAAAGAGTCATGTGATCACAGTTGGTGTCCACCTGAGTTGACATCACAGTCGCTTTTTTGATTACGCCAGACTCGCATTGACATATCCGATCTGTCTGCTTACGTGGCAGATGCAAATGCACGTATCCGATTCATATCTGAATTATTTCCACATATGAATGAGGCATGAAACTGATCTGAGAATATCGGAATCCATGTGCTTTTCCTGCTTACATGTTTGTGGGTCATATCCGATCTGTGCCCCATGGGTGGAAAAAATCGGAATTGGGTCACTTGAACCATGTAATGTAAATGTATGCACTTGGTTAGACAAGCCTTTAGATTTTGACATTATTAGAATTTCTATTGCTCAATTCTATTCCATAACCCTACAGAGTAGGGTAAGCAATTTAGAGGTTGGATGGATGGGTGCTCCATTCTAATTGAAGTTGATTTTGTATTGTGATGGGAGTTGTTTTAATGTCTTTTGGGAATGTTGTTGAGAGTTTGCTAGTTAGCAGGGATCACTAGGATGGCTGATGGTAATGAGGCTGAAAGGTCAGTGTTAGAAGACATGCTAATCGCCCATCCAGTGGACATTTGGGTAACAGGGGCTCTTTCAGAGCTTTAAAGATTCTGGACAATAGATGGTCAAAGTGGCCCTAGTTACAACCCTTCCCCCAACCGCAGTTTTGTCAAACATGATTGTGCTCTCTCTATAAACAATAATGACCAGATACAAATGTAAAATATGTTGTCTCGCCTGCAACTGCCAAGTTTCCTAGACTGTATGCACAAGTCTGGTAGTTGCAATGTGATAAGCACAGTTGGAGATCACTTTGAAATTGTTTCCAAAAAAGAGGCGGTTCTTTGATTTATTCCCTGGGGATAGGAGCTGAATCAAAAAGTACTGGATAGCCAACATTCATTGTGTGTTTCATGATGTTTGAATGTGAAAGTGCCATTATCATCTCAGGTTGTAAGATTGTGTGAAGGACAGGAGGTTGAGTGCAGAGGTCAGATCTTGTGTGCCCTCTCTGGGGGGCTGAGCATGATAATGGAGAGGAAATGAAAGCTTCATGTTGGCGAGAAAGGGTTTTCAGAGCTTATTTAGTGACTCACATACACGCACACAGGCACTGATCTCCCCCAGTTATCCTCTCTGATATCAGTCTTACATTCACATCTGTGTAATTACTGCTGATATCCTCCCAGGCCAAGATCAGACTTTGTGTGCCTATTTGCCCACTCTTGCGACATATTTGAGACCTTAGCTTTCTGTGTTTTTATTAAACTGCAATTTCTATATTGCCATTAATAATAGTGATGGTCATTTTTTGGTCTGGATATATTAATTTATTTAGAAATACATTAAAGATGCTATTCATACTTACAAAGACTTAAAAATAGATATTCTTTGATAAGCATGTTTTTAGTTTTGTAATTAAAATTAAGTTTGATTAAAAATTTAATGTAATTTTTTTATGAGGGTCATAAAGTAAAAAATGTGATATAGTAATGAAGAAAAAAAGCGTGATTACAAGAATACATTTTTGAAAACCATACAAAGTTGTTTGGCATAATCATTTAGTATAAAGTGCTTTTTATTAATCTATTAATAATTTCATTATTTATTATTCCTTAGAAATGTTTGTCCACCAAAATAACAACAACATGCAGAGAAATTGTGGTGTGACACTCCAAAAATGTAATGATATTTATGAAATAATAATTACTTAAAAATATTTAAAAGCTTTTTAGAAAAGTTTTTACCTTTCTATTTAGGCTCACACTTTTTGAACACACTAATTTATTGGCTGAAAATTGCAATTAAGCCATAATAACAATCCTAATAATTTATTATGTTTCAGTTTCACTATGGTCTTGGATTTTGAGCCAAAGCCAGGACAGGATTTATGAAATACAAAGTCTTTGATCTGATCAGAATGCTTTTAAACTCCTGTGACAAGAAGGCTTGTTATTGCATATTTGTGCTAACCATGTCTTTATTTTGCAGGACAAAGTGTTATCCGGAAAAGATTTCAGCGATAATTGGCTAAAAATACCTTAGTTTAGGTTTAGTTTATTAGATTGAACCCTCATGCTTTTGTAAGCTCTGTGCCATCTGCACTTTTGTGACCCTCTGAAAGGTGTTGAAAGTGAGAGATTTTTTTGTGTGTTCAGTTAAGTACACAATTGGGCCAAACGTACATTCCATATGCAAAGCCTCACTACCCCTCATGACCTAGCAAATTTTGTCAGGGATACAAAGCTGTACTGTAAAAACATATCATATGTGCCCTGTATGTAGACATTTCTGTTATGAAGAATATCAAAACTGAGACACTGAGTTACATGTAATCACAAGAGAACTTCTGCTGGAGGAAATGACATCACAGCGAGCACTGTTAGGATAATATATCAGCTAGGAGCAGAAACCTGGTGTCTCCTGTAGAGTAGGTGACAAGAAAGATGAATGTGTGCTCAGTGTAAACTGCTTAGGATTACATGGCCAAATACCCTTCAGTGTCTGAAAAAAGCAAACTTCATGTTCAGTATGCGTAAACTTATGTATGTGTGAAAGCATGTTCTCTGTGTTTCCTTGACTGCGTGTAGTCCTTTGTGTTACATGTGTTTGTTTAACCAGTGGAGGTGTAAAAAAAGGAAGCCAGAACTGATAAGAGCTGCATTGTGAACTACAACCTCCATCCAGAATTTTTTGTAGCTGTAATTGATCTAGCATACCGTTCATACCATGGCAAATATAAGTCACAGTGAATATTTCACTTCAGTTGCTAAGGGTTGCATGATTGAGGCAAAGCATTTTAAAAAAGTATTTGTTTAAGGTTTTAAATCTGTGGCGCTTTAACAGGAGGTTGGGGTTAAAATTATTTAGATTAAGCTATATTAAAATAATTAAAATGCTTAAAAATAATCAATTTAAGGTGTAAACTGAATTTTTTTTTTTAAACTACTGTTAAAGGGGACATATTGCGCCCCCTTTTATAAGATGTAAAATAAGTCTCTGATGTCCCCAGAGTGTGTATGTGAAGTTTTAGTTCAAAATACCCCACAGATCACTTTTTATAGCAAGTTAAAATTGCCTTTTTGGGGGTGAGCAAAAACACACCATTTTTGTGCATGTCCCTTTAAATGCAAATGAGATGCTGCTCCCGGCTCCCTTTCAAAAAGAGGGTGGAGCTTTAACAGCTCATGCAACAACAAAACAGGACAATCTCATGCACTAAAAATATCAGAAACTATCAGTAGCAGTGTTCAGCATTATATTTTTTGTCGGACAATGATGCCTACAAAGCCAGAGAATATATGCTGCATGGAGATTGAACAGATATAGTTTAATTTAATTACGGTTAAAACTTGTGTTGTCATCTTGCTTTTTTCCACTATTAGTACAAGCCTGTTGTAGCGGACCCTGTCTGATTGATGCCCAAAACTATACTGATTTTTATACTGATTTGAGTTTTATGATTTAAGTTTATTGTACATCATACAAAAGATTAAGCGTCCGTTTTCACTCCAGAAAATCACTGTAAGAGCTGAATAAAACAGTACAAGAAATGCGCATTAAAGTCTTTTCCATAAACTCTCTCTCTCCCTTGCATTATCATCAACATAGACAGCGAATTACACAAAAACACTTGTTAGACAGCAAATTACACTTGATCCAACTAACAGTAAACATATACAGACCTTTTCGGGGGTGCTTAATAAACTTTATGTCTGTAAAACTACTCAGATGAACTGTAAAAAAAAAAAAAAAAAAAAGTGTGTGCTCTCCACTTCATTACTGCCTTTACCTGTATAGCTCCAGAGACTATAAGCTGGATCATGAACAGTTGGTACTGATCCATCCTAGAGTAAAAACTTTGTAGCAAAAGCTGTTTTGTTTTGTCCCTCGCTCACAAAGCAGTCTGGTGTAAAATGATTTGCACAGACAAACAAATTGACAAACGAATTTAGGTATATGGAGGCACATTCTCTTCAAAAACAAAACGAATCCACTGCGTCTTCAGCGTCTCTGATGTAAACAAAACACCTGAGTTGCTTACAAGACATTCTTGTTGCTACAGCTGCTCTGGTCTGGAGACAATGGCGGACAGTGTACAGCTCGCTCAGGGCGGAAACGATGCTAATATGGCAGAGTCCGTCAGCACTCGTGGGCGGGGCCCGAGCAGTATGATGTCATACTGCTCAGAAAATGAAAACGGCTTGTTCTGAGACTGTTTATGATTTATGGGAATTAAAAAAAAGGACTGGGTGGATTTTTATGATTATAGGGTGGTTGTGTACACATTACCAACACACATTTATGTTCAAACACCTTGTAAAAGTGAATTTTGTGTAATAGGTCCCCTTTAAATGATACAACAAATGAGTTCAAAACGAATACAATTTTAGGACACTTACAGGTTGTCAAACTTGGTGCAGCATGTCTTTAAATAAAGGGATAGTTCAACCAAAACTAAAAAATTGTCACCATTTACTCACTCTCTGGTTGTTGTAAACCTGTATGAAGAATTTTTTTTATATTTAATTAAAGACATTGGACCCTGTTGACTTTAATTGTATGGACAATGTATTGTATTCACTTTAAATGTCCCTGAAGTGTCTAAATACATTTTGGCACTGCCCCTAAAAATACTTAAAAAGTAAGATAATCCACTAGTTTAGAGTGTGTCAGTTCTTAAATCGGAAGTGTTTCCGGTTGATGACTCTTTGTTGAGAGACTATGACTCTGTTCTTTTCATGATCATTCAGGGTTTCATCTGGTTTTCACAGTATTTGGTAATTCATTGCCTGTGGGCATAACCTTACCGAGGCGGCTCTCAGAAGTTGCCCGTCTGATCAGGGGTCCGACATACCCCTCAGTTTGAGTTTCTGCATCAGTGACGGCTTGGCTCCGCTCCAGGCTGTATTTACGTTACATGGCTACGGGACCTGTCATTGAGCAGGAAGAGATCTTAATCACCGCAAGAGTTAGATGGAATTCTTCCTCCCTGAGCTCACGCTAGTTTCGGGGAAATGTCTGGGAAAGAGGTGGGCTCCCTCAGCCCCCCGCTGTCTCACTGTCACCACTGATCTTGGGGCTCACGGGTAATACTCACGGACAAAGAAGCTGCCAGTACGAAGAACAGGTCAGCTTTGTTTAGTGTTTCCTGTTGTTTTTCTATTCTAGCTGAATTGCCAACAATGTATTGCTCTTCAGTCTTTAAATGATACCAGCACATGGAGATAATGAATCTCTGCTTATGAAGTTGGGCATTCATTTGTATCTTCCAGCATGTACATTGGCACAGGGACAATGTTGGCTCAAGTTGCTGTGTATATAGAATGTGAGGGGCTTGTGACAAATACCCACTTATTTTAACAGTAATTGCAAAAGGCTCATTATTCTACTGTACTGTATAATGGCTTGTATATTTGTTTTCCCCTAGACAACAGCAAAACGAGAGCAAGTACTCAACCTCCCGATAATGATTTTCTAAGAAAACACTGTAGTTTCTTGTCTCACAGAGCTGAGTCCCCAGAAGTGGCCCCTCTCACTTTGGACAGAGGTTTTAATGACCTCAAGAATTTTGCATGGTCATTTTGGGATACATCTAAGGTTTCAGCCTGGAGGAGCCCAAATGCCATGAGACCTTTTATTTTCAGTCACCCATCCTCTGACCTGTGACATCCATCACCTGACTAGGATTGGAAACCTTGAGGGGGAAATGGTAATGTCAAGGTCATATTTCACCCCCCCCCACACACACACCCAAGTGACACTATTTTCATGACAATTAAGCACATCGCTTGCAAAAAGTTCATCCTCACATCAGCTTTCTCCAGTTAGTCTAGACCTCCATGCTCTGCTCTCAAACCAGCGTTTCCCTCACCTGTTGAGCTCTTTGTTCCTTCAGAAGTCTCATGATCTCAGAGCTTAGTTTAAAAAATCACCTGATACCAACACAATGTGCTAGAGTCTTTTGTGAAAGCATTTACCTTTCCGCTGTCTGCTCGGGAACTGAAGTTCCAGACAGGCTTTGTTAAAACAGCCATCATTTAAATACATAGGCAAAAGCCTGAAAAGACACCAGTGAAAAGTAAATCTGCTTAGGGGACCATACTGCTAGATTTCACTAAAACATTAAAAGAAGCTTTCTAAACTACAAAAGGAGTTCATTATTTAATTCAAACCTTTTTGGAGTGCGCAGACAGTCATTAGATAGATCTATCTTAAGTAGCTTTTTAGAAAACCATATTAGAGCGACACCCATAATCATGGCCTGTCATGGGTATGTTAAGTTTAAAGTGGTTAAAAGCACAGATACGTCACCTGGTCAAAAGGTGAATGCACTGCGAGTGTCTTTTGAAATGAGATGTTGTGTTGTAAATGCATGTTGACCGTTGCCAGAGCTCACAAATAAAAGTTCAGTTTTTGTCCACGGCTGACATAAAAGGCAGTGAAGAAACCAAACAAGAAGAAGCAAATCTTTTGGCATGATGTTAAGGAGGAGAGTGCTTATCCTTTTGATTCTCTCAGATGGTGTATCCCTCAATACTCCCTCCATTAGGAAGATCTAAATGCAGCTCCTTGTGGTAATTACTTCCATCAATCACATCACTGTTGAGCTGAAGGGATTTGTGCTGCACATCCCTACTGTTGGCCAGATAAATCCTGATTAATACTATGTTAATGATGCTACAACTAGCCATCACAGCTTTCTTCTGATTAAAATCTTCCTGAATGTTACTTACACTTTGTAGTACCCAAGGAGGTAAATACCTGGAGAGTGCTATCTGTTCATTTATATTTATTTCAATGGCAGTTGGTTGTCAGATGCATCCAGTCTGGGAAAAATATGACCTGGGTGTTGCCATCTTTGCTGCTTAGGCACACAGTTCTGGATACATTTGTTTTGTTTTTGAGACAATCACCTGAGCTGTGCCTTGGATACTGGGCTGCTATTTCGCCAACAAGGCTAGGGTAGCTAGCAAGATCATCTTCATTGAAAAGCATCAAAAAGTTTTGATGGTAAACACTAGGGCTGGAACTAATGATGATTTAAAAAAAAATCTATTGATTATTTTTCAATTAATCAATTTAATCTAACAATTATCCTTTCCGGTTAATCTATTGTTTATTGTCAGAATAGTTGATTAATCCTTATGGTTATTATTTATTGCTAAATTAACCAAACTAATCTATGTATGAACAAAAGATGAGGTTTATACAGTGTAGGCCTAATTAGGAAAGGTGTTTACTTTGGCTGCGTTCAGTCACACTTTGGGATTTACACCAGCAATTGCTTATAAGTGTGAATCCTGAAATGTTTTGTTCATTCAGGAAATTAAAGTTGAATATGTTTTATGTCCACAGTTTTATGGACACAAAATATGACTGACAACCGTATTCTAGTGTTGTGTAAAAAATTCACTATAATAGTCCAAATACTTATGCTGCTGTCTCATCGTTTTTTCTCATCACAGCTCACAAACTAAGCAGCTTTCTGTTTGTCAACTTGGTGAATCCAAGTGACCAACTTGAACCCATTGGGAAATCTGCGTGGGGAAATCTTTTGCTCTCACTTGAAATTCCTAGTTGTGGATTCCTATTGAAATTTCGTCTGTGAAAATTAGCTGAACAACGGTAAATGTCCGCACCATTCAAAGTAGAACCAGGAATGTATGTTAAGAAAAATACATGGGGCAATTTTGTTTTTATGTTGACTTAAAGTTGCCAGGATGTTGGTGGTTGGGAATCTTTTCCCATCTCTTGTGCTTTATTGAGGGGATTGCCAAGGTTTTTTCCCGTGAGCAGACTGACTCCAAGGCTACAGTCACAGGATACATATATTTACTGAGATCTTGTTGGTCCAGGAGGCTAGTTTTATATCTTTATGGCCTCTCAGGGTGACAGAAACTACAACTGGTGACAGGTGGGCCTCACATTACAGTGACTGCAGGCACTGTTTTTTTTTTTGTTTTGTTTTTTTAAACTCAAACCCACATAATGATGAAGGTCAGTTACTCTTCAATTGAAAAAATTAAAATTCTTTTTTTTTTTTTTATAAAAAATTCATTATTTATTCACCCTGTTGTCATTCCAACTTGCTATGCTATTATCTTTTCCATGAATATTTTTTAAAGAAATCCTTGAAAGTGTTACCAACAAGCTGTACAGCTCGGTCATTTGGTTCAAGTCAAATGTTGTGAATTCTGTGAAATGCTCTATATTTAAGTGCGTTTATTACAACACTTGATTGTTCAGGCCTCTCATATGTTGAATGTCCCTATTTCAAACCCCTCTGTGTGTGTGGTAAGGTACATTTCACTGTGCAAACACTGGTGTGGTCACTACATTCCTCAATGAGGCTTATGTTTCATCACTCTCGCTAGATAAAGGAGAATGTTTATGTGTGGCCAATGGGTGTCTCGCTTAGTGTTTGGAAGGGGAAACAGGGCCATAGGTCAGCCTCTCCATGGCTAGATCTGGATACAGACTTGGTTATGTGTAATGAGGGATGTATTGACATTGGAGGGCTACGTGGACTCTCTGTGGTCTATCCACGACTAATACTGTTTTCTGAGGTTAGTTTGGTTTCTCAGTGAAGGAGCTTTAGCTTTTTGCCTCAGTCAATTTTAAACTCAGTTGATCCTTATTGAAAGCCTGTTTCCACCTCAGAGTAAGAAAAGTAATAAAAAGGTAATTGTGACTTTATTTTTCATAACAGTAACTTTATACCTCACAATTTTGACTTAATATCTCACAACTGAAACTTAATTTTTCATTAAACTGCGATTGCATAGTTCACAATTTAAAATCAAACTGTTGCATCTTTATTTCTCATTATTATGCCCTTATTTCTCATAATGGCAATTTTATATCTGACAATGTGACCATATATCACACAATGTGACTTTATATCTCAAAACTGCAACTTTATTTTTCATAATTGTGACTTTATATCTTTATATGTGCTACAACTTTACTTCTTATTTTAGACTTCGCTTAATTTATTTTTCCATAGATCCTTCAGTGCAATTTAATTTAAGTTTGTTAACATGAATTTAAAGTCATCATGACATCAAAATTGACCTGATTTCATTTTTTAATGCACATTTCTGGTCTCCATTCTGGGAATATCTACTTCTCACAATCCAATTAATTCCGGAAAGTTAAATCAAGTCCTGCCCAAGTCATGTTCACTATAAAGGCCCAGATATACTTCAAGCAAAATCGAATGAACACGTCATTTCGAACAAAATCAGGCCAAAACAAAGTTTGTTTGGGGTTCATTTCGGGAGTTCAAAACAGCTTGCCAAAGTGAACCTTTCGGAAATTATATTGGGGCCTTAAGAAGGCTTCTTTGTCTCGTGTATGGTTTCAGAACTGACGTGCATTGATTAATCAAATCATAGCTGTCTCATTCAGCAGTGACATCATATCAATATTACATTTCCAGTTCAGGCCTATCATAATTGATTTTTCCTAAGAGATTAGCAGATTAAAAACATTGGACAAATGAAAATCTGATTGATTGTTAGGGGTCTTTCCAAGATGGTTCATGATGGAGCTTAAGACAGACACCTTATTCACCAGGAATGAACTTTTGAAGTAGACTTCTGCTGTCTTTTTCCAAAGGTGTGATAAAAATGAGGTGACAGTTGTAATTTGGTGTTGTCTTCATTAAGACAATCTGGGTGATAATGAATTAGACAGAAAGAGGTCAGTATTGATTTTCACTCTTAGCAGGCAATCCTCAAAGATTCAGCTAACCTTAGGATGTCGTTGAAGTTAGGTGATTGTAATTTGCCAAATAGAACATGTTCCTGGTCTAACATCTTGCTCCTGGATGAACATTCCTGTTAATCAGATTTGGTTTAGTGCTAGTTTTCATATTGACTATATTTGTTTGACAAGGACACATTGTTCAAGGACTAACTAAGATGTTGATCCAGGAACACGTCCAACTTGGCAAATTAAGGTCACCCTGTCTAATCTCATTTATATGAAGTTACAGCACATTCATCCTTGAAATTATTCCAGCTTATTTTGAAGGTATATTTTGTTGGGATTCCTTTAAAGCTTTCCTCTATTTATTGATGTACCTCTGAGACCACACACACTGCAAAGAGATCAACTTTCCTTTTTTCTATTATGGCTCTGGAGTCATTTTCAAAATTCAGGCCACATTAAAACCAGACATACATCTTCGGTAACAATATGCTGGGGAGAATGTGGAATCTATATCCAAGACACGCCCTCTCACATAATAAAAAACAAACCCATAACCCCTTGTCAAGTCAAAGACACAGCATATTTCATTCCACAGATCTACTTAGACGCATATGGATGTGGTATAGTAAGAGTTTGGTTGATGGCGGCACTGGAACAATGTGCACATAAGCTTTGAATGTTTGAACGCTTTTACACAGTGTTTATAGCAGCAATAAAGCTAAGACAAAGAGAATAAAGGGCTCATTGTTTGTGGAAAAGCTGTAAGACCACAATAATTGCATTTTGTTAGGTTAAAGGTAGTTCTCTGATGTGAGCTGTTCTGTTTTATCATATACGACCTAATAGACAGTGTCAGGTGTGTTAGGTTGCATTTACACCGCAAAACCCAATGCATGGATGCAGCGGTACCACTTTTTCCAGAATGAGTCTGATACCGATACTTTCATTTTTGGAAACTCGCTGATACCTGTATTTTCATTGCATTTAGGGACGCACGATATATCAGCCACCATATCGGTATCGGCCAATATATGTTAATTTTCAATGTTATCGTTATCGACCCAATAAGAAAATTTGGCTGATATATTAAAGCCGATAAATAATAAATTATTTCCTTCAGCTGAGACACTTCAAATGCACACTGTTCTCCATCATGGTTTTGAATTGCTTGAAATATGATTGGAGTCACTTCAAAAAGGAAAATACAGTTAAGTGCAACGTGCAGCGCAAGCCTATCATATAGGCTGCATAAAATTATAACGAGAGCATTGTAATTGTGTGCTTGAGACATGGCTTTTAATGGTAAAACTTATGTCTTTGTAATCAGGCACTCAAAAATTATATAAAAATTTGGATTTAGATTTATCAACCAATATATCAGTGATTGACTTTCAAATATCAAGAATTATCGCTTATTGGTATTGGCCAAAATGTTCATATCGGTGCATCCAGTTATTATAGTTTAAGTTTTAAATATGGATATTTTTCTTACAAAAACCCATCACTTTGCTTCAGAAGGCCTTTATTAACACCCTGGAGCCGTATGGATTACTTTTATGATAGATGGATGCACTTTTTTGGGCTTCAAAATCTTGAGTGCCATTCACTACCATTATAAAGCTTGGAATTTTTAATACAACTCCGATTGTGTTTGTCTGAAAGAAGATAGTCATGTACACCTAGGATAGCTTGAGACTGAGTAAATCATGGGATAATTTTCATTTTTGGGTGAACTATCCCTTTAATGATTTGCTAATTAAAATGGCCATGTTTTTTTTTTTACCAGGTATTCGGTCTGTTTTTCTGCTTGTGTGACACTCATAGATGCTCATTAAACATCTACATGTACAGATAAAGTGCTGCTGATTCATTTTATACTCACTGTCTGTCATTTCTAGCATACCCGTCTGACTTGTGGGCACAAGTTAAGCTTTTTTCAGTAATTAATTGCTGGCATTAAAGATGAATGTGATGCTAACTATATAAATCCACTTATCAGTAACTGAGCAGCTATGCAGCTGGGCAGCCCTGTGCATTTCACACAAATGTTTCGATGCAGTCAGCCATTGCCCATCTCAAAAATAAGAACAGAATCCTTGAAAGAAGCCCTCAGGACTTTGTTAAGCTTCTGCAAATTTGTCTTGACTAAAGTTTTACTTAAACTTGGTACACTTCAGTGTGTTTCCAGTACCTTAAGCAGATTGGTTGTTTAAGGATCTCCCCTTCTCCATCAAATAAGTGGGTGAACAAGAGTGTCTTTCTCTCCTCACGGTTCATCAGTCCGAGCAGATGATGGGGCTTGACAGCCGAAGAGAATGGGCGAAGCACAAGTCCTTAAGGTCCCCCTCCGCACTGCTAATACACTTTAAACAGAAATAGTCTGTACTCTTCCCACTCTCTGCAGTGAGTCACCAGTGAACACTCCAGCGTGACATTGTGTTATCTCTTCTAAGGAGATACCAGCCATTGTTCCCAACATACAGTACTGTTCAAAAGTTTGGAGTCAGTAAGTTGAAAGAAATTCATACTTTTATTCAGCAAGGATGCATTAAATTGATCTAAAGTGACCGTAAAGACATTTTATAATGTTACAAAAGATTTGATTTCAAATAATTCGTCAAAAAAAAAAAAAAAAAAAAAAAAATCTAATTTAATACTTCCGTGTATCACGGATTCCACAAAAGTATTAAATAGCATAATTATTTTCAATGTTAATAAGAAATACTGTGTTTTTGATCAAATAAATGCAGCCTTTGTGAGCATAACATTTTTCAGTAAAAATCTTACTAACCCCAAATCTTTGTGCTTTTGGGAACCTCTCTATGCTTCATTGTGAAATTCCCAAGCTACTGATTAATTTGTCGTTTAGCTGAGGATTTTATCCAAATCAATTTATGATACACTTATTGCAGAAACATGAAACATTCTGTGAGGTATGTGTCTTCTTACCCCATGAAGCATTGTAATTTAAAGTTCTCTTCAGCCTGAAGGCTTGACAAGATGGAATATAGCTGGCTTCAAATTGAACTGATAAGAAAACTTAATTCTTTAAGGAAACTTTGTCTTAGTAAGTAGTGCCTGATTGTATCTTGAGTCTGTTTAAGCATTTATGAGGGGGTTAGTGAAGACGGAAACAGTGTGTCTAACATGAAATATTAAATAGGGAATATGAAGTGTTGGGGAATATGGTACACTAAAATCATTAATTTAATAATAAATTGCTTATAATCTCTCTTGCATATATTATTCACTTGTAGCATTTAAAATGATTGATTTTAATTTTTAGTGTGTCATTTTTTATTTATTTAGACACAATAGTATAGAATTTCAATCTCAGGCAGAACCAGTCAGAGGTTGTATCCTCTGTGTCTCATAATTTCTCATTTATCGCTTGATTAGAAATCTCTGTTGGCGGGCCATCAGAGTATCCTGTGCTGAGTCTTAATATGGAACCTGTATTTTCTCTGCTTGTTTTTCTTGAATGACAGCTCTGCGTCTCTGAATTGCTGGCATGAAGCTTTTTCCAAGGGTAGAGTAACATTCATAATTTACACTCTCAGACTTTTCTTTCAAACCTGAAAAATACATATTGTAACAAGAACTTCAGCATATCACAAAATAACAGCTCTAGAAATAATATTGAATAAAAAGTTCACCCAAAATGAAAATTGTCATCATTACTCACCCTCATGTCATTCAAAACCTGCATAACATTGTTCTTCCATTGAAAACAAAAAGTGAGTTTCTGAGAAATAACTGACCACTCTATTAAATATAATGGAAGTTACAAGCTCCAAATGACCATGAGCCACCATATAAGCACCATAAAAGTGGTAAACATGAATATATTTTAAGTTTTCCAAAGCCATGGGATAGCTTTATTTTATAAATATAGAACAGATGTTGTATGGACTACTTTTATGATGCCTTAATGTTACTTTTGCATCCTTTTTGGAGCTTAAACGCTTCCATCGTCATTCATTTCAAATGACACATGAGAGTGAGTAAATGATGACAACTTTAATATTTGGATGAACAAATCCTTTAAAAGCCTATTTTGAAAGCTCACAAGAGCATCCAGGAAGGCTATGAGCATATGTTGTCATATAGTATCAGCTTATGCAGATCTGATTGTGGCTTCATGAACACATGAAGATTACAGCTCAACTCATGAAAAGGCTGCATGGCTGGTGTGCGATGAAATGGAAATTTATACTCATTTTCACCCTCTATTGGGACACCTGGTACATGAGGACTCAACTATCATCTTTGTCAAAGCTGGAGGCGAGAATGGTTTTATGTGTACTGTACGTGACCTCTCACTTTTGGCCAAGCCATTAGAGGGTGAGAAGGAGATTTCTCAAGAGAATCACACCAAGGAAAGATTTGCTATTGGAATATGTTGAAAAACACGATCCTCTGGCCAATAGTGGCAAGACTGGCATTTATTCTTCAATTAGATTTTTACATTTTTTGAAGAAAGTGTAAGTGTTTTTTTCCCGAAAAAAACAAAACAAAACAAAAAAAAACAAAACCCAACAACAACTCACTGCCACAATTGATGGGAGTGGTTTCTGGTTCCTATGGTGTTTTGAGAGTTTCAGCTCATTGCTGTGAAGGTGTTCTGGTAGTTCTAGTGTTGCTAGATGGCTGCTAGGAATTCTGGGTCGTTGCTAGACAGTTGCTTACTAGCTTAATTAGGGATGCTTAATTAGGGGCACCATATCGGTATCAGCTGATATATGTTCATTTTTAATGTTATCGTTATCGCCCCGATAAGAAAATTTGGCCGATAAATAATGGATTATTTCCTTCAGCTGAGACACTTTCAGATGCGCACTGTCCGCCATTATGGTTTTGAATTGCATGAAATATGATTGAACTCACTTCAAAAAGGATAATACAGTTAAGTGCAACATACAGCGCAAGTCTGTCATATAGGCTACACAATACTATAATGAAAACATAATAATTGTGTGCTTGGGACATGGCTTTTAATGGTGAGACTTTTGTTTTTGTAATCAGGCTCTCAAAAATTATATAAAAATTTGGATTTAGATTTATCGACCAATATATCAGTTTTATATAATATATAATTTTTTAAATGATTTATTAATTATAAATATATTAATATATAATATATTTTATTTAATTAATAAATATATATATATATATATATATATATATATATATATATATAATATAAAGCTAATATATTGATTATCTGCTTTCAAATATAAAGAATTATCGGTATCGGCCAAACGATGCATCCCTAAGCTTAATTAAAACAATCCAGCCCCAAATGACATTCTTGCCGCTTGAAAGTAAAGGCGTCTTTACACAGCCGAGTTAAGGCTGCTCTGTGTCTGCTTAAAATTCAGTGTAAAGACGCAAAGTTGTATAAAAGCCAGATTAATTTCTGACCCATCTCAGCACCTAGTATCAAAATATTGTTGTAAATGCTGTGTAAATGCATTTGTCTCCTCTGAGCAGCAGTAAAGAGTCTATGTAAAGACACCTAAATGCCACTTCAGAAGCAATTCTGAGCCACCTCTGCAATGAAAATTTGGATTTTGTTTTCACCAATTGTCCACCAGGCAAAAACAGCATTAAAAAAAATGAAAAACAAAAATTAGTTTTTACATTTAGATGTTAAAGAATGAACTTGAGGATCGAGCTACAGATCCAACCTTTTAGATAAGTGTGGAGTGTTTGACCAGTCCTCCAAACCCATAGTGCAACTCAGGATGCTTGTTCTGTGCTCTCTCCGCCTTAATGTACCTCACCTTTGCCCTCTGTTTAATGGTGTACTCTTACAGTAATGGCAAGGTCAGAGTGGTTGCTGTGTGCTTTTGGTATTTGTGAGAGAAGTTTCAGTGAGCAGTCACGTTGCCAATCCCCCCCCCCCCCCTTGCGTCAGTAATCACACTTACATCAGAGCTGCAGAATGAAAGAGCTTTATTGTGCTCCTCTGAATCCGCTGAATGAGCGTGGAGCAGTGAGGAAGACTTGTACTGCAAAAAAATCGGGAAGCTTTTTATCAGTCTGCCCTGGGACACATGAATTTCAGATGACTATATATTTGTACTAGCAGACCCATTTAAGAATGTGTTCACCTCAGTTTTGAAAGACAACATGAAATCTAAATTTCTTATTAATGTCCTTGGTCTTGTTGTGTGTGATTCATAAGTGCATGTTTTTGATGTAACATATGCCACATTTGTGGGAAAAATAGTATTAAAATCAACATGAAATGACATTTGAAACCCATTTTAAGTGAAACAGTATAAACAAAGATAAAAGTATCTAGATAGACAGAATAGTAAAAGTAATACATAGACATAGTCATTAATTACTCACCCTCATGTCATTCCAAACCCGTAAGACTTTCGTTCATCTTCGGAACACAAATTAAGAGATTTTTGATTAATTCCGAGAGGTTTTTTTTTATTTTTTATCTCACATAGAAAGCAACGCAATTACCACATTCAAGGTCCAGAAAAGTAGTAAAGACATCCTTAAAATAGTCAACGTGACTACAGTGGTTCAACCTTAATGTTATGAAGTGACAAGAATACTTCTTGTGCACAAAAACAAAACAAAAATAACAACTTTTTTCAACAATTTCTTCTCTACCCTATCAGTCACTTACGCAGTTGACGCAGTGCAGCGCTTCCTTGTTTACGTCTGAATGCTGACTCAGTATTGGCCGACGCTGTTCACGTGAGCACCACGACTCATGCGTGTGATGCTGACGCAGAACACGGAAGCTCTGCAATGTGTCTTCAACGTAAACTGCATAGGACAAAGACAGGGCAGAGAGGAAATTGTTGAATAAAGTCCAGTCATATTCCAGTAGATTTCATCAAGTATAATTCCTGTATAATTCCATGTGTTATATTCTGCTTCACTTTGAAATGTGTTGTGATCGCAGTCTTCAAGGATCTTGGCTGCTAACAAAAAAGTGGCTGGTTCCAAAAATGCATGGTCTGGTAACTGAAGAGGAACTGAGGTCACAAACCTGATGTAACACTTTTGCTCCCTCAAGCCCTTCACTTCAAGTCCCTTTAGTGTTATGTGTTTAGTGTACTAAGTCACTTTGGATGATAGCAAGTATTGATATGCTCACTACTAAATTTTAGGTGACATTTTAAGTTGTGCCAATCCAAAACCGTACATCTTGTTTTACCAGATAGTGTTAATGCATGTGTGGGTAAAATAGAGTTAAACGCTGGCCATATAAAGAGTGATTAAATGGCTGAGCAGTTTGACATCCGTGCTGTTGTGCAGCCAGTGATTCTTGGCAGGGCACAAAGCTCACCAATCACTGGGTATTATTAGCCCCAGCATTCCAACAGCACTATGTACTTCGTCTTACCATTGCCCTCCCCATCCAGCCATTCATCTCTCTGCTAAAGCACATCTGCGTTAAATCACAGTGAAAAGCAGCCCTGAATGTCTGCTGTATTGAACTCCCAGGTACAAGAGACCACGCTTTCCTGCCGTCCCTGTCATATCAGCTCAGATGTAGTCTGCAAACACAGATAAAAGAGAACTTTCCCCATTGTGCTGACTTTTTCATATAATACACACCTCTTCGATAGGAAGTTGAAACTGTATTATAAGTTAGAGTACTGTATTAAACTCAGAATCTCACTGCATGACCTGAAGGTATAAAAGAAAACTATGATTCATTTCTGCTCAATGGCTCATGGCTTCATCGATTTGCTGTATCTGCACATACATTTCCACGGTCTTGATGTCTATTTGACATGATCATCCAATTTTCCAAGTCTGGGAAATTGTGGTCCCACCTAATCTAATAATAATAAGACCACCATCATATAACCAATCAGATGTGATAAAAGGATAAAACACCAGGAATGCATGCAAAAGAAATGTGGTGGTCTGCAGTCTTCATGTTAAGCCTGAAGATATCCTTTGATACAGTATGCTTGTTCTTGCATGCCAATGTAGAAAATCCACCCTTTTCTCATTAGCTTTTTGTTTATAAAGCAAGTTCAATGGCTGCGATGTACAGTTTTTGAAGAGCATGTGCTCTGGCTTCACGTTTGGCACTCTGCCTGTTCAGCTTTAGCCACACGTTGTACCGTAATGAGTGTACAAGAATAGATCAATGAGTCTTTGTACAGTGATGACCCGTGGTACCTTATCACAAGCCCTTCTGGTTTGATTTAGTACAGTCTGTGCCATAATCACCATGAAGTGAGTCTGTGTGGGAGCAGTGAAACAATTCCTTAGTTGGGCCTGTGTTGTATTGTGGATTCCTGAGGTCCTTTTTGCAATTATAGGTGGAGGAAGCTTTCGAGAGGCATGTTGTATGCAATTGTTTTGATAAAGGGAAACAAGATACATTTCTAGTTTCAAAATTTATTCTTCAGACATTCCCCTTTAAACACAATGAGTATCAGCTGTTTGCAAAGTGAACCACATTTGGTTTTCGACCGTTGAAAATGGGTAAAATACAACAAATTGAACATGGAGCCGCATTTAGATCCCCATATCTATGGGATTGAACCATATAGGGCCTTGAAAGTAAAGATTTCAAAAGAAAAGTTTAAGAACCAGAATCTAAAATTATATTAAAGGGTTAGTTCACCCAAAAAATGAAAATTATATGTCAGTTATTACTCACCCTTATGTCGTTCTACACCCGTAAGACCTTTTAAGATTAAGATATTTTTGATGAAATCTGATGGCTCAGTGAGGCCTTTATTGCCAGCAATGTCACTGAACTTCTCAAGATCCAGAAAGGTACTCAAAACATATTTAAAACAGTTCATGTGAGTACAGTGGTTCTACCTTAATATTATAAAGCGACGAGAATACTTTTTGTGCGCTATATAATAAATAATGACTTTTCAACAAAATCTAGTGATTCCAGGTGAAAAAAGTGCATTTCTATAATGTACTTAAAGTGCTCTATTTTCGTGCACTAATTTTGTACTTAATATACTAAAAATTCTTATTTAGTACTTAAGATAATCTTAAGAACATCTTAGTGTATTTACTTGCTATTTTGAGAAACCATGAAATATGAACTAAAATGTGCCTTTAATATACTATCTCTGTATTTAAAAAATGTATTTAGATACCACTTGTAGTATGGGTTCAAATGTACTATAAGTGGTATCTAAATACATTTTTTAAATGCAGCGATAGTATATTAAAAGCACATTTTAGTTCAT
The DNA here is from genome assembly GCA_037950675.1 of Hypophthalmichthys molitrix. Classification (NCBI taxonomy): domain Eukaryota; kingdom Metazoa; phylum Chordata; class Actinopteri; order Cypriniformes; family Xenocyprididae; genus Hypophthalmichthys; species Hypophthalmichthys molitrix. The sequence goes on along the minus strand of CM075510.1, from coordinate 23,685,282 downwards.
ATTCATGGTGTCTTCTTGAGCAGCAAATCATCATATTAGAATGATTTCTGAAGGATCATGTGACACTGAAGACTGGAGTAATGATGCTGAAAATTCAGCTTTGCCATCACAGGAATAAATTACTTTATAAAATATATTCAAACAGTTAAATTGTAATAATATTTCACAATATTACTGTTTTTACTGTATTTTTAATTAAATAAATGCAGCCTTGGTGAGCAGACGAAACTTCTTTTAAAAACATTAAAAATCTTAACTCTTGATAACTAAATGGAGGCAGATCTGAATACCAGTTTGCATTCAGTTGTGGAGGACATTTAGTCCCACCCTCCACCGAGACATTGATCATAAAGAGAACAGATGTCGTTTCGAGGGGGATGGGAAGTTAACGTTTTTGATTAAAGATTACGAGGTCAAATGAATTTTTTAAAAAAGAATGATGTGCAAAGAGAAATCATTTATAATAAGCACTACAACATCCTGTAAAAAAATAAGAATTGTCAATTTTGATTTCATGGCGACTTTAAGCAAGCCAGATCCAGAGGAAGACAGAAATGTACTTTTCCACACACTGACTATGGCTTGTCTGAAGTGACAATGTTCCAGCTTCCTCTCCAGACCTGGCACTTGCTGCCTGTTCTACTATCTTGTCTTTATTATCTGTCTCTGTCTTATTGGATTCCAACCAGAGAACCTAATGTACTTTTATCTAGCCAATAGCAATGCTCATTTCATCATGACATCACCTCTCCCCTTGTGTAAAACTTTGCATCAGGTAGTCCGACATAAAGCTCAAGGACACTGAGGCCTGAATACATTTCCAAAAGCATAATTATATATTAGTGCTGATATTTGCACAATAATTATGTGAAAAATGAAAACCTGAATAAATAATCAAACTGAAAGATTTAATGGTGTCGATGTGAATTTAACTCTAAAAGGGACATTTAAATCAGCCTGTACTGGTAGGAATGATTTAAAAATTATTCACTTTGGTACTGTCAGCATTTAATAAAGACCAGCATTGAAATTCATCAAAAATGATGGATGATAATGAATTCATCAGTGTCTGACGTATGTTTAATTACTGTTTGTTTAAACAGCTTTTGCCCCATTGGATAATTGAGTGAGCTGTCATAATGTCACCATGTGTTTTTGGCACAAATATATTTTTATAATTAATGAGAGTCACATGGATACTTTCAGAGCATGACAAGCTCTGTTATCATTTCTTAGTTTTTTATAATCAGGTTTCTTTTTCTTACCACTTTTATCTTTAATCTTCTTTCTGTACTTTAACCCAGTGTGTGATTGAAAGAGTGTGATAGAGCTTTCTCCACAGGTATGGCTCTTGAAATTAAAAGGATCTCTTTCATCTTTCACTCTGATAGACTGTGATGAAATGGAATTCATTTCATTTTTCCCAGGAAATGTTTATTTTTTTTTTTTGGCAGCAGAACTGTGTAATATGTGGCAAAGTGCAATAACATTTTATGTCATGCCGTTGCGATATCCCATTTTAGTCTTTTATTTAAACAGTATTCGTCACCCTTAAATAAGGGTTGAGGGCAACCACTTGTACTGTATGTTTTAGTGTAGACTGGACACAAACAGGCATGTAAGACTGTTATTGAACTTTTGAAGTTCAGTGTTTTTGTTGTATAGTCTATTTCAAAAAGTAATTTAATATAAAGCTAAGCTTGTTGATCTTATAATCCATCTGCTATTGCTTGGCATATACCTACAATTCATGTTGTGCAGTGAATTGTCAAGGTTGTTTTTCATTCAGGGTTTAGTTATCTTTCTGCACTCATCAATGTGTATGCTTTTCATAGTAACTAAATCTTGTTTAGCTCAAGATGACTTTCTAGAGTAATTTGTTTTATGAGGGTGATAAGATGCATATAAAACATTAGCAAACATCTAACAAAAATGAAATTGTCTCTCTAAAGAAATGTGATAGATGTATAGGGTGCTTGAGAACAGCTGTCATATGCACCTGATGTCAGCATAAAGTCTGATTGTCCTTCATGTCTCCATTTAATGGTGCAGCTTTTTTGACTCCCCAGTAATATTTTATGAAATCAGGTTTTGCAATGCCAACACCTAGAAAGTGGCGTTACTGATGACTGATATAATGGGGCTCAAAGTCTCATAATGAGTCCAAAAATAAGATAATAATAATTTCTGAAACCGGAAACCTGAAAGTAACCTGAAAATTTGGGGGAATTTTAAGCCTTTAGTTGAGTTGAGATAAGAAGTGACAGGAGGGGGAACAGGATCAGGAAAAAACCTCAAGCCATGTCTTGAACTCAGGTCACCCGAAACACTGCTGCATGATAGTCAGCGTGCTGCCCACAAGGCTAAGGCTCTGAGATAAACTGTACATTTTAGGAATTTGAAATTTTTTTTAAATGAAATAAGAAATATTTAAGGTTGTCGGAGCTGATAGCCTTGAGTGCGACCTGAGTTCAAGTCCCGGCTCTCAATGAAGGCAAAAATAAATCTTAAATAAGTAAATCTCAAACCAAAAATAAATCTTAAAATAAGGGCGAAGCTTGTGGGTTGTTCTCGCACAGCAGTGGTGAGAATTTACCAACAGTGGTCTAAGAAGTGACAAACCACAAATCGGTTACAGGGATTTAGGCGTCCAGACGTTCAAGGGCAACGAAGGCTATCCCATCTGGTCCGAACCGATAGAAGGCCTACTATGGTACGTGTCACAGAAAATTGTATTGATGGTTATGGAGGAATTTGTCATAACACACAGTGCATTGCACTCTGCTGTGTATGGGGCTGCGTAGCCACAGGCTGGTCAGAGTGCCTACAATGACCCCTGTCCACTGTAGAATGTGCCTACAATGGGAATGCAAGCATCAGAACTGGACTTTGGAGCAGTGGACGTTTTCCTTTACATCATGTGGACGGCTGTTTACATGTGTGCCGTTTACCTGGGGATGTGATGGCACCAGGATGCACTGTAGTATGACGACAGTTGGCAGAGGGCGTGTGGTGCTGATCTGAGCATCTGTGGGATTTGCTGGACAAACATGTTCGATCTACAGCAGCTCCACCTTGCAACTTAGAAGACTTAAAGGATCTGCTGGTAATGTCTTGGTGCCAGATACCATAGGACACCTCCAGAAATCTTGTAGAGTCCATGCCTTGGCTGATCGGAGCTGTTTGGTGGCACACAGATGACCAACAGAATATAAGGCAGGTGGTCATAATGTTTTGGCTCATCTGTGAATATAAATCTTTATTAGAGTATATATACTGGACATTCTCCATTTTTACATGCATGCTCAAGTTCAGACTGTTGATTGACTATGCGGGAATGGTTATTGGCCAATGCTGATAATCTCAAATTGGTCAAATATCAACTGTTTTAATTAGCCTGGCCAATATATTGTTCTTTTACTACAGCCCAGACACAGAAAAGGCACAATCACATTGCCATTTTTTTGTGAGCACTCACTCTTACAAATCAGTATAAAGCCTAATTTTTGAGACACATCTGTATTTTTCCGTTTTCTTTATAAACCCAATCTAACAGGAACCATGCGAGGTTTGTGCAGGCATTTCCAGCTTTTGTCCAAAAGCTTGATCTGTAGTGAAATACTGGCCCTTGGAGAAATATATTTTTTTTTGTTGGAGCAATCGAGAGCCGGGCCACTTATAACGTATTTTGTGCTGAAACAGACCACACTGTGTGCATAATGATCAAAAGTTTTAGTTGTCTAACATCATTTCAGCTGGCTTGACATTGTCGTCAGGTAAAAAAAATCACACTGAATTGATTTACAGCTTCCTGTTTGGGTTTGTTTAGCACATTGTATAATTTATAAGCACACACTGTATAATGTCTTTGAAAGGCAGTTCTCATGAGTGACTTCACTTTAGTTGAACAAATCTAAAGCCCCATACTGTGTTTGTTCAACTCGTTCAAGTTTTAGAAAATAATTTCAATGAGCGAGTTTTGAGCTTTATCTTTGCACAAGATAAAAATAGCCTTCTGGGCTCCGGCATAGTCAACACTGCCAGAGGCGTTTAGACAGAGGTGATTGCTGTGCTGTGTCCCAGTGTTGAATCAGTGTGTTTTTGTTATGCAGCCTCTTTTCTGTTGACATAGCCTGAGTGGGCCATGTGCTAATCCAGCAACAGGAAGTTATGAGTGCCACCACCCTCTCCCTCTGACACATAAAAATACACATGGTGTTGGTCTCTTACTCTCTCTCACTTTCACTCAGCCTGTGCTTCTCACTCAGAGACACCAGAGATGCCAATGCTTTAAACAGTTTGTGTGCATAGATCTTAAGACCTTTCTCATGTTTCTATGGTCTGACCTCAGTGAGTAAGACTAGAGCCGGTCTCGGGTCAGTGTCTCACTCTGGAGCGCTGCCACTGCTGAAGGACGTGCGAGTGTCACCACAACATTACCTTCACTGAGGCCATGCTGGATTCACACACACATTCACACACTGACTCACACACTCCCTCACTCATTTACTCACATTGCAGTGGCCTGCCAACATTTCCATCAGCAAAATTAAGGGTGGACAGTATGACCAAATCTGTAGGCGGTATGAGTAATTATATACTGTGATATATACACTACCGTTCAAAAGTTTGGGGTCAGTAAGATTTGTTTTTAAAGGGGTCCTTGATTATGATTTCACTTTTTTAATTTTAGTTAGTGTGTAATGTTTCTGTTTGAGCATAAACAACATCTGCAAAGTTATGATGCTCAAAGTTGGAGATATTTTCTTTTACATGAATTGCTTTTTAAAAACTACAACAAATGACTGGTTGGGACTACAATGAGCTTCTTCCCAGGGTGATGACGTCACCAACCCCAAAATGTACATAAACCCTGCCCCCGGGAACACGCAACAAAGGGGGCGAGGCCATGTTGGGCTGCTTTAGAGAAGAGGAAGAGTTGTTGTAGTAGAGTGTTGTTGCCATGCCATTATTTTTATGTCGGGCTGCTTCACAAACAAAGGTCAATTCAACGCTGGATTTGTACAAAGGATTAACATGACGGCACATGCTAGTCTATGAGTTGAATCATCTCCACAGCAACTACATAAACGTTTCTAACCATTCAGAAACGTTTTCGCAACCATTCAGATGCTTTTGAAAATTTGTAACTTCTTCCGTCATCTCCATCCGACTCCGGTTTGAACAATGTAAGACTGAACACTATTACTGACAATCATTTTGGCTGCGTGAGATTCTCCAGCTTGGTTGTTGTTGAGTATCCGAAGTGTGAGCTGTTAAAGCTCTGCCCTCTTCTGGAAAGGGGGCCAGGAGCAGCAGCTTATTTGCATTTAAAGAGAGACAGAAAAAATATTGTAGACTGTAGTAATGGCTGCTGAAGATTCATTTTTGCAATCACAGAAAAATTACATCCTAAATATAATAAAATAGAAAACACTTTTTATAATATATAACTTTATAATATAACTTTTTAAATCAGTATAGCAGAATCATTACCAATTGATATTATCAGTATAGCAGAATCATTACCAATAGATATTTTTTTCTTTCCATTGCATGACATATACCATCATACTGCCTAAGCCGAAGACTGGGAGATAAACATCTTGAACTCAGAATAAACATTATTTGTGGTGCTTTTCCAGAACTGTTGACATAATGTCAACATTGAACCTTTCAACCCTCCATTGTTCACAGCCCCCTCACACCCTTATCCTCCAACTGCATTTTTTTTCCCTCCTCAGGGAACGTTTAATTTTTCTCCATCTATGACTCATAGATGGCCCTCAGTTTGTTGGCAGGATGGCTCGTAGCCATCTAATATCAGCACAAGAGCAGTGAGGCAGGGACGGGGCCCTTTATCTCTCAGTCACCCAAGCCATCTTCAGGGAGATGTGTCAGAGACAGACCGAGCGCTGGACCACAGGATGACGTAGAAACACCTCCCACTCGATTTATCACTCTCCCCTTCTGTCTGTGGGTGTCGACATACGACTGGATAGAAATGATTCAAAGAACTCCCTCAAATGACAAATTATAACAGCATAAAGCAAAATGAACAGTAGGGCCGTGTTTACATTTTTGCACCATTTTATTACTTTCCCCATAAGTCATATGTGATGAAAATTTATGTTTCTTGTCATTATCATGATTTTTCCTCCATCTCCCTGACCCAAATTAAACTGGCTGTTTTTGCTGCTGTACCTTTAAGGCTTCAATATGTAAATGACCTCACTAGCTAATGTCTTTGTATGTAAAACGAGTTTGCATAAGTAGAGTTTTTAATAGGGCTTGGACAATAAATCGATGCATCGCGAATCAAGAAATGATTCTGGATCGATTCTGAGATTTTCCGAATGCATCGTGATTCTCTCTCGAATCGATTCTGAGCTTAGTTTTTAACAGCAGATGGCACTGCGTGCTTTAGAAACAGCTGTACTCTGCTTGCTTCCAATTCCTTACGCACACCACTTGAACCTTCTATAAAATAATCATTTATAAAGTTCGCAAAGGTTTAAGCGAATTACAAGGGTGTTTGCAGTGGGCTATTTACTTTAATCTCACGTCATAAAAGCATTCTGAGGTGCAAGTACGTTCTTAGACTCAGCCAAACGCACGAGCGCTCTTCTTCATGAGCGTGCGGTTAAAAGCTAGCCTAGAGCGCCATCTGCTGTTAAAAACTAAGCTCAGAATCGATTTGAGAGAGAATCGCAATGCATATGGAAAATCTCAGAATCGATTCACGAATCGAAAAGAATCAATTTATTGTCACAGCCCTAGTTTTTTAACTTCCTAATGTTGGAATTCTTCAGGTTAAGATGCTATATGTGTAAACTTGGGTGATCATTCATTGTTGATTTCTGAATGACCCCTTTTTTGCTTCTTAGTTTCAGTAAATTGTCTGGGTGGTCGGTCATAGTACATTACACCACCTCTTTTATCCTGTTTTCTATGATACGGCCCCTTTAAGTCAATTCGGAAAAGATAGATGGATGATGCCAAACTTCAAACCCCAGATGACTCACTTGTGAGGAATGTAAATATGAAGTGTTGGAGATTCATTCATCATTCACCATGCATGCTAAAGTACACGCTGCTGAGTGGGAGAAATCTGTCACTGATTACGTGCAGTTCTAAGCCAAAATACGAAATATTGTGAAGGACTTTCAAAATACATAGGAAGATTTTAGTATTTGCTTCCTTTTTTAACATGTCATATTGCTGTTGACTGGTTGGCAGTAGCACATGTAGGCTCCTGTTTGCTCCATGCGGCCTGTTGTAGAGTATTATTCTCAGGCTCTGGTGTTGTTCATGCTCCCTGCTGTTGTACTCCAATTAAACGTTTCCTTTAGCAGGCCACCTGCCATTACCCATCAGCAGGAGGTGAGGGATTTCAGCTCTTGAGAGCGGAAATTGTAAAGGGCTCTGAGTAAATGATTGATGAAGTCAGTCCTGATGCAGACAGAAGACCATAGCTTTGAATGTATCTGAAATGGTGAGAGCAAGTGATGTTAAACATAGGGTGATGAAGAGGATTAGGAGGAGGAAGTCGTTCTTAACTCTTTTTCACTGCCATTAACTTTCATTCTTTTACGCTTTGTTATCCTTTTCTCTCTTCATTGTGCATGCATTGTACACTACTGTTCAACAGTTTGGTGAATAAACGGTGACTTTTTTTTTGTCTCATTCCAGATTACCACACTGATCAATCACAAAGACAAGCTCAAGAAGACGGAGAAGACTTTACGGGCCATCCAGAGAGTGGGGCAGGCGGTCAGTGTTGCAGTTAGCCGTTTTGTGGCAGTGGGTGAAGCCATTGCAGTGGAGAATGAAGACTTGAAGGACGAGATGGGACTGGCTTGCTTTGAGGCTCGGAGAGCAGGTCAGTCTGACACTACTCAACTGGAAGAGCAATGACACATAAGTAGAGTTACCAGGCAACGAGGAACAGGAAATGGACAGCAGGGTTAAACATAGTGTAACTTGTCAACAAGCTCAGGACTGCTTGTCAGGGTTGTGAACCATGCAGAATTGATTTTAAATTAATTGATGTAGCAACAGGATGCAGAATAGCATTTCCAATTTGTATTTAAGGAAGTATAATTAAAATGGAATAACATTCAGAGACATTCATATAACAGCTTTTCTAATCATACACACAACATACTACAAGAAACATTAGATCATATTAATAATCAGTCTTTGAATACCACCTATATTAATGTGTTTTTCATACGCTACCATTTGTGACCCTGGACCACAAAACCAGCCATAAGGCGCATGGGTATATTTGTAGCAATAGCCAACAATACATTGTATAGGTCAAAATTATCGATTTTTCTTTTATGCCAAAAATCATTAGGATATTAAGTAAAGATCATGTTCCATGAAGATATTTTGTAAATTTCCTACCATAAATATATCAAAAATGTATCTCTGTGAGTGGATGTGCATTGCTAAGGACTTCATTTGGACAACTTTAAAGGTGATTTTTTTTTTCAATATTTAGATTTTTTTTTTCTCAGATTCCAGATTTTCAAATAGTTGTATCTCGGCCAAATATTGACCTATCCTAACAAACCATACATCATTGGAAAGCTTATTTATTTATTTATTTTGTACATCAGCTTTCAGATGATGTACAAAACCCTATTGACTGGTTTTGTGGTCCTGGGTCACATTTGAGGTTGTTAGGAAACTTTTTTTGAAAGTCTCTTATGCAGTGATATTGTGAAATAATATTACAGCTTAAAATAACTGTTTTTTGTTTTAAAATGTCGTTAATTCCTGTGATGGCAAAGCTGAATTTTCATCATCATTATTCCAGTCTTCAGATCCTTCAGAAGTCATTCTAATGTGCTAATTTGCTGTTCAAGAAACATTTCTTCTTATCATCAATGTTAAAAACAGTTGCTGTTTAATATTTTTATGTAAACCATGATCATTTTTTAAGGTTTCTTTGATGAATGGTAATCATAACATATATTTATTTAATGAACTTTTAATGGACTGACCTCAAACTTAACTTATGTTTCATATAAAAACTGTGTTGGACTAATTAAATTCCAGTCTATCCAATTCAAATTCCATTTCAACATTCTGTGGGATGTAGCCAATTGAAATCAAATTCCAATTGTGTGAAGAAAAGTTAACCTATCACATGTTTTATTTTATGCTGAAATTAATATACATGGATTAAATTAATTTGCATAATGTGTAATATATTTAGAGCCTATAATTTGATTAAAATGGGGCTTTCACATCCTAATGAATGCAGCTGTTTTGAGAAACAAATGCAGCATTTCCTAGGCCTCATTCCTTTGTGCAATGCCTGAATCTGTTTGTGCATGTGAAAGGGAGAGTGCTGCAGTTTCTCTCCTGTTAAACTCTCTATGTCCCATCTGTCTCTGAAGAGTTCGCCTAAAAATACCGCACAAATGCACGTTTCCATATCTCATTCGTGATGAAGTGTTGCTGTGCTTGCTCTTAGAATAACCAACAAGAGCACTAAGAGATTTGATCTGTTCTGACAGTTTAAAGAGGTTTACAAAGTCAAGCAGCTGCTGCTATAAAATAAATAAATCTGATATGTGAGGTTTCTTATAAAGACTAGGCTATTCAGGAGAATTACTTATTTCTGCATTAACTTATTTAATAGACTAATACCCCATACATTAATGTAGCAATATTTGGAGATCGTCTTAAATTTTAATAAAATATCTGTTCTTTTATCAATCCTAAAACTTTTTTTATTATTTTTGAATGGTTTGCTTTAAAAGTTTTTGTGCTATATTTCAGGGAAATAAATTCCACTTGGTCTGATATTTTGCAAGTCATTTTTGGTATGACTGTATATTTAGTAGCTAAACAAGCGCCGTGTCAATCAAATCCAACTATCTCAAAGACTCAAAGTGTGTTGCGATTTACATTTGTCCCTCTGGTCTGAAATAATAGGAGCTCTGTACTCTATCTATAAATACAGATAGTTGGTGGTCTCTCCCACCTCCCTTCTCATACCTCCCAGGGCAAAATACTTGCATCAACACTGGAATTAGATTGGCTTCAAGTTAGTTATCAGACTCCCCACAGTGTTTGAACGCTCACCCACGCATTTAATCCTCCTGATTATTACACGGGCCGCCCATGTGTGACGGGCAAAAGTTTAGCCCAAAACACATTGAGACAGGTGGGGAAAAAAGTAGACTTGTCTCAGGAGAATTAATCAGATGTTAAAACTGGCAAATTTTTTCTTTTGGACTTTAGCATAAGTAGCATAAGCTGAGGCATGAGAGCATATCATCTGAAGGAGATGAAAGAGAGCTTGAAAAGGGGAAGCCCTGATTTGAGAAATGACCTGTGACTTTGTGTGTAACCACGGATGTGACACAGTGGTCTGCACCTCTTTAACTCCAGGAGTCTTATGAATGATGTAGAGATTGATGTGATTTGCTTTCATCGTCTGTGTGGTTTTAAAGTTACATTGCGGCTGTTTCTTCATCTATGGACACTTTTGGCCTTGTGTACTTTTTTTGCAAAAATAAAACTAGTTTGCTTACTAAGAATTTCCAACAGCTGTTGTACGTTAAAGGGATAGTTCACCCAAAAATGAAAATTCTGTCATTAATTACTTACCCTCATGTCGTTCCACACCCGTAAGACTTTCGTTCATCTTCGAAACACAAATGAAATTTTTTTAATGAAATCTGAGCGCTTTCTGTATCTCCCTTGACAGCATATGCTGCTACCACTTTCAAGCCCCAGAAAGGTAGTAAAGACATCATTAAAGTAATCCATGTGACTCCAGTGGTTTAACCACAATTTTATGAAGCGTCACGACTCGCTTTCACCAAACCCCCCCCATAATTTAACGCTTTATTTTCCAACGCGTGCTCACTAGAGCACCACAACGCATGCATGTTGTGTTGACGCAAGAGAAGACTTTGTTGTGTGAACAAGTGTTGGAGATTAATATTGTAACAATGTTCTTGTGGTAAGGAAGGAAGAGGACAGGGTCAGCATGACTGCTACTGGTGGTTTTTATTGGGTTTTCTCACTCAAAACAGAACGTCGCACTCAAAATCACATAGTTATCAATAACATAAACTTCAGCTCTCCAGAAAAGGTTCCTCCAGGTGCCCACCAGTCAGCTGTCCATCTCTCTCTACTCGCTTCTGATTCTCCTGATCTTTTATGCGGTCTCTCCACGCCAATTACTGTAACAAGACACAGGTGTTTGTTATTTACAGTTAACCCACTTACTCACCGCTCGTCTCTCACCTCTCTCTCCCGCTGCAGACCTCGCTGAACCACGCCCCCCTCGCCACAAATATTTTGTAAATATAGTGGTAAATTGATTTTCTTTTGTGCAAACAAACCACTCATGTTGCTTCATAAAATAAAGGTTAAACCACTGGAGTCACATGGATTACTTTAATGATGTCTTTACTACCTTTCTGGGGCTTGAAAGTGGTAGTTGCCTAGACAGTCAATGGAGGGACAGAAAGCTTTCAGATTTCATTAAAAAAATTTCATTTGTGTTTCGAAGATGAACGAAAGTCTTACTGGTTTGGAACGACATAAGGGTAAGTAAATGATGACAGAATTTTCATTTTTGGGTGAACTAACACTGTCAACACAGAGGTTTCAGTCACTTTCTTCTTAAAGTTTCCTTAACCTTAAGGTTGAGAACTCTAGATAAAGTTTTGCTGATAAAGCATTATTTCTCTTTGTCTTGCTGCTCAGGGACCGCTTTGCCTTATTATAGACAGATACACAGCTGCTTTTGAGCTACGACTTGATACTATAGTACTTTGAAATAATGAAGTGCATTCAGAAGAAGCAGATGCATGCTAAAGACGATGTCTTTAAAGGGCATCGGTGCAGAGATCTCAGTATTTCACCCTCTATGCAAGCCGAATGCCTGAGGCCATGGTCTCTTTAAAGCAGGAAACTCTCTGAAAGGAGCTGGCTGAAAATGCCAGCCACTCAGGACAGCACTACGTCTCTGGTGCTGCTCAAGGGATTCAGCTATAAGCTTCCACAAAGACTCCGCTTCAAAGCTCAGGAAAGACACAGAGCTAGTGAACAATCTCCTCCAGAAACAAGAATGTTTCTGTATGGCTGCTGCTAAACAAGAGACGAAAACCAACAAAGCAGGAAATGTGGGCATTGTGCCCAGTCAAATGAATATGGATAGGTGTGCACAAACTGGCAAAGTAATTTGCCCAACAATACAGCGTTCTGCACAAGGCACCTTGATTGTTAAAACCACTGTGGGATTTAACAAAGAAAAGCTGTTGGATGCAATCAGGATGGTGTCTTCAGATGGACAGATTTGTCATTGAACATCCAACAGAGCTGTTTCCCTTCAGAAATTACTATCATTTCTATGTCTAAAACCTCTCCTTGTATTTCTCACCCTCTTTCTCTTTTCACTTTTCAACGTGTCAGTCTTTCCGTCTCTCAGAATAACACTGCTTTATTGAGGCACGAGGCAGTGACCTGCACTCAAGCGTCCTTTCAGCACGTTCCAACTGGGACATGACATCTCGTCCCTGCCATCCTGCCCCAAAAATAAGCCAGTATAGCATTTGTGTCTGGACAGGGCTGTGAGTTACTGAGCGCTCGCTGAGATAAGTGAGATGTTTATTGATGTTTTAAAAAGTGACCACCCGGTGTGATGGATTGCTTTGTAAATAATGAAATGGTCTGTGACTGAATGTCTTAATGTGCTTATTGAAATTGCATTTTTTATCAGAGCAGTGACAGTTTTATGAATGCTTGTTGGTTTATCTATAAGGGATGAGAATACATGTTATGCATGTGTTTTATTTTTACGTGACCTTAAATGTTTCCCACTGGCCAGTTTACAGTTTCAGTGCTGGTGAAGAGTTATATACAGTGGCCTCAATGGCTTTCATAAATTTTAAAGTGTCCCGAAAGTGTCCATATTCTTTTTGTGGCCTATTCTAGCTATATTTTGGGGACAGATTTGTTAAAAAGCTCCTTTTCTGGATGTCCTCTAAAGGAAAATGGTTCATCTTTGTTTTTTTGTTTTTTTTGGTCACACTTTATTTTAGGGTCCAATTCTTACTATTAACTAGCTATTAACTATTATCTTTGCCTCAATAAACTACTAATTACTGCTTATTAATACTTAGTAAGGCAGTTGTTAGGTTTAGGTATTGGGTAGGAGTAAGGGATAGGTAACACTATATTCTCACTATTAACTAGTTGCTTATTAGCATGCATATTACTAGGATATTGGCTGTTTATTAGTACTTTTAAAGCACATATTAACATATGCATGACTATATTCTATATCCCTTATTCCTACCCAATACCTAAACTTAACTACCTTACTAACTACTAATAAGCAGTAAGTAGGAGATTATGGAGGCAAAAGTCATAGTTAATGGTTAGTTAATAGTGAGAATTGGACCCTAAACTAAAGTGTGACCAAGGGATGTAAGGTCATGCAAAAAAGGCATTAATATGTGGTTTATAAGTAAACACTAGTTATATGCATGCTAATAAGCAGCTAGTTTATAGTGAGAATTGGACCCTAAACTAAAGTGTGACCCTTTTTATATATTCTAAAACTGTTATAGTTTTCTGTTTCTTTTGTTTGGCTTAGTATAGTAATTTTAAGTATTAATCAAAGAATCCTTAAAAAATGAATCATGGTTTCTACAAAAAAGTTAAGCAGTTCAACTGTTTTCAATATTGATAATAATAAGAAATGTTTCTTGAGCACCAAAGCAGCATATTAGAATGATTTCTGAAGGATAATGTGACACTGAAGACTGGAGTAATGATAATGAAAATTCAGCTTTGCATGTTGCTCTTGCAGTTACTACTAGCACAAGTCAAGTCTATATAATGTAATGGAGAATATATGATATTTTCTATGGTTCTAAATTTTGTTATCCGATTCATCATCCTCAAGGCAGAAATCTGAAGTCGGAATAGTAGCACTCCTCTCCTCAACAATCCACATGATTTGAAGCATCATTCAGTCCACAATGGGACGAGCTCCATGCTGAAGTTTAAGAATTGGAGTTTGAACAGAACACTAATTAGCTTTAACAACAATAGACATCTGCACACGTTGCTAAACTTGTGTGGTGTGTGTGCGCACATCTTTTACATTCTGCTGTATTTTTCCTTTGCAGGCACTGCAATAGCTCAACTGACAGATGTGTCCGGTCTGGAGCAGTGTGAGGGTGACGGGCGCAGCACGGTGTTTAGTGACAGGACTGGCATGGTGAAAGCTGCTCGCATGCTGCTCTCCTCTGTTACCAAAGTCCTGGTGCTTGCAGATTGCATCGTTATCAAACAGATCATAAGCTCACGCAACAAAGTACGTATTATCTGCTGTGTCCAAGTACTTGTGCACTGGCCTTTACAAGCACAAATGACACTCTTATTTTCCTGTCAAGTACATGAGTACACAGGCTAGCCTTTGCTCTCCGATGCTATCGCTGCATGGCCACAGAGGAATATTTAAAGTCCTGCTGCTTGGAGATAATTGAAGGGACACGACACAGGATAAAGTAGGAGGCCTGTCTTAACATCCATGTCGGTGAGATGAGGAAGTGGGCAGTGATATGTGTGTGTGCGCCTGTTTGTGCTCTCAGATCTGGAGCTAATCATGTCCAGTTAGTGATGTTTGGACAGCCAGGCAGCAGAACAGTTCTCCATTAGAGAGAAACACAATTGAATTTGTCCCTGACCATGCCTGATAACGCCCACTCCTAGCTAGCTAACCTCAAATAGAGGATTCTCTTATCAATTTTCTCCCATGTGAGCAGTATGCGGACTGCTACCGCTGAGCTTCTCGGTACATATAAGAGTTTTTTTTTTTTCCACACTTACTGACACTTTGCTCTTTAAGCACAGTTTCTTCTTGTGTGACTCAGCATGTACGACCACTACTATGTAATTTAAACATGGAATTGAGGGTTTAATAGTTTAAGACTCTTTTTCTTGTTTAAGAAACTTAGTCTTGTTTCAGAGTAAAACCACCTGTTCTGTGGAACTATTGTAACTAGGCTTGAATGAACTTTTTTGCTCACCAGCCACTGTAGCTGGTGGTTTTTCAAAGTTACTAGCCACTCAGCATTTTCACTGGCCACAATTTTGACATTGATACCATGGGGAAAAACTGCCATATAGATATTTTTAATATTATCTCATAATTTGGCAGCAGGTATATTAGGCTACTGTCACTTTAAGACCTGATCCATTAAATTGGATCCATTATAATGTTATGCGTGTTCTTTGTCCGCTGTTTACGTTCACGTAAAACATAACTGGCTGTTTATGTAAGTATTCACCAACGGCATTTTGACATTATTTTTTGTGTATTTGACTATTTAAGTGCAATAAGCAGCGAAAAAGAACTCAATTTAGTACTAAGGCGGCTTTATGTGTGCAGACTTTGGGTGTGAGCATAAAATCTGTGAGAATGAGTAAATTCAAGCTCTGTAACACTAACAATATTCATATTCATCCTATGTTGGTTATGTTCATGTGTGCAGGTGCTGGTTACCCTGGAGCAGCTGGAGAGAGTCAGCACTTTTCAGGAATTTGTCCAAATCTTCAGCCAATTTGGGAACGAGATGGTAGAGTTTGCTCATCTCACGGGAGACAGACAGAATGTAAGTGGCTTCACACAGACACACACAGACACACACACACACAGACACGCAGACACGCAGACACGTTGGTGCACCTATTATTATGAGGACATTCCATAGACATAATGGTGATTATACTGTACAAACTGTATATTCTATCCTCTACACTAAACCTACCCATCGCAGAAAACTCATTTTTACATTTTTAATTAAACATTATTTAGTATGTTTTTTAAGCCATTTTAATTACGAGGACTCAGGATGTCCTCATAAACCATGTTTACGTTGTAATACCAGTGTAATACCCATGTCATTATACACATTTATTGTCCTCATAAATCATATAAACACACACACACACATAAGCACACACATTGCCCTACTCACCCTCCATCATTCTCTCACTTCACTTCACAGATAATCAAACTCTGATAAGGACACTTCCTATGGCAGATGTGTAGAGCTCCTTGTAGATTTACACAATGCATGAGGGGAGAGGGGGAAGATAATGGAGGGATTTAAGTTTTAGGAGCTGAACTGTGCTGCACACTCCAATTTCAATCAGCAGCTCTCAAACCCCATTGATAAAAACCTTTGGGGTAAGATACACTCGACTGCAGTGCAGAACAGATGGATTTTGGGAAACGTTAGTGGCGCTTATTAACAGGAATCCAAAATTTTAAGGCTTATATCAGCATGTGTTTGCAATGCAAACATATGCAAGATCTGGGAGTTGTATAATGGGAATTGTATATTTGTTCATATAAATTAATACTAGAAGGTTTGTCTACACATAGCATTCATTAAACACATCATACCTGCATATGGTCAAGCTGGTTTTTTGAAACATGGTATCTGGTTTGCTGCTGGGTCGAGATGGTCTCCCATCTCAAATAAGCTTAGATATGGGTTTGTCAAGGGCTGATGCCGATGTTGATTCCTAGATCAAAGGTTTTCTAACTGGGGTCCACATGGCTGCTAAGGGAAAATGTTAATAATGTGAGAGAAAAAAAAGTAAACAAAAAAGCTTATATTTACTGAATTTATTTACTGTATAGACTGAAAGTCATGAGATTAATTGTGGTTAATTTTAAAGAATAAAAATTAAGTTTTAATTTCATTATATGGACAGCCATTTTTTAAAACAAAAGTAAAACATTTCGTTTTATGGAATGTTAATTTTTTTTTAGAAGTGTTTATTTCTCCTTCAGTACTAAGTACAAGAAAGGTTTATACTTGTATACTTTACATTTATACAAGTAATTAAAAATAAATTAAAATAATTAAAAATATTTATCTTTATTTATATGTATACATGTCACAGGACTCTAATAGTCAATAGAAAGAGAATAAACTGCCAGTTTAATACAACAACACATTTTTCAGATAAGATTTTTTTTTTGTAAATATTGAAATGACAATATAAAATTTTGTTTTTATAATATTACTCTTACTGTAAAAGGGTCTTTATACATGGACAATATATATTCGTCCTTGGCATCAAAAAAAAAAAAAAAAAAAACATGATCTATGATAGAGTCCAAAAGTGTGTGAATACTGCTGTCAATATCAAACTGGCCCAGTATAAGTCTTGTCCTGACAATTGCTCTATTACCACATGAAACCATATATAACCAGCCACCACCAGAAACTGGTTTTTATATGATCCAGCAGTGCATGGCTGTTTCACCTCCTGAGGCCTCCTATGAGGTCCCATCATGATTAGGAAAGTAGCAATATGAATACAAATGGCACCAAGAACTGATAGGAAAGGCTGACTGATTTCAAACAGGAATCACTGTATGTGTTTGATAATGTTTCACAAACACATCACGTTCCTATCTCTTTAGAGCTTTCCTGCCGATCTGCGGCCTCCATCTTTTCAGTTTTATTCAGAAGAACATAATAACAGATAATCACATCTCCTTTTGTGAGCCCAGCCAGGGTGAGAGAGATCAGGTTCCTCTCATTCTCTCAGTCATGCACACACCCAGTCTGTCAGTCACAATTCCCTAACGCCTTATGCCGCGTTGAGTGAGCGCAGATCTATTGAGTTATATTCCAGCTCTCTCAGTGTCGGTGGAAGGCATTATGTCAGTGCTATCTCTTCCAAGGACCAAATTTACCCTTCATTCTCATCAAGACCTTGGACAATGAACACTTAGAATGAATTCAGAGAGTTCTGTGGATCTCCTGACAGCCTGCACCAGATGGTTAAGATTCAAGTCAAGTGCTCTTGATTTGTAGAAAAAAAATATTAGTCAGTGAAATGAGTTTCATAACGGAACTAAATTGGTAATACAGTTTAATTCCAGCATTGTTTGTTTCAAGCAAATTATTTATTCTCCCTATAAAGTCATCTGAAGTTAAACCTAAACTGAGATTTTGGAACGCTCGAAAGCACTCGAGGCATTGCGTGTTTTCTCATATTTGTCTTGTGGATTCTGGTTTTCCCCAGGATCTGAAGGATGAAAAGAAAAGAGCTCGGATGGCCGCCGCACGTGCTGTGCTGGAGAAATGCACCATGATGCTCCTCACAGCCTCTAAGGTAGGATTGTGGAAGAGAGTACCATCTGCTGTCTAAAATATGTTAATATCAACAGTTCTTATGCATTAACCACGCATACGCACACATTAGTGCATAAAACCTGTGTTCAAATGCTTTCATGCAGAAATCATGGTGCATCAAAAAAGTTTGTACTATAGATTCAAATTTAAAAACAGCTTAAATCAGCATATACATTTGAATATGAATATATTTATACATAGATAGTACCGTTGAAAAGTTTGGGTTTAGTAGGATATTTGTTTTTAAAGAAATTAATATTTTTATTCTGCTTAGATGCATTTAATTGATCAAAAGTGACAGTAAAGATGCTTACAATGTTACAAATGTTTTCTGTTTCAAATAAATGCTGTTCTTTTGAACTTTCCATTCATCAAAGAATCCTGAAAAAAAAAAAAAAAAAAAAATCATGGTTTTCACAAAACTATTAGTCAGCACAACTGTTTTCAACATAGATAATAATGTTTATTAATAACATGAATTAATAAATGTTTCTTGAGAACCAAACCAGCATATTATATATGTAATAATATTTCACAATATTACTGTTTTACTGTATTTTTTGATTAAATAAATGTTGCCTTAGTGAGAATAAGAGACTTCTTTCAAAAAGCATTAAAAAATCGCACTGACCCTGAACATTTGAAATGTAGTATATATTATAAATGTATATATAGAGAATGTTTATATAAAATTTTACATTTTGCACGAGAGTAAGAAAAGTTGTACGCAATTATTATTGAATGAGAGCCATTATGAATGTTCACCTGACTTGTAGTTGAATATTTAAGTAAATTCATGTAGGAGTTTAAGACCAGGCAGTGGCTCTGTTTTCAAATATATTAGGTCTTTTTTATTTAGATTTAGTAAGAGAAAGAAGTTAAAATAGTTATTATGTGAAGTGTTGATCCTGTCAGGAAATAAGACCTTGATTTCTGCAACCAACTCAAATGTTTGCTGTGTTTTGCAAAGAAACAGGGACTACTGAAGCACTGTATGAATCACATGCTACAAGGTCAAAACGTTTTGATGGTTAATCGCTTATGAAAAAGTACTATAGTTTTATTATGCTATTGTACCATGGTTTTCACCTTCGTTATATCATAGTTTTTAGACATGTACCTTGTTAACAACTTGGTATTCTTTGACCTCCCTTGGAGTACCATGGTGAATGAATAGGTAATCACATAGCAGCATGGTTGTCTATTGTTTATCAAAGTACCATGGTATTACCTTACGATACCTTGATAATACCACAGTACTTTTTCATTAGGAATTTGTCCGTCATTGAGCTTGTTTGTACTTCTAAATAGAATTTATTTCTTTTCTTATTCTGAAAAATGAAATGAAGTTGCATAACATCTTGTTGACATGTCAAATTTGGCACTTGCACTTTTCTGTATATTGAAGATAATGTTTGTCCCTCTATGCCTCTCAGACTTGTCTGAGACATCCAGACTGCGAGTCGGCACGGATCAACAAAGAAGCAGTCTTCCAGCGTATGCGTCTGGCCCTGGAGCAAGTCATTGAGATTGTGACTGACACGAGGAGCGGTGGGGAGGCCAAAGTACTTCCTGTCAGCATCTACGCTGGGATTAAAGACTTTAAGGTGCAGGTGTTGGCCAAAGGCTCTTAGATGAATGTCAATGGATGAAGTTTCTCTTAAAGACTTCTATTAAAAGTGTTGCTTGTCCAACCAGTCAAACAATACCCACATATAGTACTGTTCAAAAAAAAAATATATATATTTTTTTATGGAAAGAAATTAATACTTTTAGCAAGAACAAACAGAAAGAGACACACAGCAGATAGAAAGATGACATTTATAATAAAGATTTATATTACTAATAAAAACTGTTCTTTTGATTTTTATATTCATCAAGGAATCCTGAAATAAAACATGTATCACAGTTTCCACAAAAATATTAAGCAGCACAAACTGTTTTCAACATTGATAATAAGAAATGTTTCTTGAGCACCAAATCAGCATGTTAGAATGATTTCTGAAGGATCATGTGACACTGGAGTAATGATGCTGAAAATTCAGCTTTGCCATCACATGAATAAATTACATTTTTAAATATATTACAATAGAAAATATTTATTTTAAGTTGTAATAATATTTCACAATATTACATTATGATACTACTTTATTAATCCCTGAAGGGAAATTAAGGAGTTACAGCATCAAACACACACACACACACACACACACACACACACACACAAACCAATAAAATAAAGCAAAAAAATCTACAAACAATACATTTTTAACATATAACAATGCTGTGTAAACTGCTATTTATATTACTAAGCAATACTTAAATCCTAGTATGTTTAAATATAAAAAATTAAGAATAAACATATGCATATTTCAGTTCAGTGTGTGGTTGTACATCCTAATTGCTGTGTATTTAAAGAACCTGAAGTAACATTCTTTTCTACATCAAGGAGGAATCAGCCTCCTACTAAATGTGCTCTGACAAGCACAAACACAAGAAATTTTGAATGATTCTGGTAAATGTTTTAATGTTATGGATGGGATGAAACAACTAAATATCTAACATAATATAAAAATGCTGACATTGAACAGTAACTGATATGTCATGCACCACCAATTTCAATATCTCACCAGGTGTGTATGTATGTGTTTCAGGTTAAAGTGGAAGGTTTGAGAGACTCTCTGTACTGTGTGTCCTGTGAGGCAGTGGCGGCTCAGCTGGAAGCTCTGGTAGAAAAAACCGAAGACTTTACAGACTCTGCCTATACCAGCCACGAGCAGAGAGAGACAATCATACAACTCTGCCAGATCACACGTCAGGAGACCAAACAGCTCATCAACACATGGAGACACGCGGTAAGACGCATACACACATTAGGGATTGCACCGACGAGTCATTCACTGCATGACTCGAGTCTCACTTGATGGTGACAGCATGGCGAAAACTTCACAAACTGCATCCCAATGTAGCTGTACAATATTTCTGTGTATTAAACTTGCTCTCACATTCATATATTAACACAAAATTTTCTCTTGGCTTATCTGTATGTCCTTCACGTCTTTGTTGTGCAGTGTGTGAAGGATGTTCTGCATGTCTTCTCTCCTGTGGAGTAACTGTCCCTGAACCTCACACCCTCACTGTGCCTCATACACTGGGAAAAATAAGCTCTGCAGGGCAGATCTATAGGTTTTCATTCATTCCTGCTTCCTGCCTTTGGTTCCCTTTGGTTTCTTGAATAAGCTATTCATTTGCTTGCATTGTGCCATGTTCTCATTCATTGTGCAGCACGTAGACAAGTTCTATTGGTACTTGCATTATTTTAAGTTCTGTATGTATAACATGTATATTTTTGTATGTATGGACTTGGTGCATAGGTAGAGTTGACTCTAAATCTCCTGATCTTTAAACTATAGAGGGTTGAAAAGAAAGTAAAAGTACAGAATAGCATGCACACTGTAATGGTTTAATAGCAGCATTCATTTGAAGGTTGATATTCACTGACATGGTATTCATTGCTATACATTGAATGGCTTGAGAAAGGAAAAACTCTGTTCAAGGAAAAAGATTGAGCCATTTTTTTTATTTTCACTTTTAAACAGGAAAATGTCAACATCTTCACACTTTTTCAAAATGGAAAGTTGAAATGTTAACTTTTCGTAATTCTTATGCATTTGAGTAAAGCGACTTCCCTAGGAATCAAAGCCCTATCCTCGGCATTACTATTAACATGATCTCATCAGAACACATGCCGATTGTAAAATGTTTTATGGATTTTAAAATTATTCTTTTCAGGCCTAGAAAAGAATCAGGCCTAAAAAAAAAATCATTAAAGTTAAGGAAATTACCTGGAATTTCTATGCTCGAAACTATTTTGTAGGCTATAAATTGCTTTTGGGGATGTACTGTAGTAAAACTTGCTTGTAAGCCGCAGTCTAATTTGCAATCATATTTTTGAGCATTTTAAAGAGATGGTTCACCCCAAAATGAACATTCTCTCATCATGTACTCACCCTTATGCCCTCCCTAATGTATATGACTTTCTTTCTTCAGATAAACACAAACAAAAATTTTTAGGCAAATAATCCATCTCTGAGTTCATATAATGCTATTGAATTGGTCCCGTGGGGTTGACGCTTGAAAAACCACACACAGTGATCGGGACTGTAATCCATACGACCCCAGTGGATGAATCAATGTTTTCTGAAGTGAAACGTAAACCTAAAGCAATGATTCATAGTTAAAAAAGTTAAAAATATTAGTGTTTTTCATAGCACCTATTCATTTGTATTATATGGACTCACTGAGATTGACTGCTTTCATAAAAAAAATTGTTTTTGTTTATCTGAAGAAAGTAAGCCATATACTTTAAGCCATATAGGGTAAATGGTGAGAGAATTTTAAATTTTGGGTCAACTATCCCTTTTAGTTGGTTCTTTTTAGCTGATTTGTTGAACCTGTTCACACTTATACAAAAGGAAATTGATCTGAATTTGAATGATTTTTAAAAAATTCAGTAATCACAACTGACTGAAAAAGTCATAGTAATGTATTGGTCAAAATGTTTGGGAACCTTGAAAATGTCTTAGACACGTTATCAATCATCTGAATTTTCAAAGGCCAGTGCAATATCTAGAGAACTGGCAGACAATGCAGATATAAGTGTTTATTTACAAACATGAGTAATTTACACACTTTGATCTAATATTTTTGGTAACACTTTAGATTAGGGAACACACATTCACTATTAACTAGAAGTTTTCCCTCAATAAACTCCTAATTACTGCTTGATAGTAAGTAAGGTAGTTGTTGAAGTGGGTATGTTTAGGTATGGGGTAGGGCAATGGATCTAGAATATGGTCATGCAGAATAAGGCATTAATATGTGCTTTATAAGTACTAATAAACAGCCAATATGCTAGTAATCTGCATGCTGATAAGCAACTAGTTAACAGTTAATATGTGTTCCCTAATCTAAAGTGTTACGATTTTTTTATATTTATTAATTTGCTTATTTTCTTGTGTAGTTTTTGAGAATGTGATATCTATTCCTAGTAGTCTCAGCCGTTTCACTTGAGGCAAAATATATGGTCTTCATCGCATCTGATTCTGGCCAGGAATCGCCCACTTAGACAGGAAGAGACTGTCTGACCAACATCTAAAGTGACAATTTTTTTTGTTTTACTTGCTATTTAGGGGGCGGGTTTGTCTCAAATAGGTTATATCAAAATAATAGATTAGTGAGGAAATTTGAGAGTCTTTTAAAATTATAGACACTGATCATAATTCCTGTTTTCCCAGATGTAAAATATACTGTTTTTTCCCCACAAACAATTCAGAACACAGTGTAATATACACTTCTGCTTATAGATGACTGGTTCACTAGTTCACAGACAAAACTCTGACGCCAATCTTGAAAACTTCAAATCCAGTGGTTCATTCTTCCTCAAAAGAAGTTGCATAAAACAAGCCAATCAGATTGGAACTGTCCATTTAAACAAACTCTTGACATTTTTTGAGTGCACCTGTCAATAAACAAACCATTGGGCATGAGTTTTCATCACTCAAGCACTGCAATTTATTTCCTCTTTCTGTCTACCTAACCCATCCTGTGCTTACTTTGCTGTCATCAGCCAAAACTTATTTAGAGACAGTGTTGCTTTTACATGGTAATATTAGGGTTGTTCCCCACTTTACCTGTCTAATATTTCAGTGACAGAAACATTAGGTGTTTGTTCATTGAAGTGCAATGACTGTTGCAGTCCCAGTGTGATGTCTCAGAGTAAAGCACAGAAGATGAGAGCGCCTCAAACATTCACACGGCTTGTGTGCCGTGTTTGTGTTGACACCCCACTGTAATCCCATCTGAAAGCAATCCCACCCACCTGTCTGCCTGTCCTCAGAAGAGAAAACCGCAGATAGAGACTGTCATGTCTTACAAAGTCCGTCTTTCAGGTTGCTTGAGCCACACTGACACTTGTGTTGAAATTTGACAGGCTCTTCAACATGGCTGGTGCATGTTCGGTTGGTTGAAAATCATTCTGTTTGCATTGTGTTAAGTTCCCTTTCTATCTTTGTTTCTCTTTCTCTTCCAGCAGCAATTGCTTAAAGCCAAAGAGGCCACAGACGAGATGGAGCTCTCTATTTTGAAGACCTGTCAGAGCGTCAGTGATCTCAGGCGAGAGGTGAGATTCTCGAGAAGCTCTGCGCAGGGATTGAATCCCATGAGCCAAAGCATCTAAAACAATTTTTTTCATAGGCAGTGTTTCCTATAGCACCTCTGCTGAATTTACAGTGCCACGACAAAATCATATTTGCTCATGTTCAAATTTGCATTTGAATTGAATGTCATGAGTTAAGAATGAAAGAAAGACAACATAACTTTCTATTGCATCGCCCAAACATACAAAAACAAATCGGGCCACTGTAGTCCGATTCATGAGCAAATGACTCTTATGAGCCAATTCTTTTAATGAATGGCTCAAAATACTGAGTTATGAGTTTGTAATGAATCATTTACTGAATCCATTATGATGATTGACAGATTTGAAGATGACTCTAAATGGAAACTGCTTTATGAAACACAAAAGAATGCTAAACAGACAACAACAAAACAAAATAGATAGTACAGATGCAAACAGTTCAAAGAGGTTCCACAGTCTGGAAATGTTCACAGTTTGTGATAATGAAAAGTACTATGTGTAGGGTTATATTATAACCTGTATATAGGACGTACATAATAAGACCCTACCTAATTAGTTGATTGATCTAGGAAAGAGAGAAAAAAATACTTAACACACACGGCAGCCATTGTAAGTCCACAAGACTGTTTGTGCATATGAATTGGGGACATTTGGGCCATTTTCTCGTTTAGCATGTAATTAATACCAATACTTGGGGAAATTCTTTAGGAGACACTGGTCAGCCCACATTATTGCACTTTTCCCTTTGTTTAGCTTCATAAGGTAGCAGTGGGGAGAGCCACTGAACTGCTGAAGCTGCATTCAGATCATCTGGTGCTGCAGGCCCTGAAGGCCTCTGGTGGGGATGGAAACTTGGAGGCTGTGGCTGACTATGCCGGCACACTCACCGAACACAAAGAGCAGCTGGTGGAGGTGAGCAGCACTATTTTAAAGCCAGTTCACAGCCCACAGACAGACGCCAACAAACACAGACAATCAAGTTGGGCATTGGATTTAGAATTTTATGAAAAATAACTGTCATGTTCACATTGCCCCAACAGACACCGACAAAATTCATGTCAGAATGTCTTTACGTGTCATTTTTCGCCTGAAAAGAGGGCGTACAAAAAAAGAAAGCGGGAAAGATGGGGCACATACTCAAATTTATGCAGAGAACTGCAGTTGACCTGGACAAACTGTTTCATTAGAAAGATTAAAAGTGCGCATACTTGGAGAAATATTGGAAACTTGGAGATGTACGTACACAAGCTAGTTTAACATTTATTAGGCAGAATCATCATTTCTATTCATTATCCACTGATTTATGCGATCTGATGACCATTGGCGGCTTCCTGCACTGTCTGTTTGTGTTTTCACTTCCCAGAAAAATGTTTCGGTAACACTTTACAATAAGGTTCATTAGTTAAAAATTGTATTAACTAACATGAACTAACCATGAGCAATACATTTGTTACTGTATTTACTAATCTTCGTTAACCTTAGTTAACGAAAATACAGTTGTTTATTGTTTGTTCATGTTAGTTCACAGTGCATTAACTAATGTTAACAAGATTTTAATAATGTATTAGTAAATGTTGAAATTAACATTAACAAAGATTAATAAATGCTGTAGAAGTGCAGTTCATTATTAGTTCATGTTAACTAATGTAGTTCACTAACTGATGGACCTTATTGTAAAGTGTTACCTATGTTTCTACGCATGAAACATGAAGCTAATAAACACATGATTACTATAGTATATGCTTTGTATGTGATTTTCATGAGGTTTTGGGTATTTTCATATCAATAAAGGATGTTTACATTAGAAAAGCATTTTGGATTTGAAATAAACTATATTATTATTGGTATTATCATAGTAACTATACTCCATAATATGTGGATTCAATACTTTTATTATCAGATTGATGCATTGCAATGCAATTAACAGTAACATATTGTATAATCTACTGTTTACATTTCAATATAGGTTTAACTTCAATGTGGTGCCGTTTATTCTGATTTCAGACATGTCGTTTGCTCTGCCACATTTCGGGGACCGAGCCGTTGGAGATCACCTGCATTCATGCTGAGGAAACTTTCCGTGTCATTGGTCCGCAGGTAAACAAAAGAGAGGTTGTCTGCTATAAGAGTCGGAATCTGGCATCTCAGCTTGATATGTTATTTGGCAAGGCTTTCAGAGACTTACACAATATAGATTTTGTTAATAAAATAACTGAAGATTGTTATTTGCCTCAGTTAGTGCTTATTTTTCAAAAATCAACAATGCTTATTTGACACATTTTGTGCTCTGTTGTTAACTTTGCTGCTCTGATTTCAGAAAAAAAAACAGCAGAGGCAAACACACTTAGACACATAAGCATAAAATAACAAGAAATTGCAATTAAAATGCATCTTCAGCGCACAGAGCTGGATGGAAAAACTAAAGCATGCATCGAAATCATCTTTGCTGTTCAAATCTTATTTGTTTCCCTTTTCAATACAAACATTAATTAACATATGAAATGAAAAGGAAAAGGTTAGATTAGGCCAGTACCGGAATGCAATATTTAACCGAGTATATTTGCAGTGCATTTCATCAGCATGCTCCATTAGCATATCTGATTGCGTGTTCTTAGAGAGGGCGACCTCATTCACCAGCCAATAATGATGAGGCCTAAAGATCAGGCAGCCAATAAGAGCACAGCAGGAGAGCAGCAGCTTCAGGGGTGCATGATAATGAGTTGCTTTATCAGTAATTCCAAAAGCCACAGGTAATTACCAGCTGAATCCACACCCTCAGCGGAGAGAAGCTCTGCTTCGCTGTGTGTGTTTTTCGAAACGTCCTCCCAGTAAGCTGTAAATCATAATTATGCAGTTGCCGACAGAGTTAGATGTTGCATTTATGCTGTGGGACACTGGAGAGAAACTGATGAATATTTATATTCTGATGTTGCACAGGAGTCAAATTATGCAGTCACATCAAAAATTATACTAAAGTTCAAAAGTCTGGGGTTGGTAAAATGTTTTTGAAAGAAGTCTCTTCTTCTCAACAAGGCTGCATTTATTTGATCAAAATACAGTAATATTATGAAATATTATTGCAGTTTAAAATGACTGCTTTCCATTTTAATATATTTTAAAATGTTATTAATTACTGTGATAGAATAAATACATTTTCAGCAGCCATTACTCCAGTCTTCAGTGTCACATGATTTAGCAAAGCATTCTGATATGCTTATTTGGTGGTTTTTGGTTGAAAACAGTCATTTTTTATGATACATTTTTTCAGGATTCTTTGAATAGGAAGTTTAAAAAAACAGCATTTATTTGAAAAATAAATCTTTTGTAACATTATAGATGACTTTTCTGTTACTTTTGATCAATTTAATCTGTCCTTTCAGAATAAGGAAATAATTTCTTTAAAAAAAAATCTTACTGACCCCAGTACGGGGTACCATGTGAACGGGCATGTGTTTAAAAGTGGTGAAAAAGATCTTGAAAATAGTGTGCTAAAAAAAAGAGCACTGTTTCCTCTCAATTTCTCCTTTCAGATCATCTCTGCGGCACAGACACTTGCTCTGCACCCCACAAGCAAGATAGCCAAAGAAAACCTGGATGTGTTTTGCGAGGCCTGGGAGTCCCAGCTGTGTGACATGGCCATCCTGCTGAAGGAGATCAATGATGTGTTTGAGGGTCGAAGAGGTACGTCAATCAAGCTGTTCAGTAGGACTAAAAACTCGGAACAGGTCCTGCTTGCGGGTTCTTCCAGACCAATAAATGAAGCGCCCTTATGTCTTTTATGTTATCTGCATTTTACCACAGTACATACTACAGTATTGTAATCTGGCTTCCAAGGGTGCATTGATTCCATCAGTAGCAGTTATTTTCAGGTGCACAAAATGTATTTGTTCATACCTATGGGCAGGGTAGCGATAACAGTTTTTAAAGGTCTTTTTCCTCTTGGCCAGATTGCTATCTTTTCCAGCCGCTAAAGATGTGCGGCTTTGACATTTACACTGCATCCACATCCCTCACATGAGGTAATTGAATAGAGGCTGGATAAATCTCTGTAGGCAAGGTTATGGGCGCACTGCAGCGGTCCCACCGAGATTACAGGTCTGTGAAAGTCCTTTCGCTCTTCTGTATTTGGACATACCGTTCAAGGATGTGTTTGAGCGATGTCGACTCTTCTGAGTGAAACTGGTTTTCTCACGGCAGCGCATAAAAAGCTTTATGTAGCAACAATATTTGTCAGAGTTTGAAGGAAGGCATCAGTAACATGACAGAAACCCGGTGCCTGGGGAGATGTTTTGTTCCAGATGAGAGACTCCCAGTCATCATCAGTGCCAACCAAGATATTTCCCAAAACAAACTGTCACCCCCCAGGATCATGCCTTTGTATCTGTTCATCCACATCATAATCCACAGCCATTTTCTGACTAGACGTACATTTGAACCAGGTTTTATAGGGTTCTGTTATTTTTGGTCTTAATACATAAAATGTCTATCTCATTTTAGGTGATAAGAAAACATATCTGTCTCTTCCGAGACCAGGGGTGAGTCTCACAAGCAATTATGATTTTATTAGAAATTTCTCTTACCATATCATGTCCTTCATTATATTTACTGATTCATCTATTCTCTAGAAACACTCTGCTAACCTGAAGACAGTCAAGGCTGCCAAACTTGACGCTGAGGTACAATTTCTCTTAATATTATGTGTGACCAGAAGTTGGATTAATGTTAATTAACTGGGTTGAAAATTATCTGTCATGCTCTATTCTTGACCTTATGTCTAATTTATGTTCTGCAAATTATATAGCTGTTTGCCATTCAATTTCCCTATGTAGATTACAATATTTGCATTTTCAATCCACGACCCCCAAAACCCAACCATTTTCTATAATAGTCTTTAATGACCTGGACTTGACAAAACATTAGCTACAATGGAAGTTAATTAAGATTTAAAGAACTAAAATGGACAAGTGATAAGTGTAAGTGTGATAAAACAGAATTATTTAGTTTTATTTATTAATTTGGTCACAGAAATGTAATTTAAAAGTCAAAACTTCAAATCATTCACTGTAAACCTGAAAAAGTTGGCAAAACTCAAATTATTTGAGGCATGTTACATCAAATTTTTTAAGTTAAGAAATTCAAAGTTTAAGTAAGCAGAACTGGCAGAATTTCATTTTATACTCAAACATTTTAATTGCGCTTAACTTGAAATATTTGAGTAAGCAAATTCATATATTTAACTTAAAATTATCATGTAATCTCAACTTAAATATTTTTAGTAGTGGAAACTTGGCTAGCTTTAACTAGCTAATTTGGTAAATGCTAACTTGTTAATTGCTAGATAACGGCTAGCTGGAAAGGTTTTTAAGTTTTACAATTTTTAATAGTTTTATTAATGTAACCTTTGTGTGCAACATACTATACATGTTATTAATTAACTGTTTTGTAATTGATCAATATTCACTTGTGTATCATTGTGGCCATGATCTGAAAAATCTTCTAACGTTGATCTATTCAGGAGCAAACCACTATTGCTAAGCTGGGGCTGGAACTGTGTCTCCTCACCTCGGATGTGGACTCGGAGGTAGAGCGCTGGGACGAGCAGGACCATGAGATGGTTCGACTGTGTCAGATCATATCCAGCATGGCGTATTCCATGTATCTCTTCACCAGGTAACTCCCTTTTCATAAACCTCATAGCCAGATTATCAGATTGGTTCGAGTAGTGCTATATTACACAGGAAATTAAGTACAGCGTGCTGAAAAGTTTAAGCTTTATGAAAAATGTCTGTTCAGACAAACAAAACCATGTTGTTGTTAATCTGCACTTTCTGTCAACCTACACAATCATTTTTATGGATCTTTAAAGATGTTTCATTAACTCTCTGCTGTTTTGCCATCTGTGATTAAGGGGAGAAGGCCTGCTAAAGACGACTTTGGATCTATTCCACCAAGCTGAGGTACGACAGCATTCGCTCTCTCTCATAGGTTTTTTAATTGAATCTGTTCGAGGTGTCATTAAGAGCAATGAGTCCACTGGAAAAGATGGATCAATATATTATTAGAAGGGCCAGCTGTCATTTGTCTGTGAGATACTGTGATCCAGAGCAGGTCGTGTGCTGTGAATAGGGAGGAAATGCTGAATAGGCGGTCTGTCTTTCTACTAGTAGAGTACACTGGCCTCCACCCAAACTCTTCTCAATAACCTCCTATCTGAAAGAGTGGGCCTGCCTGCTCAACGTCACAGCAGAACAGCACTGCAAAGTTCTCTTAAAGTGCCCCATTACGCTTTTTAGGATATTACTCTTCATTCAGTGTGTAGTATAGCTGTTTGTGAATGTAAAATGTCTGCAAAGTTTCAAAGATCAAAGTGCATGAAAATTAGAGTTATTCTCTCCTAAAATAAAGAACCGATTCTGA
Source organism: Hypophthalmichthys molitrix (assembly GCA_037950675.1). Classification (NCBI taxonomy): domain Eukaryota; kingdom Metazoa; phylum Chordata; class Actinopteri; order Cypriniformes; family Xenocyprididae; genus Hypophthalmichthys; species Hypophthalmichthys molitrix. The sequence goes on along the minus strand of CM075510.1, from coordinate 23,654,457 downwards.
ATTGCCTGAAACGAGTCGTCAATAATTCCAGTCTTACTTCCTGTATGAACCTACATAGGTTTGTAACAAATCTGCACAGTCTATGGTCTTCATTGGCTGCCCATGAACATCTACTTTGACCTGCCCTCAAACACTGTAGTTGTAGTTGAGGCCTGGAAGAGTTTCGTTCGTGTTGTCTGCATGTCGAGAAGATGCTGTTTTCTGTGCTGCGAAAGCAAATCCACTTTGCATGCACTTCCAAAGGATGAGGAGGTCTCGGGCTCAAATCGATACGGTACAACCAACGCCATTGTTACTGTTCACTTCGCTGTGTATACAAGTGCTGAGGAAGCCACCGTAGCTAAAAATCAGATATGGAGATGGACGTTTGGTTTCCGACATGTGCTGTAAGCTGTAGACCAATCACAACAGAGTAGGCTCTTGGAAAAGAGGGGTTTAGAGAGACTGAATTGGAACCATTTCAGACACTGTGAGAATAGAGCTGATGCTGTAATGTATATTATATCAAGTGTTTTTTGATCTATTGTAGGAAACCTTCAAAACAAAATTAGGAACCTTTAAAATAGCACAATAGGGGCACATTAATACATCTATGTACCTCTTTTTATGGCCTTTTTTGACTTCACTGAATTCACTTTTGCAATTGCCATAATTATGAGTTTCCTATTAGTAAACAGGTCACGTCAAACTCACAATTACAACTTGGAAACTTATAATTTAAAGTAACAAAGTCTCAAACTTAACTCACTTTTGTTTGTTGTGATGTCATACAGCGGCAACCATACATTAACACGTAGTAGGGTACATCTATATATACATGCCATTTTGGATGACAGTGTTACCTGATTCAATTTGTTCTTCAAGACTGTGCAAGAACATAAAAAGATGATTTAATGCAGCAATTAAGTATTTTGCTTTGGTAATTATGGTATTTTTCTTACATGGATCAATTTTGATATTATGAGCATTGCTATAGTAACAACCAGTTTCTGAGGATCCAAACAAACCACTCAGAAAATAATCTCCTGGTGATTATTATAATTTTGATATGACACAGCATGAGACTAATCTTTGCATTTGACTCCTGAATGCCACTTTTGTCATTTTATTGAGACGTCAGTCATCAATATCAGTGCGGTACATCATTTTTCGTTTAGGTTTTGCTGGCTAAAACAGCAGTGATATTGGAGTTGAAATAAAGTGAATAGTATTAAAGACAGTAGATATACCAAGATGGTGCACTCATTACTATGAATGGGAGAATGTGCAATGCAAAATATGGTGGTATGTTTGGCATGTGTTCTAAATGAAACAGCCAGTTGGCAATTGATCATCCTGTTACTGCTGTTAGAAGCTCCGGTCATCTGGTTAGAAGCGGTCAGCACTGCACATGCACATTGACTGGACCAACCTAAACATAAACTTTTTATTTGAGCATACTTGAGCATTTATGGGACAGCTCATGTCAGATTTTGTTGCTGGTTTGAAATATTTTATTTACATGTGAGTGTGACAAGAAATTTTTGAGATTTCAGGATTTCAGGACATTTCTGGTCTTGGATGTCCTGGAGGCATTGCAAATATGGCCACGAAGTGAACTGACTTTCATTGAAAGATTTGATAGTATTCGGATGGTCATGTGATCTCAACATGGCTGCCATCATGAGGGCGGCACACTCTTATATAGAATAAACTTTTCAGGTCACTGAAATTACCTGAGTCTTTCTCTTGTGCCAGTGTGTATCTTTTTAAATATATTTGTACTATTTATTTTTATTTAGGGTTTTTTACTTTATTATAAAAAATCTTGATGGACCTTTAACTGATTTGTGATTTTAACCATTTTATTTCATAATTCTGTTCATCCAAATTGTGTTGTTTTCCAGGTGTTGTCAGACCAAGGTCTCCAGCTCTGCCCCGTCCTCCACTCTCTCTCCACACAGGTAACGCACCCGGCGTGCCCACCAGGCCCTTATGTGCCATAGTTTAATTAGATGCCTGTAAATAAAGGACTGTAAATGACTGCCATCCATCTCATTGGGACCGCAGAGACATGGTTATCAGTGTTAGTTAACCCCTGCTCTGGCTGGGGCAGACAGGGGCCTCACATCCATAATCACAGAGCCTGACACATGTGGTACACGGCACAGTTTGATTAATAATCACAAACATGCCTGACCCACAATGCATTTCCCCTGCTGCGAGCAGAGTACAGCTAATACAAATTGCTTATGTCCACTTATTTATCCATCAGTTCAAATTCAGCAATTACCTCACTTTGGCAAACCAGTAATGCAGTTTTCTGCAAAGTCTCAATTAAGGCTATTAGATTGTTAAATTTGTCCTTGCCTCAGGGAGCCCTGAAAGGGTCATAGAAAGAAGGAGAAAACAATGTCAAATGCAGAAAATACAATACATGTGTATATATATATATATATATATATATATATATATATATATATATATATATATATATTACAATATATGTATTATAAAGGGCACAATAAAAAACTTGATGTCTAATGTAAAAATTGAGTCTGCAAGCAAAATAGTAACTGCGTTAGAGTTTTTTAGACTCCTCATCTCTCATGTGATCTGACAGTACTTTAAATGTTATGGCAATATATTGTGTCTGTGTTATAGCTGCTGGATGAAGACAGAATGCTTATTATATCTGAGACAGAGAAGCTGTCAGCCGCATGTCAACAGCTGCAGGTCTGTGCCAAGACTCCGGTTCAGGGGAAGAGCGCCATCTTTCAGAAGGTAATGTAATATAACAGCAGGCCTGTACTTGTAAATCAGTGAATGGAGCAGATGAGACATAAACAGGGATTTTGTTTGTTTGACCATTTAATCCAGTAATGCACTTTAATTTATAAATTAAAATCAGAGGATTCAAATTAAGCATTTAAAGAGAATAATACAAAGTTTATAGTCACAGGTTACTGCCACATGTGATTAGATTATAAATCTATTTCTCCTGCAAAGACCCTGACCTTACTCTATTTCGTGACTCCATTTAACCTGATAAAATGGCATGCTGTCTAGGGTCATCCTTCTGTTTTGATAAAGCAAAGGTCACAGCCAGAGGCGGGTTTAAATAGGTTTATTGAGGCTATGTTTGTGTCGTGCTGTGGAACCAAGAAAACGATCTCCGGAAAAACAAGCTCAATCAGAATCTCCCAGCATGTCTCGCCCTTGCGTGGTTTCCAAGCATATTATTTTGAAAAAACCAATTATATGTGAACCAGTCTGGTCCACAAATCACCTGTCAGAAATGTATAGATTGTTGTCGCTGCAAAATGATAGCCTGACTGAAATGTGATCCCAAACAAGCAGCAGTGGTGTACTTGTTAAAAAAAATTAATATTATTTTGGGTAGTTTGGTCAGCTAATGATACATCTGTTTCTTGTCTTGTTCAGGTCGACTCATCCATACAGAATACCAAAGGCATCTTGACAGTGGTGGTCTACTTACTGCCCATCTGTTATAAGCTCATCAGAAAGGTTGGTAGCAACATGAAGCCCTGATTACTAAAAAAACAAAACAAAAACAATGATGTACATGGATAAATCATTTACAATAAATACTGCAATATTCCATAAAAAAATAAGTGTCAATTTCATGGTGACTTTAAAAAAAATGTATATGATCAAATCCTAGCATGTTTGTATTTAACTTTATCTTCTACCTTTAATTCCAGTGTAAATCAGAATGCAGTTGCCTGGCTTCTCAGCACTGGAGGGAGAAGCAGGTGAGCACGCCCGTCAGCGAGGAAACTCTGAACGGCAAAGGTTCCAACGGCTTTGGGATCAAATCCCTTGAACAGCACATGGCCAGTCTGACATTCCTGGAGAGCAAATAGCTCTGAAAACCAAAGGCGCTTCTGCCTGTTCTCGCGCACACAGTGCATGGCAATGCACTCGCTCGCAACGTGCCATTCTTTGTGATTCTGCCCATTCGCTTTGTGGTGTACGATAGCATTAGCGTTACCAGGCTCATTCCAGATACCAAAAAATATTGAAGAAAAACCCTTCATTGCATGTGTTGAAGTCATTATGCAATTGTTTCAAGTGTAATGGCTGGTAAATAAGCTACGGTTTTAACCGAAACAATATTCAACAGCATTTTTTGTGATTAGCCAACATTGAGGTGTACATGACAAAAAGTTGATGCAAAAAAACTCTGCACACTGTATTTAACATAACTGCCTCATGTACAAGTTGATGCCAAATATATCCAGTTTTAATCATCTTCCTACACTGGTCTTACCACATGGCAGTCTGCTCAAGGCTGTAAGACACAACTTCAGTGACTTTGGATATTACTTTGAGAAATTACCATCTTGGTGTTCTGTTTGAGAGTTTACAGCAAGGAAAGTTACTTTCCATAGAGGCATTTCTGAAGGATTTTAATGAAAACGACCATTTCCACTTTTAAAGAGACAGTGCACCCTAAAATGTTTTTTTTTTTTTGGTCATTTACTTACCCTTATGTCTTTGTGTCAAACACACAAAAAAGATTTTTTCAAGTTTCAGAAATCATTTTTATCCATATAATGAAAGTCAATGGAGTAGTTGTATGGACAAAAATAATTTGAACATATTTCAAAATATCTTCTTTTATGTTCCACAGAAGATCATACAGGGTTGGAATGCCATGAGGGTGAGTAAATGATGATGACAGTTTTCATTTTTGGCTGAACTGTCCCTTTAATTGTACTTTTGTAGGAGTAACAGCCTTGTAATAGTATTGACTGCCTTGTAGGTCACTGTGATTTATATTTTTACTTCAATCCTAATAATGTAAGTCAAGCTTTGGTACATTAACCTAAAAGGTTAGAGTGAAGATGGTATATAAATCAATAGTTTAGGCTGCTGTGTACTGAAGAGCAACTTTTTAGTATGGCACAGATTGAAAGGCTCTTTAGAATTGGGTTTCCATTTACACACACACACCAGTTCTAGTTGATACTTTGCTGAAATGTTCCTCTGATTTATACTACAGTCAGTCAAACCATAAGCTTTAGAGATGATTGTGCAGCTATGACCTCGAGTTGTATTAGTGTTGGACCATTGAATGATTGTCAAATCAGAGAAAATCTAAATATACGTTATTTTTCTTAAAATATTAATGACTGGGTGATTTATTTATGCACAAAACATGACATCTGCAGTTTTTCTTATTCAGTTTTACACATTTCTACCAAGTAAGGTCATCCAATTTATCTACTGAAACATTCATAATGAAATACTTATTCTCTTCAATGAACACATTTATTAAAAGCACATACGTCAAAACTTTTAATTTGTTCTCTGTTGGGTACATGTTCAGCTATAGACACAATCCTATTGAAAATACAGGTTTACATACACTACTGCTAAAAAATTTCAGTACTGTTCGGTATGTTTTTGAAAGAGGTCTCTTATGCTTACCAAGACTGCATATAACTGGTTTCTATTTTTCAAATATTTTAAAATGCAATTTATTCCTGTTATGGAATAAATGAATTATCATCATTACTCCAGTCTTCAGTGTCACATGATCCTTCAGAAATCATTCTAATATGCTGATTTGCTGCTCAAGAAACATTTCTTATTATTATCAATGTTGAAAACAATTTGTAAATGTCTTTACTGTTGCATTTGATCAATTTAATGCATCCTTGCTAAAAAATAGTAATAATTACTTTTAAAACAGTAGTGTACATTTTGCTTGTCATGTAAGTAATTTGTTATCTGTATAAAAAGTGTAAAATATTGTTTGGTAAAATTACAAAATGTTCACATGGCTGTTAATTGTTTTGAGACCACTGACTTTAGTTTGGGGTAATGTGTAAAATGTATTGATTAAAAACATACACACAGCATTTGAATGGTGCAATAAATGAACATATGAGAGCCAGTTCAATGGGAATCTGCTTAGAAGGGAGCTGTTCCTTTAAGTTTTTATTTTAAAACTATAATCTCCAGCGTTATAAGCAGTTTCATAGCAACCAGAAGGAAAATGTGTTTGTGAGGATATAGACCTGTTTCTCCTTAAATTAAAATAGCTCTTAATGAAAACAAACTAAACAGTCATAACAGTGGCATCTTTATGCATCTCATGAATAATAGTCCAACAAAATGCATTCCAGTGAAATCCAAGACCGTTCTGGATCCAGCAGACATGTCTTCTTTTCTTCAAGTCGTCATTTTCTCAAGATATTTTTTTGGAATGGAAGTGGCACACAGCTATGATGCCACTGATGTTCTCATCTCACCTGCTTAAAGCAATTATTCTTCAAAAGAGACTCAGCAATCAGCAGCTTCAAAGTGCAAGTTGATCTCAGCAAGGCTCTTCTTGTTGGTTTCTTTTCATGAGAACCTCCTCATATTGTTCTCTGGTCAGAAGACCCTCGGTGATGCTCTTACTCTCTTCAAATTTAGGTAATATAACCGCAATGTATCCTTCTGTGGAAGGCTGTGCCAAAAAGAATGAACGCATAAGTCACTCATGTGGTCTTGCGTTTCCATTTATTTTTTTTTAAGTTATGATGTATACAGATGCTTACCTTTTCCAATAACAGATCTGGCTTGTTCAGAATGGCTTCATTTACTTCTAGGAGACGTCCTCTGATACAGCTGTGGAAATATTGATATTATTTTATGATTATAGAAACTGAATGTGATGTATATCCAGTGGCACTCTGTATAACTGACCTGAATATGGTGTACTCCTGTTCATCTGTACACGTTATTCTACACAGTGGTGCAAACTCTGTCAGGAACTGACCACCCTGCAGAATAAATGATACATATTGAGATATAGAAGGAATTAATCACATTCACAATCATCAAAGGTACTACTACTCACTCGCTTTGACTTTCCAGACACTTTGTTCTTCAGACGGCTGCATCCATCACTGATCTGATAGTTTATGTTTTTTATTTTTCGTCCATTCTGAAGGATAGGATGAGACTCGGCAAGTGTGATGACGCATATTCTGATAAAAAGAAACAGAGTTTCATAGCAAAAGTGAATTTGGAGATAATGGACCCTTATGGCCCTGTGAGCTTTACAAATAAAGTCAGAACATCATGCATCATGAACATTTCCAACATGGTGTTTCCATCCAAATCTCAGATTATATATTCAAATTGTGTACAACTATGTAGCACTGTAATTTCTGAAAAAGAAAAAAAATGTATATAAACCATTTCATTCAATAAATGAATACATTTAATACATTTTATGTTGGGTTTTTCTGATTCTGGGATTTATGTACAGATATATTAAGTTATAATATCATACACACACACACACACACACACACACACACACACACACATTATATATATATATATAAAATGAACCCCGTAAAAGTGTAATTAGTTAAAGAACACAACACTAACAAACTAATAAAACTGCACAGTAAAGAGGGAATATATTTACCTGTTGGAGTGCTGTAGAATGCAGTGATCCTCACATACTTTCCCCTTCAGATCTACATCAGCATTTACACCAACACAGTAATTAATTACCATCTTTAAAATGTATAGTGTATATAATGCTAATATCAATTGATAACAGGCAGCAGACAAAACAGAACTGACAAAACTGATCAGCACATTTCACCTGTTCTATACCAGCGGGTGAAATATCGATCGATTACTGATGGCGCTTTCTTTTCACTGTCTTCCATATCAATATCCTCCGCTTAAAACGGCGATTATATCAAAAAGAAAAAGAAAAAACTTTAGAGAGATATAGACAGTCCTGGTCAGACGCTAACAGAGATGCTTAAAGCCGGACGACAAATCAAGCTACACACAAAAAAAAAAAAAAAAAAAAAAAAACCTGTCCGCGCTGAATTTACATCCGGTTACACTAAGTTGTGGTGCCTGCCGGTATTTTGCATCACTGTGTCGTGCATATTTACTTTATCTGATAATAAATACTTTATCTCATTCAACCGTATTATTAGAGAAAACTATTTCTACTAACTCTCTCAGGAACTACTATCATTGTATATTCTCCCGGTTCTTTTTAATTGTAACACACAGCAGCGTCGAAGATGGCAGCGCTTGTAATGGACACATGTCATGTTTCTTGTTGTGCTAATCGCACTCCTAATGTTGTGTCATGGGGTAGAGGAGGTCTCATCGCGTTTGGGACATGCAATTCAGTTGCCCTTTATAATCCACAGGTACCGTCTGTATGATTATTCACTTCATTTATTTGAAATGATGCTGATGCTCTGTGTCATATCATTATTACACTTATATTTTGCACGATTACATTATATTCCGATTCTTTAATGCAATGATATGCAAACTTGAAACTCAAAGCTATGTGAGTGTACATTCTGATAAGGCAGTAAATGTGTTTCGTGTCTGGTCAAATAAGATCTGTGACAGGTCACTGTGATAATGTGACAGGTTTGTTTCACCCTGATTTATTATTAATTGTCATCAGGAAATAAGGATTGTCGAGCTGCTTAATAAACATACTGGAAGGGTGAATGCTGTCCAGTGGGTTCATAAACAAGACTGCAGTAAGTCTTTGACTTTAACCATCATTATCTTTATGCATAGACATTATTACTTTCTGTCCCTGTCAGACACAATAAAAACAATGGAACTTGTAGAAATGTAAGCTGTCTGTTTCTGTAGGTCCGGAAACCCAGTTGGTATCTGGTGGGTCAGATAATAATGTTATTGTTTGGGAGAAGCAGGATGGGAAGGTATGTGTTTACAATAACAATAAATGACAACATAATTGGCTCATTTCTGTTATGCAGTACATTTTTTCATTATAAACTTAATACATTATAAAATAATAAATCAAAAACCTTTAAAGATATTTATTTTTGCATTTTTACAATGACATAATTAATATGAACATAAAGGTGAATTTTACATAAATTCGCTACTTTGCTTTGAACTGATGTTGCAATGTTTTTTTTAAAAAAAAAAAACCCATGTACACTGGTCTTATGCTCTCAGTAATACTTTCCATCTGTAGTCTTTTGAAATATCTTTGGAATAACATCAAATTGCAACACAACCCTTGTTTTAAGAAACCCCTTAGTGATAACACTCTTGCTAATTGTTACAATTGTAACAATTTTTAACTTTTTATTTTTTTTATTTTTTAACTTATCATGTTTTTTTGCAAATTGACCCATGTCCTAAATGGCATCATTATCCTCCACGTCAGGGGTTTTCAAACTGGGGTCCGGGGACCACCAGGAGGCCACAAGGGAGTGATAGGGGGTCTGTAGAAAAGTCTAGAGAAAAACTAAAAAAATTAAATAAGAATTTTAATTTAAAATAATTAAATTAGGTTAAATTAAATTAAACGGATACAATTCAAAATAAAAACAAATGAATAGTTATTAATCTATGAAATAGATTCAGTTAGTTAAAAACATGTGTATGCATGTAACTTAACTCTGTGGATGTGTCTACTGATTTGAGTTTGTTCCTCTTCTGCTCAGTTCACAGCATGTGCAGTGTGTTCAGGACACTCAGGGCCTGTGTGTGCAGTGGACGCCGTGTCTCTGTCTTCCTCTCACTTACTGGTGGCCTCAGCATCATCTGACTCCACTGTTAAACTCTGGACATGCACCTCTGATACAGGTAAGATAAGAAGTGAGCTTTCAGTTCATGAGAGTCCGTGTAGACTGGAAGTACTCAATCTATTAATGCAGTTTTTTTTTTTAATTCTCCAAGCCTGACATCTGCTGGTCGGCTCTTGTAAATGATAAATAGCCCTTAAAGGGATAGTTCACACAAAAATGAAAATGTCATCATTTACCCACTATCTTGTTGTTCCAAAGCTGTATGAGTTTCTTTCTTCTGCTGAACACAAAAGAAGATATTTTGAGGAATGTTGGTAACCAGACAGTTGACGGTAGCCATTGACTTACATAGTATTTTTTTTCCGTAATATGGAAGTCAATGGCTTGATTACCAACATTCCTCAAAATATCTTCTTTTGTGTTCAACAGAAGAAAAAAACTCATACAGGTTTGGAACAACATGAGGGTGGGTAAGTGATGACAATTTTCATTTTTGGTGGAACTATTTCTTTAATTCAAATTCAGTGCATATAACTCGATGTATTTGTCGTTGTAGAGATAAAGCAGAGTTTGCTATGGATACCAGCAACCAAGAACAACAGAAATTAAAATAGAAACAGACAGAAATATTCTAAAGATCTATTTATATTTATTGTTCTTTACCATTCAAATGTTTGGGGTCAGTAAAATTTGTTTTTAAAAAGAAATTAATACTTTTATTCAGCAAGGATGCATTAAATTGACAGAAATATTTTGTAACATTATAAATACAAAAATATTTTAAGCAGCATAACAGTTTTAAACTGATAATAAGAAATGTTTCTTGTGCAGAAATTGGCATATTATGATTTCTGAAGGATCATGTGACACTGAAGACTGGAGTATTGATGCTGAAAATTCACTTTTGACATCACAGGAATAAATTACATTTTAAAATATATTAAAATATAAAACAGTTATTTTGAATTATAATAAAATTTCACAATATTGCAGTTATTTTTGTATTTTTTAATAAAATAAATTCAGCCTTGGTGAGCATTAGAGACTCAAAAACATTAAATAAACATATTTCAAAAACATTTTAAAAAGTCATACCAACCCTAGTCTTTTGAATGGTAGTGTATTTGCATATATTTAATATGTCTATATCTAATATGTAGATGTATATCTCATGTATTGAGTTCACCCAAAAATATATTTAATATTTAAAAATATCCTGCCTCTTCCAAGCTTTATAATGGCAGTGAATGGGGGGCCACATTTTGAAGCCAAAAAAAACAAAAAAACATGCATCCATCCATCATAAAAATAATCCATATGGCACCAGGGGGATAAAGGTGCAATGTGTAATATTTTTGCAGTAAAATATCCAAAAACCACTAGGCCAGTGTTATATATTTTGTTCACTTGAGTACTTACAATATCCCAAATGTTTTCAACTATTTGTAAATTGTGAGAAAATTGCAATTTTAATCAGAGACCACATGTCCCAAGATTCTGCTCTCAAACTTGGCGTCATCAAGCTACGCCATTGTTTTGAATAGGCTTCTAGCGGCCTCTAGCGGAGAGAATTATTACATACTGCACCTTTAATAAAGGCCTTCTGAAGCGAAGCGATGGGTTTTTGTAAGAAAAATATCCATATTTAAAACTTTATAAACTAAAGTAACTATGGATATTTTTATTACAAAAATCCATTGTTTCACTTCAAAAGGCCTTAAAAGTCTCAGATTGTGTTCATCTGAAAGAAGAAAGTCATATACACCTAGGATGGTTTGAGGGTGAGTAAATCATGGGGTAATTTTAATTTTTGGGTGAACTAACCCTTTAAGACAAGTCACATTTACTTAAGTAATAAGAAGAGGCTAAAAATGAAGGAAATGTGTCTTAACTTTAAGTCTCTCCCTAAAGAACAATGAAGATTAAGATTTAAGAAATAAGAACTTAAACTATTAATGAAAGCTCATGCATAATTAATTTGATCCTACTGCTTACTTTCTGATGTCCATTCTTACTGTTCAGAGTGATTTTTCATTGACCAGTCTGTGATGAATTCTTTCATCACAGAGTGTGTGAAAGCCATATACTGTCGGGTAATGCAATGCAATATGCAGTTGCAATAATGCAGTATTTACATATTGTTTTGACACACTTTTGAGTCACGCATTGATGATGATGAATTGCATCATTCCTCTAACATTCAATTGACAGTAATCTAATGAGCTGTCTGCCAACACGCAGGACCCAAACTACTTTTGAGTGCATTATTAGGGTTTCTGTGTAATTGGTCTTATATCGATGTTTTTTTTTGGATTATTAATATCCTACTTTAAATTGATGTGGTGTTTCTGTCCTCTTCATTAGCTGAATGCCTCCAGACCGTATCTTTTGGGAGCGGGTTCATGATGGATGTCTCCCTGGCGCTGTTGCCAGGCAGCAAAGGTAAGCTGCGCCTGCTGCTTCATGTTGATTTGCAGTATTGTCCATCCCTATCACATGTTACATTCTGCGCTTTAAATATGTCCTGGGGGGCGACGTTATCCTGCATCTTACATTATTCACGTCTGGACTGTAGCTGTGTTTTGCTTCTTGATGCCATGAATAGACTCAGTCATTTGTCTGCCTCATGTGTCCATGTGAATGAGGAGGATAATTCCATCTCTTGCAGTTCCAGTGCTCGCCTGTGGGGGAGATGACAGCAAAGTTCACCTGTACGTGCAGCTCAGTGGACAGGTAAGACTGTGAGGTGTCTTTGCTTTATATTAATACTGTAAAATTCTATTTATATTTTGTATGTCATGTGGGTGTGTGGATGTTATCTGTGGTTGTGTTTAGTTTCAGAGGCTTCTGACTCTGACAGGACATGAGGATTGGGTCAGATGTGTGGAGTGGGCCACTAAAGGTAGGACTACTGAATGAAATAAATGGGCTTAGAAAGAAAGTATTATATTTAGTGTGGTTAAAATGAAGGCTGTTTTAGGACCTTGATCATTAAAAAACTAAATTTGAGCTTTTGTAGCCTTTAGAACGAGGTCAGAAAAATGTTTTAAAGACATTAATACTCATATTCAGCAAGGATGCTTAAATTGATCAAAAGTGACAGTAAATATTTCTAAGATTACAAAAGATTTCTATTTCAAATAAATGCTGTTCTTTTGAACTTTCTGTTCATCAAAGAATCCTGAAATCCTTGCTACTTGCTAACTTAAATATGTAAACCTAATCATTATTTTATTGGCTATTTATTAAAAAGATATATGTCCCATCCAATTCAAAGACCCATTTAATACATATGACACAGTAACGGCAGCAAAAATAATCCAAGGATATAAAACGCACTATCCTAAGGAGCCGGTATGCATGCAAACAAGTGCTTGCTGAAATATATATGCAGGAAAACCTCACATACTACTTTCTTTTTTACTTGTGTTTCAACTGCTGAATGTGTAGATGGAGAGCTCTGGCTAGCCAGCTGTTCACAGGACTGTCTGATCAGAGTGTGGAAACTGTTTGCCAAGACTGCAGCTGAACCAGACCATCAGACTGACGCTATTATCAAAATGAAGGAGAACATCATTCAAGTGTCTGGAGATGGTGAGGCTGGAGGCTTTGCGTGATTGTAATTCAGTTGTGTGATGACTTATAGAAATTGGTAATTGTTGAGCTTGATAATCTTTTTAGTTTTGAAACCATGTCTTGGCCAACAGATACTTAAAATCAAGGATTGCATATACATTGTTTTGTAATCAGAGTTTGGCTAGTAAAGACTTTATTTCATAAATAAAGAAAAATGTGTAAGGATAATATTCTGCCCCTTACTGATAAAATAAAGACAAAGTCTATTACTGTCATAACTTATGTGTAATTCTTTTTCTGTGTTTATGCTCTAGAATTTGCTGTGACTCTTGAAACAGTGTTGGCTGGACATGAAAACTGGGTTTATGGAATTCACTGGCAACCTCCATGTGTCAAAGGTACTCCTAAATGTTTACATTGATTTTGTGTCTTTTTTTTTTTTTTTTTTACTGTAATGTGCTGTAAAATTATTTACTTTTTGACATTGTATTATTTTGTTTTGTATTAGCTTTTTTTGTGTATTTATCATGTCTCTGCCTCTGTTTTGTTACTTGTTGTCTCCCCCTGCAGGTGACTCAGTGGAACAGCCTCTGAAGCTGCTCTCAGCCTCAATGGACAAAACCATGATCTTATGGGGGCCAGAGGAGGATTCAGGCATGTGGGTGGAGCTGGTAAAGTCACCTTGTTTACTACTTAATAAATACTGTCAATGGGAAAAAATAAAATAAAAGGTGGATTGGAAGGCATTATGTAGTGATACACCTTTTAAAATCAGAATCACCTTTATTGCTGGGTTTTTCATTATTGTAATGTGTAATGTCCATGGAGGTGGATAAGAGACCATGGTGGATCCTGGATATTGTTGGGAAGGCCAGTTGTGGATGGAAAGAAACCGTTCTTGAGGCGTGAGGTTTTAGTCTTCATGGACTGTAGCCTCCTGCCAGAGGTTGCCTTGAGCAGTTTTCACAGCTCCAGGTTGTTCTGACTGCACCAGGTCACCAGATGGTCTCCTACAGTACCTGTAGGCAGACTCATCCCTCTCAGAGATGAGCCCAATGAGGGTGATGTCATCTGCAAACTTCAGTGGCTTGATAGATTGGTGACTGGAGGTGCAGCTGTTAGTTTAAAGGGAGAAGAGTAGAGGGGAAAGAACACAGCCTTGGGGGAACCAGTACTGATGGTCCAGGAGTCAGAGACATGGCCCGTACTAACTTTATTATATTAAAAAATTGTTTGGGACTGCTATTTAATAGTCTGACTCTTACCTTATAATACTGTTTATTTATAAGTGTTACTGAAATTCTTACAATTTATGTGTATGCTAAGTAGTGCTGTCAAACGGTTAATCGCAATTAATTAAATCTACATCAGTGACCTCACTTTTTAAACCTGAACATACAGATCAAGCTCCTGGAAGGAAATAACCCCATCCTGAGGTAATTTCCATCCTATACAAACATCTCTGGGTCATGCAGGGAACATCTGCCCATTCTCTGCTAACTGCGTCTGTTTTTCCACATTTGTTTTGTAATAATAAAACATTTTGATTGGCATTGCCACAGCAGATAACAGGAATGGCGTTGTGGTTGATTAATAAGAGGTACTCACTTTGATCTGGGCGTACAGACAAAGGTTTTTTGGGCTCAGATCAATGGCTCCTGATTTTGACATTTGAAGCATTGTAGTATGATGATGCACATGTTTTGTCATATTAAGGCATGTCCAATTAAAAATCAAAGGCTGTGAGCTGTAGTTGTAAGAAGAAAGAGGTTGATTTCAGGTCTCGTATTGTACCTGGATGCAGTAGAGTTGCTCCACATCTGTTATTTCTGCACTGCATGTGTCTTCTGTATTGAGTTGTAAAGGGCATACGATATGAGGTAGGTGTGAACTGGGTTATCAGACATGGATGAGAGCCTTTGAACTGACAGATTCACAGAGACTAAGGAAATAAATGTGGGTTATTATGCATCCTTTCTGATTTCCACCTTCTGATCCCCTACTTTTAATTCAGCTTTAGCTCAGGTTATAAGATAAGTAACAGAATAAACAGATATAATATGTCCTCATAAATGGTAATATTTTAATTTGTGAAAATACAAAACAAAAACAGATAAGGTTGAAGAATAAAGGCCCTTTCACACTAACATAAATATTTATTAAACTAGATTTTGAATAAACACAATGTGTTCAGCGCAGCGTTTTATATTTACATTTGATTATTCAGTTTCTGTAGTAGGCCTATTTCTTACTATATTGTCCTATTGCTTGTAATTTGCATCTTTGTTCTTATTTTTAATAACAAACATTAAATAAAATAATGAAAATAAATGTATTGTGATATGTATTGTTATCGTGAAAGAACATTTCTCATATTGTGAAGTAAGATTTTGGTCATATCTCCCACCCCTATAGTTTTGATTTTATTTTTTCCCCATCTTTTGGTGTGAAAAGGCCTGAACCTGCGCTAATTACTTTTCCATAAACATGGCAGTTTATGTTATCTAAAACTTGCCTCCATTGCACAGTTATTGACTGACTGCCAGTGCCCTACTAAGCAGAAAATGACCAACATGACTTTGGCTAATTAACACATCTACAAAGAAGAGTCTCCTACCTAATGATTAGACTAATTGGTCAGATTTAGTAGAGAGCTGGTTTGCAGTGTAGTGGCCAGGCAAACCGCTGGGTAAAGTACACCCTTCTAATAAGTCATGTTGCCAGTGAATGGTGTGGGGGGACTGAGATTCTGTGAGCCATTAGTGTTGTGCTAATGGTTTATTTTCTCTGATAGACCAGAAGGAAGAATGGATGACTTACCATGATAGATCTTTAACCTCAAGACCTCATGACCCACACACACATCTCCTAGAATTGGTGTACCATTGAGCTGCTCTCTGTATCCATCATTGTTGCATTGCTCACCTTCAGCCTCATGAATCTCTCATCTATACAGGAATGAAACTATGAGTAAAGTATTAGTTTGTCTGGAAGCGATTACCTTTATCCTGTAAGATAAAGTGCAAGATAATCCAAGTAGTCATTTAGCAAACGCTTTTATCTACAGTGACTTGCAGTATACTTATTTAATCACCCTGGAACAACCGGCGCTAAGTACCTTCAAGGGCATAACGCTGATAGTTCATGGATTGCTTCTGGTGGGCTTCAAACCTACATTTCTCATTGGTTTACAAATGAGGGTCAATTTAACACTGGAATTGCACAAAAGATTAACATGACGGCACATGCTAGTCAATGAGTTGATTCAACTCCACAGCAACTACATAAATTTATCTACTAACCATTCAGAAACGTCCAGATGCATTCTAAAAGTTGTAACTTCTTCCTGAATCTCTCCATCAGTGTTCGACTCCGGTTTGAACAATGTAAGGCTGAACACTGTTACTGACGATTGTCATTTTGGCTGCGTGAGATTCTCCAGCTTTGTTGTTGTTGAGCAACCGAAGAGTGAGCTGTTAAAGCTCCACCCTCTTTTGGAAAGTGGGCCAGGAGCAGCAGCTCATTTGCATTTAAAGGGACACACAAAATGGTGTGTTTTTGCATACACCCAAATAGGGGCAAATTTGACAAGCTATAATAAATGATCTGTGGGATATTTTGAGCTGAAACTTCACAGACACATTCTGGGGACACCAGAGACTTATATCACATCTTGTAAAAGGGGCATTTTAGGTCCCATTTAACTTTTAGGCCACATCATTCGCACATGACCTGATGTAGTACTGAGGTGCTGTTCATTTTCAGAATCTCAACCTCAAGTCAAGAGTTTTGTGGCTCCCAGCATTGTTGCTGTTTGTACAAATCCCATCCCAAACTCTGTGGTTGTGTTACAACACACTTTGTGCCACAGATCCATATCTGTGTTCCATCCCTAAACAAGAGTGATTGCACATTTTACCCATGAGATTTGGCCGTGATATACGAGTAGCCATGTGGATGGAATTCAAAATCAATCTGGTTAATGTTGCATCACTCTTTCCAGAATGGCTCGCAGAGATCCGTGCCATTCAAAGTGAAGGGCTCTCTTTATCGCAGTCATTAGTTCCGCCATATTCACTCCGTAGGATACGCCTGTGAAGGGCATGTCAAATGTCTCTCTATTGGCATATACAGGACCGTCGATAGCCCTTACCGTTTGATGGTTTGTGGATTTAGTTTTAAATCTGTGTTTTCCAGCCAGTCTCTGTCTGAACTGTCCTGCATGTCTTGTGGCAGTGTTAAAATCTAAGCGTTAGATGGCTGATTTGTCCGTCTAGTGTTGTCGTTTTGATGAAGAGCTTAAGCTAGCCACCTGATCTGGCAATATCTTTGAGACATGCTCTGCTGGGCATGACAAGAGACTGTGAATCATTGAGCGGTGACACCCTTGAATGCGAGGAATCACCGCTGCTTTTAACACGGCTGCTGGAAATGTCTTGTCCTGCTCAAGGTCAACAGGATACACCATTGTGATGACTGTCAACTGAAATTTTCATACCTCTTTTTCACAGCTGAAAGTGTGATTTAGATAAAATTACAAAATTATTTCTTCATCCTCTGAGTGTGTATTGGCAATGCAGATGTTGAAGCTGGAGCATCAGTCTTTGCTTGCACACAACCATAAATAAAAATAGAGGCAGGTTATCGCTGATGGCATAATCATGACTAATTATCTTGTTTTATACAATGTTACCGCTTGCTCTGCTGCACGACTCGCTTCCCCTATTACCGTGAGACACTCGAACAGCATTAAGCATGTTAGACACGGGCCAGACAGAGGGCAAGCCGCGCTACAGTTTGCTGAAAAACAATTACAGTGCTTTGGTATTCATAGCCCAGCCCAGTCAGGGGAGTTTACACTGATTCATTCTTCATGTGACCATTTTGTCTCCCAGCTTTCTGAGGCTCATATTTGATTTAATGTGTGTGTGATTACGTTCAACATCACATTAATGCATTCAAAAGAAGCAAACACGATTTATGTCTCATTTATTAGTCTCCTCGTTGCATATATTGTGCTTTTCGCTTGTCGGCCTGATTAATTGGTGTCCTCAGACTGTTACTTAACAGAGATGGAGCACAGCTGTAGACTCTCAACTCAGATTGCTCAGGATTCATGACTACTAATTAGCGGCCTGCTTGACCAGCCGGTTTATCAGGGGCAGTGACACCAGCAAATACCTCTCTTATCAAACACTCAGCATCAAGAACATGATGGAGAGCACCCAGTGTAGTTCCTAGGTTTTTGTTTTCCTATAAAGTTGCTCTTTGGGATTGAATTTTAGCCACCCCAGACAATTACAATACAATAACCACTGCAGCATAATGCCATTCTCTCTGTATAATCAAATGAACAAATAACCCCAAAAAGAGTTTATAACCACTTCAGACAGGATTTTAGAGTGGATGACAGTCTACATTATCACCATAATAAGGGAGTATAGTGGCTTATTAGTTGTTTAAGAATTTGGGTGTTTCTTTAAAGCATTGTTAGCGAAAAAGCAAGTTCTGTTGTTACCTATATAGTTTAAAGGGGTTCTTGATTATGATTTCACTTTTTTTTTTAGTTATGATGCTTAAAGTTCAATGCAAAAAGAGATATTTTCTTTTTACAGAAATCACTTTTTAAGGACTACAATAAATGGCTGGTAGGGACTACAACAAGCTTCTTCCTGGGTTGGTGACATCACAAACCTCAATTTACATAAACCCTTTTTTTTTTTTTTTTTTAATAGTTCTTATGTACTCTAGTACATTGAGGGAACCTTAGAATATGACATTTGGGGGAACCCGTGATTGAATTAAACATCTGAAAATAAGGTAAACAATGAAGAACAAAAATAGCGAAGTACTCCTCAGATGCATTGTTTCTTATGTACAGAAATAATATTTTACATTTTGATCACAATGTGATTCATTAGCAGAAGTTATTACCAGCTTTGTGACGTCAACATCATATATATTGAATGACGGACGTGTGACAAAGTTACTATGGTTTCGGGAAACAGTCGTGACTAGCTAGTTAATTTCTCCAACAATGCATCGTACTATGGTAGTTAAGAAGCAAGTTACAGTGTTGAAGGGGAAACGCACCACAAGTTGGCTAGCCAAAATGTTGGAGGTTTGAATCCTTCAAGGAGTGACCAGTCCACCATTGTGCTCTTGTTGTGTCCAAGTGTTTAACCCTAGGTTTTTCTAGAGATATTGTGTAATAAGTTGTTTTGGATGGAACAAATAAAATAAGTACTTCTTTAACAGACAGTTTTAAGTAGTTACAAGAATTTTTCAGGTTGGTTGTGTAGTTTTGTACACTACAATATGAATAGGTTGAATAATTATTGTTTCTTATTGACCCCATTTTAAGGTTCGTGTTGGCGAAGTTGGAGGAAACACCCTGGGTTTCTATGGATGCCAGATGAGTCCAGACGGCTCAATGATTTTGGCTCATGCCTTTCACGGAGCGCTGCACCTCTGGCACTGTGACAGAAACCAGGTCAGATGTAACTGACAACATCCTTCAGTAACAAGCTCTTTATGCAGACAATATTGTTTACCTAATAAAAAAATGTCGAAATACAAGTCTTTTATGATTTATAGTAAATGGGGTAAATGAATATGTAATTTGTGTCTTGAACAGGGAGAATGGAGGCCTAGTGTGGTCATTTCGGGTCACTTTAACGCAGTGCAGGACTTGAGCTGGGACCCCGAGGGAGAGTTTATCATCACTGTCGGATCAGACCAAACCACTAGACTCTTTACACCCTGGACAAGAAAAGGATGCTCACAGGTTTAAACAAATATTAGCACTTCAGCCCATTAATTTTCAATTGATCATACATTGTCCATTTTAACTGGTAAAGATTTGTTAAGGTTGAGCAACACTTTCTGTGTTTGCAGATTACTTGGCACGAGATCTCAAGGCCGCAGATTCACGGCTATGACATGCAGTGTCTGACTATGGTTGGCCGTTTTCAGTTTGTGTCCGGTGCTGACGAGAAGGTCCTACGGGTGTTCAAGGCACCACGGAATTTTGTGGAGAACTTAGCTAACATATCATGCACCTCTCTAGAGAAACTGCTGGGCTGTAATGTAAGTACTTAGAATCATCTCATCTTCAAACTTTAATTACTTACGTCAAATAAAACCTCGGTTTTAATTACTCTTTGCGTCTTAGATCATCAAGAGATTTTTAAATGAGTCTCACATTTTTTCATTATCTTAATCCTAATGTTTATGCACATGCTCTCAAATGTATAGCTAAATGAGTTTCATTTTCTGTAACTTGAGGTAATGGTAAATGAGACGACTTAAATGGCATTCATAATTCAGGTTGATCTTGTGTGATATGCGTCTCGTTTAGCCAAACACAGTCTTGCTTTTATAAAGAGGTTTTATAGTGTTGCTCTGTCTCCTGGGTTTTCAGGATATAGCAGACCTCCCAGAGGGAGCCAGCACTCCTGCCCTTGGCCTGTCCAACAAGGCAGTGTTTCAAGGTATGAACCCTTTGAAATCGTTGGCCACAGGAGAATTTGCATTGTGCTAATCCCAAGAGAGTGGTGAGGCAGTTACTGACCTTTTCTGTGGCGTCTGATGTGTTTACAGGTGACCTTGCATCTCAGAGCCCTCAACAGGACAGTGAAGATTTCAATAGCATGTCCGACCAATATAAAGAGTCCTACTTTCAACCTCTCAAACTCACAGGTATTTACAATTTTATACACTCCAGTGTTTATCAAATGGTGGGGAACATTACATGGTAAAAAAAAAAAAAAAAATACAAATACAAAATATAATATACACTAGGCTCTGTTTCACCTGGTAATAAAATGCATTTTGGTCAATTGGATCACAAGTGGATGAGGGAGACCCATACCCGTTTACACCTGGTATTTTAATCCGTCTCTTTTGTCCACTTTCAACCACTTCTGTCCTGATTTCTTCGAGGGGATGGTCTATGGGAGGGTAAATGTATAGGCTTTTTCAGGTCTTTCGACCTAATGGACAAAATAAGCTCACTCAATTTACATATGAAAGTGACCAGAGACGACGGAAAAACATACGAAGAGCATCAGCTTTTGTTTCTGCTCTGACAGCAAGACCGACCGAACGTGGTGAGTGCGTGTTAGAAATCAGGAATGGTGAGAGAACATTGTGCTTGGTACATTTTTTTTATCTTCAAACCAAACTTGGGTTTCCAGCTGACAAAGTTTAAATCTCGTCTGGCTAACATGCTTCCCATAATGTTTACGCATTAGGTCAGTAAGGCGGAGAGTAGGCGATGTTTTGCTCTGTTCGAACGCATTGGACCACATGAGCATTTACACAACGAAAGCAATCAGGTAGAATGCGTTTTCGACTACCTCTGGAAGCTCAAAATGTTTTAGACCCCATTTACACCTGTATTTAGCGTCATCCACTTGTGATTCGGTTGACCAAAAAGCATCTTAATACCAGGTGGAAACAGGGCCTGAGACTAACAGTTAGACACTGTAAGTTGACAATTCCTGAGTTACTCCTAGAAAACACAATGCTATTCTACATTTGTGACAAACAGCTATTAAAGCGTGTTTTCTCTGGTTTATTAATGTATCTGGGGCATGAATCAGAGATACTGGAGACAAATGTTATTACCGCATAAGGGGGGATGGGTGGAGTGTTGAAGCAGGGGGGTTTATGCCTCTCTTGCTCCAGGCAAATAGTAGCAAACGTTGTCAATTTGATTGAAAAAGCTCCTTAATCTGGAATCATAATTAGAAAGAAGGCTTATATAATTGCAAAGTTAAAATATTGATGACTCTGGGCTATGGGGAGTGCAATGAGGCGGACACAGAGTTGTTAATGGAATAATACCACTCTCTCCATTTCGCTTCTTCTGGAGGGGCAGAGAGGGAAATAATTAAAATAAAACTGCAAACCAGGGATGAATTAAAAAAAAAAAAACGCCTGGTCTCCATTCCATTTCAATTGGGGCATGTGTTGCATAAGTGTCTGTGTATCTAAATGAGACAATATTATTTCAGGCTTGCACAAAGAGAGCTAAATTTGATTTACAGCATGTCGTAAAGCTAACGGCCATTGAAAATTGTAGATAAAGCTGCTGTTGTTCCAAACAGCTTTGAGTAAATTGTTCGGCTGTGTATCTGTTGCTAAATGAAAAGATGAGCCTTTTGAAAAATACCGTCTATAGGCATCTGCTCATTTCTCATAATAACTATGTTTATATTTTGTGACTGTGTGTGTGTGTGTGTATTGCCAGAGCCTCCGACAGAGGACGACCTTTTGCAGAACACTCTGTGGCCAGAGGTACAGAAGCTGTGAGTTTCCCATCAATTCTCATTTGTGTGCGCCTGCCCTCATTGGCTGTTTTGCAGCAGGCACTAATGCTGTGCCACATTATAGTTTAAACAGCTTGTGTGACATAAATAATGCAGCGTAATAGGTATTTAGGGCTCACAAGAACAACCATTTATCCTGTATGTTGACACTAAACAAGAAAAGACAGAATTGTTAATTAAAATATGTTTTTTCTTTCTCTCTTCAACTTCTTACATTGAAACTAGGGCAAGAAACATACTGTATGTGAATAAAAATGATTCAGGTTATGCAAGTTTGATGCTAAGAGTCATTGCGTTCTGAAATGCATCAGACCACAGTTTGTTGCTTTCACAACGTTGCCGCAAAGTTCGTTATTGCAGGTGATAGAGATCGCCTGATATTATTATTATTATTATTAATAATATTTAAAAAAAAAAAAAAAAAAAAAAGTGAACAACCAGTAGCAATCATTTTTTTATTGTCTAATAACCGATATGTAGAACTGATATTTAACAATTGTTTCATGTATGTGTTTTTGAAAAAATGGTAATTAAAATAATCATTAGGCTACAAAAAGCAATCAAAAAATATAAATGATTAATGTTGAATAATAATCAATCATATAAATAATATCTACATATTGTCATAAGCTCTTAAACAACACAAAAGACACAAATATTTATCATACCAAGAGTAACTTTTTCCTCAAATTTCCATTTTAGTATTATTTATTCATGGTTACAATTGTTTTTTTATATTTTCGGTTTTCATTTTGATTTTGTTTTAGTAATATATATTTTAGTTATATGCTTTTGTCATTTTTATAATTTTTTTTATCTTTTTATTTATCTTTAATTTTTATTTCAGTTTTAGTTTTACTCATAGTAGTACTTAAACTTATTTCAGTCTTATTATATATTTAGGGTACGTTTACAGGACAACGATATACTAAATTGTTTTTCGCGCACAGTCGACAACGTTGTCAAAACGATCCTCAATCACATGGATCCATGAAAACGACTAAAAGCGCTGTATTCTGCTGCCAGACCAGTAGTTGGCAATGTCACTTTGTAAAGAAACACTTCACACCTATTGGCTGAACATGTAATGCGCATGCGCATGACGTCACCATTTTCACAAATTCCTGTTTTTACAGTTTACACAGAGAAGATAATGGTATTGTTTTCAAAAACTTGAACTTCAAAAGTTAGCACTTTCAGACTCCCAAAATGCTGTTGTTGTGTAAATGAACGGCCAAAACGCATAAAAACGTTTCCATTTTTAGTTGAAAATGGTGTCGTGTAAACGTGCCCTTAATTTTCAATTGTTTTATTTCAGTTAACAAAAACGATTTTTAATAGTTTACAAAAAGTTAACAAAAACAACAGTTTGCTGCAGATTTGCTTGAACTGTTCAAATGTTTATAGCTAGCTACCTGAATAGCATCTATTTAATGGCACAGACATTTGAAGTCTCTTATCGAACCCTTGTTTTCGCCACAGCAATGCAAAGGGGCATTTGCATTAGCCAAGCATTTGTGCTTATGTTTGCTTGTTAGCATAGTATTTTCTGGCCTAAGCTTTTGTTAGCACAGAATATTGCCTGTGTTGCACTTAAATGACATACGACTTTGACATTTTCTGAAACTGTAGGCAATGCATTACAGAATTGGTTGCTTAGTGGCATTTTGCACTGGTTGGTGGGAATAATGGGCGTATTATTGAAAACAAGGTTTTAAAATTATTATTAAACCTTAACAGGGTTTTTTCACAATTAAATATTAATTTTCCCCAAGGCATTTACATTCAATTGAAATGTACAGACTTGCTTTATTTCAACTTGCTCATAAGAATTCAAAGTCGGTTTCCCTGATACACAGGCGGCACTGGATAAACTCTAATAATTTACATACACAGCTGTAAGCAGCTGAAGGCTTTGACAGCCTGGCTTCCCGAGCTATTCATCCAGTGCTGGAAATTACTAAGCAGATCTGCTAATGGCTGCCAGAGCGCACAGCTTTCTTCCACTCCCATAAGCACAGGAGAGAGCGACGGCAGCCCTGACACACAAATCATCCGGCGTGTTTGAATCACCGCCCCGACTGTCTCTCTAAACCTGTCACGGTGCTCAGGCTTTATTTGTGAGCAGGTACTGACAGAGCCCTCATTAACATACCCTCTCTTTGTGTCGCTCTCTCCGCAGGTACGGGCACGGCTTTGAGATGTTTTGTCTGGCGTCCGATTCTGCAAAGACGGTGGTGGCCTCGGCATGTAAGGTACAATCACACGGGTGACCAGATGGTCATTAGTGTCACACAAATGTAGCCGTGGACTGTAATAGACACAAAAAAGCATGCATGCATGAAGCCGTTCCTTAAGTGGTTTTAAATATATAGTCATTTGCCTTTTTAACAAGCTTGTGTCAGTGTAGCAGTTGATGTCCACGTGCAAGTTAATTTTCCCTCTCTTCGATGTAATGAGCCCCCTATCGTATTAAAAACACATTGAGCTCTCATGGCCAGGGTTGGTAACCAGCCCTACGTGCCCTCCGGCCACTGTGACACACATTCTGAGACAGTTGAAGGGAGATCATTGGTTTGTGTCCTGGTATGGCCCCCGTGGTTCTGCCAAACCCGCGCTGATCGCTCACAAAGCCCTTCCGAATGAAAGCACATTCTGCGTGTCACCTGCCATTGTTCACGCTCGAGCGGAGGCTGTGAGGTTTATTCAGTGGGGCTGATGTCGGGCTGAAATGGAGGCTCGGATGACTTTGCTGTGGACAGGAGGTTTATCCTCTAGCAGTGCTGGCTGAGCTGTGTAGGAGGGGGGCTCTGCGCTTGAGGTTTAGAGAAAGAGGACAAGCTCTGCTGAAAATGTGACATTGTTTGATTTTGAATGTTGGTGTGAAAGATCTAGATGTGTCTTATGTCACAGGCCTCTAAACCAGAGCATGCTGCCATTCTCCTGTGGAGCACAACTTCCTGGAAACAGCTTCAGTCGCTGCCCTGCCACAGCCTGACCGTCACTCAGATGGCGTTCTCCCCAAATGGACGCCTTCTGCTCGCTGTTTCTCGAGACCGCACCTGGTCTTTATGGAGACGTGGGAACCCTGACTCTGATACAGGTGAGCAAACATGTGGCCAATAATTTAGCCATAATTTTAGCCATAGTGTTTAAATGTTAATGACTATAATAATAATAATAATAATAATAATATTATTATTATTATTATTATTATTATTAATATTATTATTATTATTATTATTAATAATAATAATAATAATAATAATAATAATAATAATTATCATAACAATATTAAATAAAAATATTAAACAAAATAAGAAATATTAGTAATACTATTAAATATTACTATATTATTTATATATTTAGGATAAATATTATAATATACTAATAATACTAATAATAATAAAATTTGATTTTAGCTTCTGGTTTGCTGTGCGTGTTTATAGGACTGCACAATTTGGAAAAAAAAAACTTTGTGATTATATGTCAAAATGACTATATCATAATAATAATTAGTAATAAAAATAGTAGTAATAAAAATAATAATTATTATTAAAAAAAAAAAAAAAAAAAATCACTGTAATATAAATATAAAAAAATATATATTTATTTTACTTTACAATTGTCTTAATTTCTTGATTTTCAGACATTAAACCAATGAGCTTTTAATTAAGTGAAAACCCCAGGGAGCCCTTAAAGGGTGCCTATTATGCCCCTTTTACAAGATGTAATATAAGTCTCTGGTGTCCCCAGAATGTGTCTGAAGTTTCAGCTCAAATTACCCCACAGATCATTTATTATAGCTTGTCAAATTTGCCCCTATTTGGGTGTATGCAAAAACACACCATTTTTGTGTGTGTCCCTTTAAATACAAATGAGCTGCTGCTCCCGGCTGCTTTCCAAGAGAGGGTGGAGCTTTAACAGCTCAAGCTTCAGTTGCTCAACAACAACAAAGCTGGAGAATCTCACGCAGCCGAAAATGACGATTGTCAGTAACGTGTTCAGCCGTACATTGTTCAAACTGGAGTCAGACACTGATGGAGAGACTCAGGAAGAACTTTTAGAATGTATCTGGACGTTTCTGAATGGTTAGTGGATAAATGTATGTAGTTGCTGTGGAGTTGATTCAACTCATGACGGCACATGCTAGTCGATGTTAATCTTTTGTGCAAAACCTGTATGGACGCCCACTATACATAGCGTACCTGTTTGCTAAACAGAGCCATACACACCAGGCTAACGTCTATGATTGCTATCAAAATGCTGTGAATGGTCTAATATTTTTTCCAAAAATATTGCTCGGACAGAAACGCTCCTTTTTTAGCAATTGAGCTTGCCAGGGTCAACTTGCAGGCTATCCAAGCTAACAAGACTCTAAATAGTGCTCTGCGCTCGTCTGTGCAGCCAACGACAGAACAGTCAGCATGCTTTGCTCAAACATTTGCCATGGCCTTAGAACTGGTACACCGTTTTCACTTGCGAAAACAAAATGACGGCGCCGTGGGTGGAAACGTGCAGATTGAGGGGTGGTAATATTATAATAAGATCCCCTTCCTACATCACAAGGGGAGCGAAATCTGAAGGCTTGTTTTTTCACATGCCTGCAGAGAAAGGCTTGCCAATACAATGTTTCTGGGTTGTCCTTTTTCACATTTTCTGGGTTGGTAGATGCACCGGGGACCCGATTATAGCACTTAAACATGGAAAAAGACCGCTTTTCATGGTATGTCCCCTTTAAAACATTTCTTTTGTGCTTTTCGTTACAAGTTTGGGAAGATGGTTGGCACGTATTGCATTCCCAAATGCACATTATAAGTGACCCAAACTCACAGCAGATGCAGAGATGAGTTTGAGTGAACCAAGCTGCTCTGAGACTGAGAACTGCAGATCATGAGCTTATGAGCTCCTTGCGTGTAAAAGAGCACAACAGTGCTTCACTCTAAAACTTGCATGTTTAATTAAATCCCAGCCTTTGCGATTTGATAACCACACTAAGCCATATCTTTTATTTTGATTAATTGCGGAGCCCTACAAAAAAACCCTCAGAAGTAACATTCAATAAGATGAATGTGAATGTTAACGGATAGCTTCCTCCAGGGTTTATAGACCTCCTGACTCATCGACAGCTTTTACCTTCCTCCATTTCTCTTTGTCAACACTGAGTTTGCAGACTTCAGATGTTCGCCCACTACGATTCTTCTGGCGTTTAGCAGCAGTCTAGCACCACCCAATGACCGTGCTACATTCTTTACATGTATTCTAAGCATACAGCACACAGCTAAATCACTGTTGACACAAGGTAACCAGAGGAGCGTCTGTTTTTCTTTCTCCATTTTCTGATGTGTCCGAGGCATTGCCGCCCGCTGAGGCAGAGGCATGCCGCAGTCCGTTCTCGTTGAGGCTGGTATTACTCACAGCCTGTATGCTGCAGACGTGGAGAGGTTAGTCAGTGTCACAGCTGATCAGAGAGCAGTCCAGCATGGCGGTCGAACGGTGTCATGCATGGAGAAATCTCTATCACAAAGACAAGTTGCTTTCCCAGCCGTAGCTGCCTGAGCTTTAATTAGCAGAGGCATGTGTGTGTTGGTGTGTTCAGGGCACATGCATGGAGAGAGTTACTGGCCAACGTGGCATCGCCATGGTGTGATGACCTCGATAGCTGGACTGTGGGTGAACACAAACTCAGTCTAGAGAAATTAGAGCAAACAGAGGATAAACATTACTACATTTGACTATTTTGTGAATGTTAATTTAGAAATAATACAGAGGTGAGTAGTCTTTTGTGTGTATC
Organism: Hypophthalmichthys molitrix; assembly: GCA_037950675.1. NCBI lineage: Eukaryota > Metazoa > Chordata > Actinopteri > Cypriniformes > Xenocyprididae > Hypophthalmichthys > Hypophthalmichthys molitrix. The sequence continues at coordinate 23,626,186 of CM075510.1, read as the reverse complement.
ACATCACATTTGTTATCTTTTACATTTGACCTATTTTTTGTTTATTTGTTTTTTTCCAGAGACGAGCTTTTCTCTCTACGCAAACACTAGCAAGGACACAGCGGTTCACACGCGCATCATTTGGTCATGTGACTGGAGCTCTGACAGCAAGTACTTTGTGACGTCAAGTCGAGACAAGAAGGTAGGTCCAGTTTAACATGGCAGATGTTTTGAAATTGTACGGCCACATAGTGGTGTGGATAAAGCATTACGCAAGTTTTCAGTTACCAGTATACCCATGTAGAAAACTAACTCGGCAGTGCCCCCATTATCGGACATTTTAAAGTGAGTAATATAGAGTGCAACAGTCAGGGTCCAATACTCAATTCAATTTTTCTATAGAGAAATTGATTTCTAATGGTAACTTATAAACCTTTAAAGACAGACCCACTGTTAGTTTCGCTTCACCAAAGGCATATACCATCGATTAATAACCTATAGATGGTATATGCCTTTGGTGAAGCCATCCGTTCGCATTATTTCAACTTATTTTTAAAATAATCATGCTGTACAGAAAATTCCACCAATTAGAGTCACGGCAAGCAAATTGAGCCAAAAAATCCTTGCAGGAAAGGCCACTCCCATGAAGTACCGCAAATGACTTGGTTTATGGCTTACAGCGCTTTAATGAAGACTTTTTTTAAAAAAATCCTTATGGGAAAAATGAATGGAAACTTACCAGTGTTGCTGAAAACGTGGGTAGGTACTAATGCATTCTATTCAGCTAGTCATGTGATCTCAACATGTCCACCCCAGTGAACATGATTTCACCAAGTACAACATGTTCCTGGATCAGCATCTTTGTTAATCTTGGAACAACATTCCAATAAACCAATCAGATGCCGGTGTTCTTCTGATTTTAGGGAAGTTATGAGTAGGGATAGGTTTAGGGGTAGTTTTCCCCCTAATTTTTCGGACTGAATGTTGTTCCAGGATCAAAAAAATATGTTGATCTTGCTTGGCAAAATCATGGTGACCAGTCTGCCCCCATGAAGTGACATAACAAAAGCGACCATGTAAAATAAAACCACTGCCATTAGGCTACTGATATGATTGGAGTCTTGTATGGACATGATTTTAAACATTTTTCAGAAATACTGTTTAATTCTTTATTTATAAAGCATTTTTAATGAGGGGAGAAAAGACTGCATGCAACTTTAAAGCATTTTTAAGTACACCTCTCTCCTGCAGTCTGAGCTTTTGACATTTGAGCTTGTGTGTGTTTGTAGGTAATCATCTGGGGTCCTGGCGACAGTGAGTGTGAGGGTGTAAGCGTCACTCCCTGCTCCTCTGTTCTGGATGTCGGAGATTCAGCCACTGCTGTGTCTATCTGCCCATGTCTCTGCTCAGACCAGAGGTAACCATATTGTAACCAGTGATCTTTATGTGACACCATCATTAGAATCAGTGTCATGTGTCTGGGATAAATACTTCATTATACTTGTATATGTGTAGTTATTTGCTGGCTGTAGGTCTAGAGAATGGACAGATTTTGCTGTATAAATGGAGACCATCAGAGGATCTGTCTTCTGGATCAGACTGGAGCAGATGTGGAGAAACCGATGCTTGGTATCCTTTTTCCTGCTCATATTCTTATCTCCACTCTTTATAATCTTGAAATGCAATAGTGAGTTTAAAAATAGTACTTTATCTCAGTAGTGTAACTGACAGGCCTGAAAAGAATCTGGACAAAAAAAAAGAACTTTGGAAATCAAAATTGACTTTTTTAACTTAATGTGCATTCTTGGTTTTTCTTGTAAATGACTCTATGGAAGCTTGTTTCCATATATATAAAAAAAAAAAGTAACTTTGACTTTTTATCTCACAATTCAGACTTTTTTCTTGAGTTATAAAATCAGAATTGCGAGATATAAAGTTGCAATTCTGACTTTTTCTCGCAATTGCAAGTTTTTCTTACGCAATTCTGATTTTCTATATCACAATTCTGAATTTTTTCAAAGACTATAGAATAACACAAGATGCGTCACTTGTGTTATTTTGAATAGGAGAAAGTTCAACGTGCAATATGGCGGAATAAGTCCCCCCATATTGAGCCAATTGGCAATTGGTAAAGTCAATTAAAACTGCAGCGGCCGTTACAAGCTCCGGTTCCTATAGAAACAGTCAGACGCATGCCTCCTACAGAGGCGCGCACTCAGGACTGTGCATGCGCATTAGCTTGATCCAGCCTGAAAAATAAAATTTTTTTGTCATAATTTGTGCATTTACAAACACAATTTTTGAGACAGTTGTCAGATTTCATCTGTGATTTCAAATATGAAATGTAATCGTATTTAATAGCTTGGCAAACAGCTTTGGAGAATTTGATGTTTTCCCCAAAGAGATAAGAGCTGCACTTACAAGCCCAAGAGGCGTTTTAAAGATGGCTGCTGAGTGAAATGACTTGTCTTAAAGGGACTTTGCTTTTTTCCTCAGTTTTACGAGTCAGAATTAGGTGATTTAAACTTGCAATTGCTTTTTTTTCTCAGAATTGTGAGTTTATATCTTCTATCAATTGCAAGAAAAAAAGTGAATTGTGAGAAAAAGTCACAATTACCTTTTATTATTTTTTATTTCATGGCAGAAACAAGCTTACATATGATTCTCTGCTTGTTATTTTAAAGGGAAAAAAAAAGTTTTTCGGTCTTCACAATCTTCCTTTAAAGCATAACTTTGCTCTGCTTCTCAAAAGAAGACATATCAAAATAAAAATATCCTGATTTTACTCCAAAATACATCATATTACGGAAATGAAAATGAAATATTTTATAGCTACAGCACAAATTTAGTTTAGTAGTTTTTATTCATTAATAATAATAATAAAAATAGTAATTATAAATATATTATTATTATTATTATGATTATTATTATTATATTCTATTGATATGTAATCCTAATTTTTATCCAAATAGTGCAGCCCTACAAACAAGCACAGCAAACCTGGAGCTTTTTTAAAAAATTGCATTTTAAATCGCAATTGCAATTAAATCCCCCCCAAATTGTGCATCCTACAGTCGGCACAGAAAATTTGACAAAAGTGAGCAAGTTTTTCATCCTGTTAAAATGCCTCACAAGCCCCTAAAAATAATCTCACAGTTTCTCAGTCTTCCTCTTACCTTCTCAGAAAGAGACATGATCTCAAGTTAAACAAGACGGTCATACCTCCTCCCAGAGACCAGTGCTGGTGGTGTAATTGACAACAAAAGGGCCGCGTGTATCTGAGCTGGCCCACGCTGCTCGGGAGAAACTTCAGGTTGATACGGGGGCTCCCGTGGGCAGGTTCCGCATTGATCCGTGAAGAGAGAGAATGAGGTGTCAGAGAGAGGCCAGGCCGTGTTGTGCATTCTGTTTGCACCAAGCTCTCTCGCTAGCTATCTCTCTCTCCCCCACAGTGGATTGAGTCCCGACTGGCTAAACTCTCTTTCTGTAGGTGTAATTGATAAACCGTCTGTGTAGGCACTTACACATATCTCTTACCAAGAAGTCACTCTCCTTAGAAGCTCAAGAAGTGAAAATTGCAGTGAGTTCTGAAAAGCAAGATCGATTTGTGTGCTTATTCGTCTGCCTGTATTATTTTTTTGAAATTGCTCAGTGTATAAGCACCCCTGGAAATATTTGGACAGGCAGAGTTGAAGTGAAACATCCAGACAAGCGTGTGAGGGGTGATTTGTGTTGCCTTGAATTAACGTCCATCCATGCTTGTGGCTTTTCTTGACCGTCCATCACAGTCAGAGTCACACGCTAATGGTGAAGAGGCTGCGCTGGAGGCCAAGGCCGGGCAGGGCAGGCCATGGCGGGCAGGAGAGGAACGAAGAGCGAGCTTGGGTCCAGCTAGCAAGTGCTGGTGCCGACCATGTCGTCAAAATCTTCAACATCAAAATATCAGCGCTGTGACTTCGAGTCGCCTCTGGTGACGTGCGCTCTGGGTAATATGCAGTGTGTCCAGCTGATATGCAGTATGAATGAACTACGGTCACCTGATCTGCTGTGAAGTCGTCAGCGGGCCTGAATGTGCTGCTGTAAATGCCGTTTTTCATGGGGGATGCTTGGAGCAGTTTTCTCATTCCCTTAAATCAGCTTCTGTTCTTCGAATTTCAGTACTATTACTTATGACCTGTAAACACGAACTAATGTAGGCTACTATTTATGATGTATATAAAAACAAACACATTGCTTTGTATTACAATAAATGTCTCTTTTCTAGTAATGACATGTCACAGGAGTGATTTATCTCAAGCTAACTATAATTCTTTTATTGGCTGTTTTAAAGCACCCCACGTCCCATGAACGGCAAATCCTCTTGTAATAACCTACAGCCGTAAGTGACGGTAAGAGAATAGAAAATCCGGCTCACATCCTCTCGTTTTCAGTGCCTGAAGGACAGATGAGCATTCGGATAAGATGTACAATGAGCCGTGAGGGCCATAGACTCACCAGGCGTGAATCATTCACAGGAGAAATAGTGTGTTTCATTTAGGAAATGTGCTCCTTTTTATTGAGCATGTCCTTTATTGAAACCAATGACATTCATTCTTGTTAGACATTAATGTTTTCTGGCTTCAATTCAACTTAAGTTGTTGTATCGACAGCATCTGTGACATGCTTTCGATTACCACAGAAATAATTTAGACTCTGCAAGACACTGCAGCGGTGCTAAAAATACTCAGAAAGTACTTTTGGAAGTATAGCTGCAAGACTTAAATATTGTTAACATGGTGTAATAGAATCACTTGCTAACTTAGCTTTCGCTAGGTTATGTGCAATCTGTCAACCTGTCATGACAGCCCTGTAACTTTTCTATTAAGAACACCAGAAACAGACACCAAGCAGGTATTTCTAATGAACACTATACTTTTAAATTCTTACTGTTTTGGACATGTAGCTGCACGACTTGAACATTGTGTAATAGAATCACTTGCTACCTTGGGTTTTTGCAAGGTTATATGCAATTTGCCGACCTGTCATGGCGGTAAACCCTGTACATTTCCTGTACAAGAACACCAGAAAAGGGTTTTGTTACTTCAGCTACACATTAACAGATTCATACACTCAGGCATGAACACCTTGGAACCCATGTAAGCCACTTCCTGATGCCAAGCCATGTTCAACATCTAGTGGAAAATGTTCCCATGGGTCAAAATGATTTTCTGTGGTAAACTTTATCTTTTCTATTGAGGTAAGCTGGTTCGCTGTGTTATTTGAGGATAAATGCTGACCCATCTGTGTGTTGTGCTGTTGTGAGAAGTGAAAAGGTCTTCTGTGTCCTGTCTGACATGTTAAATATTTGAGCACTTGATGGAATGGGAAAGCTGACTGTGACATCCTCCTTCGTCCTCCAGCATCCAGTTTGGCATGAAGTCCCTGCACATTCAATAATTCAGTATACTCAACGTAGAGAAACACTCATTACAGATTTATCCTCCTTGCCTTTCTGTGTTTGTTTTATGATTGTGTAAAAGTGTGTGTGAGAGAGATCAAAACATGGGCTCACTGAAAAGCTCTACACTGCGCAATGTCAATTAAAGAGAAAGTTCACTCAAAAACGAAAGTTTTGCCATCATTTACTCACCCTCATGTCATTGTAAAGTAAACCCTGTACATGTTGTAGTTCTGTGTAATGCTTAATTCTGATTGGTCAATCTCAGCATCCAACGGTCTGGTTTAAGCAACGCTGTAGTCTGCTCTCTTGTACTGAAATGTAACTGGCGCCATCATGCAGTCTTAATTATAGATATAAATATCGTGCAAATAACAGCATAGCCTATTAGTGAACATGAAATTGACTTTTTTTAATGGAATATTGCAGTATTAATTTATTATAAATGTTCCCTGCACGTCATTGGGATGTCAAAACAGAAAAGACTGTCGCAACTTACGTTTCATTCCTAATTTAATGTTACCTTGTTATATCAAAGTCCCTTTATATAGTCTTTGGTTATATTGCTGCAGTGTTCGCCTTGTTGCTAGGCAGACTTACGTACAGTAGGCCTATATTATAATCGCATAGTTTTTAGCTGAAGCTTTAATTACAGGTAAGATTTTAAAATACTTTCAGCTCAATTCTTGTCCACATATATATTTGGTTACTAGCGCCATATTTAATATTTTGACAGGAATGAGGCAGAAGTGTGTTAAATGGATTGTACATGCCAGTTGTTCACGAAATATCTTTCAAAAACTTGTTTTGAAGGTTGAGTTGTGATTACGTGTAATTCCTGTCAAAATGTAAACACGTCGCTACTCTGACTAAAATCTATTAGCCTAACAGCAAGATCACAATTGTAGCCTACAGTTGTTTTCATACTGTATTTGTTTTTTTGTTTTTTTTAACGTTAACGTTTTTAAAATGGCACATTTTGAAGAATGTAAATGTTTCTCCTGTTCCATTCATCAACAGTTCATAATAAAGGGAGCTGAAGAAAGTCATACAGATTTGGATCAACATGAAGGTGAGTAAATTACAGAATATTCATTTGTGGCTGAACTTTCACTTTTACGTAGATTTTAGTGAATTTCCTGTGTTAATTCCCAAATGAGGTGCTTGATAAATAATGAAAATAGAATATTTTTAATTATTTTATTAATAAAACATTTTTTGCAATAATTTATTAAAAATGTTATGATTTCCATGCAGTTTAAGGGTACAAGAAATATGAAATGAACACATCCACTTTGATTTGTTCAAGAGCTCCTGTGTGTCTGTGTGTGTGCCATTACAAACACACGGGACGATACAGCAGTGGAGCACACAAGTGTACACTTCCAAAAAAGCACTGTATAGAAAAACAAAACAACAGATTTGTGGAGGTTTTTTTTTTTCCTTTTCTTTTTTTTTTCTTTTTTGTTCTTGATGGGCAGTGACGAGTTTTGTGAACTCAAAAGAGATGACAAATTTAAAACAAATAATAGAAATAAAGCAAAGGGACCAAAAAAAAAAAAAAAAGAGCGGTAAGTCTTCCAGCACAGAATAAATAGTTTGTATAGCGATGTGTAAACTTGTAGACAGCACGTTTTCACACAGTGGCAAACAGACATACACGCTCACTGCTAACATTCTGTCTTTTTAACGTCATTTGTAACACCCCCCACTATCGATGTATTGTACCTCTACAGAAAAAATAAGTTGTTTACATTATATACATTAGAAGTGGTTGTTCATTCTCCTGGGGTGATGACAAGGCCTTTCTGTTGTTTGTTACATGATGCAAAGATAGACCAGTTCACACCAGAATACGCATGGAGTCCAGCCCAACAGTTTTCACAAGTCTTGTAGACTGAATTCATGAATCTCTTTGCACAAATGAGTGTTTTCTTGCATTAGAAGAACACAACATTTAGATCATTTTCAGTTTTTTAGGTAACATCACAGATTTAAATGACTAACAAATCAGCTCTTCACTTCATTTCCTAGGTTATTGCCAAGACGGTCCTAAACAACCAGATGTGCATTCAGTAGACCATGATGCATTTTCAAAAGCAACGCGTTAGCGGGTTAACCTTGTGTTTCGCTTGATTCACAAACACATGCACACACAGTGATTTGAATCCACAGTATAGAACATATCCAAATAAAAATCATATAAAGCACTACCTTGTATCTCTTTATTCAGTTTTTGTGTTTTTCCAGGGATTTCCTTAAAACGAAACTGTCAAATGCACTTTTCCCATAATGGCAATGACATGATTACAGTACATACAATAGATAGACGGACCAGTGCTTACCTTTCCATTGTAAAAAGAACAGTTTGTGGTGCATGGTATGTCTTCATGTGGTGCTATGAATGTCTTCATATTTGTTTTTAGTACACTTCATAGTGTCATACAGTCGTTAGGGTTGTTCTGAGAAGCATGATCCCCCATGACAATATTTCTGTGCAATGTCAACATTAGTGTCATAATTACATACATAAGTACAGGTAGTGTAAAACATATTTTGGATATGATTCTGCCTTCCAGCTTAATGTACCATCAAGAACATACTGTAAATACCCTCATCTGTACAGTTAGAATGAGCTAATTATTGCCACTTTCATAATTATTATAATTGTGCATTTGTCAGAAATGATTGAGTAAAATTATTTGCAAAATTAAATCTATAATGTATGCATAGGATACCATGCACGAAAGATTAAAAAATAAATAATTCCTTTTTAATCAATCTAATACATTCTTTATGTATACATACTTTACCATATGATTACTCTGAATAAGAATCTCTTGATAATCTCTTGTTAATAATTACATGTCATCAGGCTTCTGTAGCCTCAACTAATTAATATTATGGTCATCATTATGATTTAAAATCTCCTTGAGCAGATGTTTGGCTGATTCACTTGTAAACATCCCATTTACTTGAACTTTATTTATTTAAAATAGATATCTGAGTTGCTCTTTTGGATGATTTTTTTTTATTTTTATTTGAATACTAAAGTTCCTGTTTATGCCTGGAAGTTGTAACCAGAGCCCTCATTTATAAAACGTTCATATTTATAAGAACGGTCTTTGACGTGGAAAAGTGCTTAGCGCCATGTCAGGTTCTAAGCAGACATCTACTTTTCCTTGTGGCAGAGAGTCGGAGTACTGCAGGTATTTGGAAATCTAATCAATTGCAGACCATCTGAAACCATTCAGCTGCGGACAATTTCAAGAACATTTGTGATTTATAGTTTCACATCTGGAAAAGAGGCATGCGCACATGTTTTTGTGTGTGTACGTTCATTCTCTGAATCACACGTACGCGCATTTGAGAAATGATCGTAAAATCAAATGTAGGATGGTTTCTTTGCAACATTTTATAAATGAGGCCCCAGCAGCTGAAGATCAAATAGGACCAGTGGATTTCAGTATGAGAATCTACCCATTGTATGACATTAAAGGCATAGTTCACCCAAAAATGAAAATGATCCCATGATTTACTCACCCTCATGCAATTCTAGGTGTATATGTGTACATGACTTCTTTCAGACAAACACAATCTGAGATATATTTAAAATATCCTGGCTCCTCCAAGCTTTATAATGGTAGTAAAGGGGGGGGGGAGATTTCGAAGCCCAAATAAAGGAATCCATCCATTATAAAAACAATGGACGGCCGTCTGCCGGAAGCTGGATATTATAGTTAATAAAGTTTTAAACATGGATATTTTTCTTACAAAAACCTTTAGAAGGCCTTTATTAACCCCCTGGAGCTGTATGGATTACTTTTATGATGGATGGATGCATTTTTTGGGGGGGCTTCAAAATCTTGCCCCCCAAGGATATTTTTAAATATATCTCTGATTGTTTTAGTCTGAAAGAAGATCAAATAGACCTAGAATTGCTTGAGGGTGAGTCAATCGTGGGATCATTTTCATTTTTGGGTGAACTAAGCCTTTAAGTTGTATGAAATTGTGCATTTAATTAGTGATCCTTTTGTAAAATGTTGTAATGACAGTATTGACTGTATACTGTAATTATACATGTCAGATATAACATTGAAAAAGAGAAAGAAATACAATTTAATGTGAGCTAGCCCTTTTACATCTACTGATTCACTAAGTTTCATTGTTGCTTATTACCCTCCATCCCTCCGTTAAAATATATTGAAGTTACAATCTTTCACAAGCACCTTTAGCATCTTATGTTTATCTTATGTTATTACCATAACATATTTTAACAGGAGGTTGAAAGGCGATTAGAAACAATGAACAAATAATGCCGATATGTTAATAAATTAGATATATTGTTTTTTGTTTTTTTTTAATGTCCAGTGTACACCATTCTCTCTGTGTTGATGTTTTAGATTATTCTCTAATATAGGACATTAAATGTGATGTTCACATGTGCCAAAGATGTTTCATATAGTGGGATACTGACTGCTGAACGTGCCAAACAACATATCATAAAGATATTGAAGAATAAACAACAATGTTGAAATTAACTTGGAAATGAGCTAATGAAAACTCATGTGCTGCAAAAGTCAAGTCAAAATGTAGACAATCCCCTCCGTGTACTGAAAAACTCGTTGTGTATTAGAAACATCAGTCTCGGTCATGGCCGTCATACTAAGACAAGCTCCCGTGGCGTTGTGGGATTTTTGCGTATCTGTGTTTGTTGTATTTAAAGGTCTTTGTCATCGTGACTCTTAAGTGAGCGTGAGGTACTATGACAACCGCTGTTAGCAAACGAACCTGCGTTGTTTCAATTTCCTCTTTCCCCGGAAAATTGAGACAATAAATACCCATGAATTTTGCGTTATTATCATATAACAGCCATATAGAAGGAAGTCACAAGTTAAAGAAATTCTCGATGCATTGACTAGGATAATATGTGATGTCACTGTTTTCGTCATCCGGTCGACACGATTCGGTCCATTAGGCTCCCGTAAGACGACAGGCACACAAGTACAGTAACAAATCTGACAGAAACTAAAACCAAGACACCGACGGTGAGATATCAGCCGAAACAAACTCTTGCCTTTGATATGAATGATACGTAGCTTATTTCCGATAATTCATATTTTGATTACATTTCCAGATTTACAAAAGTAGTATGACACCAGCTCTAGCTGATGCTCCCTATCTCTGCAAGACATTGTGCAAAGTTCAATACACACAGTAACATTTCTATAGCAACTATGAGGTAATTTCACTGTTGCTAAGAGCTATGTGAAGTATTTCACAATGTCACGCTGCGACTGGGGCAGAACTCTGCCATTTCTCTCCGGAACAACAGGGGCACACACACGCAATCAACCCGAGCCCTTTTAGCCCAAGCTACAACCGTAGAGGATTCACACAAGTTGGGATTTTTTCATCAACCAAAAGAAAAGGGAAAAAACAAGAAATAAACAGAGGGAGGGTAAACTGAGAGACTGCACCAGAAAGTCAAAACGAGGCTTTGTTCTTACATGACTCGCTCTTATTAGGTTAATTACACTTGTGCTAATTTTTCAGTCCCGCTGTTTAATACAATATCGTTCTTCTGTCTTGCTGTGTGGACAGCTTCTTTTGTGTAACCTCGCAGTTTTCTGTGAGGATATTTTGGTTTTGCTCCGCATGGAGTACCACTTCCCTGTTATTATCGCAATTTGTGAGTCTTCTTGTTCTGTAACAGCCGGTCACATGACGGCTATTGTACATCCGAATCATGGGGCTGCATCTGCGTTTTTCAGTCCCGGTATGCAGGAGCAACTCGCTCGGCTGGAATGGAAGACTGACTCTCTAAAATCGCCGGTTTTGTCTCTTGCGTCCCTTTCGGCTGGACCTGTGGCTCTTTTGAGATCGCAGTTGCGCGACCTCTAACGTGACATTACTTGTTATAAACCAAAGTGGTACTTTCGATACTCTGTTACCAGGACATGCCTACATGATGCTAGCTGTTTTTGAAGAAAAACAATGTGTGGTACACGTCTATCCAGGTGAGAACAGTTGGCCCGCGTTACCCTGAAACACTCCCTTTTTATCTTTAGCAAAAAATCGAGACACTAATAGTCTTATTTACCATTAACCACTTTTTCACACCATCGGGACATTGAAGCAATACAACAAATTCATACCGGTTTGCAACATCGTAAGTGTTTGTTCCTGGTTCGTCGACTCTTTGTAAAGTTCTACGGAGCACCAGGCTTCATCCGAATAATTAATTTCACAGCATATTCAAAGCTCACTTTGATGTTCAAATATGGTATTTACATGGCTGTTGACATGTTGAATAAAGAGGAGGAGTCCTTGGTCACATCCGCTGCCCCTTTCCCGCAAGTTTCAGCAGAACCAATGTGCACGGATTTCGTGGAAAGGCTGCCGGTGGAAGCGTCTCTTTTTTTTTTAGCAGCTAAGGCTACAGCTCCTGTCCTCCATTGATCCACGCTGCTCTTTGGGGTGGAGGGTGTGGGGGCGTTGAGTCCATCGAGTTAGGAACGGGAGGTGACGGGACATAGATTATGGGAGTCTGGGTTGGGTTGCTCTGTGAGAACCTCCGGTCACCTCCCTCCTAGCCTGAAAGATCAGTTCTGCACTGATGTGGCCATGGATGGTGGGAGGGGGGTCACGGATGGATAAAGAGTTGGACCCCCCCACCCCAGGTTGCTCACACGCTTCTGTTAACTGCTGATATTGCTCAGTCTGTCTTTAAAAAAAAGCTGATCGCTTCCTCGGAGTGCAGTGCAGGGCAGTGGTAAGGCTCACAGGCCGGACACCATAACCCTGTAGGAGGGGGGCATGTGTCTGTGGTGCGGGCTGGAGGCCGGGCTGCTCGTGGGACTGCTGCAGCTCGCGTCCACCCCTCCTATGGAGGGTAGATAGGCGTGATGCAGGATCGGCAGCTGCAGGGACAGCCTGCGCTGTATGCTGCGAACACAAAGCGCACAGACGAAAATAGTTATTATACATGAAATACCCCATTCCTCACTTTCTGTAATGCTCTTTAGTGAATGTGTGTTTAATAGTGGGGAAGATCTCTTGTATGTATGTAACAAAAGTTCATCTGTAATTATATCACAAAGCACATTTAAAGGGGTCCTTGATTATGATTTCACTTTTTTTACTTTAGTGTGTAATGTTCTGCTTGAGCATAAACAACATCTGACACTCAAAGTTCAACGCAAAGAGAGATATTTTCTTTTACAGAAATCGCTTTTTAAGGACTACAACAAAAGGCTGGTAGGGACTACAACGAGCTTCTTCCCGGGTTGGTGACATCACAAACCCCAAAATTTACATAAACCCTGCCCCTAGGATCATGCAACAAAGTGTGAGATTCTCTAACTTTGTTGTTGTTGAGCAACCGAAGCGCGAGCTGTTAAAGCTCCGCCCTCTTTTGGAAAGTGGCCCGGGAGCAGCAGCTCATTTGCATTTAAAAGGACACACAAAAACGACGTGTTTTTGCTCACACCCAAATAGGGGCAAATTTGACAAGCTATAATAAATGATCTGTGGGGTATTTTGAGCTGAAACTTCACAGACACATTCTGGGGACACCAGAGACTTATATTACATCTTGTAAAAGGGGCATAATAGGTGCCCTTTTAAAACAGCAGTGACTTTGCTACATACATCATGTTTCATTCTTAATCAAGAGTACACTACTGTTTAAAACTTTGGGATTTTTTTTTTTGACCTCTTATGCTCACCAAAGCTGCATTTATGTGATCAAAAATACAGTAATTACAGTAATATTGTGAATTATTTTTATAATCTAAGAAAAACAGTTTTCTATTTGAATATATTTTAAAATGTAATTTATTTCTGTGATGGCAAAGGCTTTTTTTTTTTTTTTTTGGTGGGCACTTGAAAATTGACAACTTTTCCTTGTCTCAGGATAGTCAGGATGAAGTGTTTGGGACTGTGCTTGTTCTTGTGGTCCCATCAATCCAGCATGTACCTGGCTGTGTTGATCACCTGATAAAAAGTCTATTTCATACCTGTGTCTAGGTGTTTGAATCAAACTGCTCCCCAAGAGGCCCCAGCCTTTTAAATCAATTACAGATGCCAAATGGAAGTTATATAAAGTGCACACACCACACCTCTCATGATTGGTTTTACGATTGGAGTCTTTTGAGTTATTGCTTTCAATTAAATATTAATTTCATACATCAATTAAGGAAATGTCTTCTGTGTTTAGAAATAATTAACATCGATTAGTCAGATGTTGCAGGTTCACTTGCAAAACAAAAAAATTAAAAATACTCTTTATGCCAATGTTATTAAACTAAATATGTATTTGGTTATTCTTTACTGCAGGCACAATAAATTACTCACTGCATATTCCCATGGCAGAGGTAGTGTTATTTTGCAAGGTCAAGAGACCATCAGCTACTGGGGTAAGTGTGTGAGAGTATGTGTGAGTGAGTGAGTGAGTGTGTGTATGTGTGTTTGATGAACAGTGACAGTGCAGAATCCCTCCTCTGTGCGATCAAACATTCATATGCTGGGACGGCCTGTAGTCCTCTAATTCTACTCTCTTGTCTATTTTCAGGGTCCAGTGCCTTCCGCTCTCACTCGAAATCACACGTTATGTAACCACAGCCCCCCTCCCACATCTCTCTCTCTCTGTCCCTGAACCTCTCTTATTTGCTTTCATTTACTTTTTTTTTCTTCCTGATCTCTGTATTATTTTCTCACCTCCCTGTAAATGAGTCTATACAACAATGTATGTTTTATCTATTCACCTTGTTTTTAACACAAGAGTGGGCATGGCCATGTGCGAGGTTTCCGGTGTCATTCGCTTCTAGATATTGTAGCTGTACAAAAACTGTCTGTTGTGCTGCTTGACTTTGAAAACTATTATATTTGTTCAAATATTATTTTAATTTATTATCGTAATTATAAACACATTGGTTTGTAGCACTAATAGTTTTCTCATTTACCGCGCTGTTATTCTTCTAGTTATGTACCTATAGCAGCTAGTGAATCAGAAGAAAAAACTTACTTCAGTGTTGCAAAATAAGGTGGACAGTGTCACCAAAAACTATTTGGAAAATAAAGATCCTTAAAGGGACAGTTCACCCAAAAATGAAAATTCATCATCATTTACTCACTCAAGTTGTTCCAAACCTGTAAGAATTTCTTTCTTCTGCTGAACACTAAGAAGATATTTTGAAGTGTGTCGGTAATCAAACAGTTGATGGGCCCCACTGACTTCCATAGTATTTTTTTTCTTCGATACTATGGAAGTCAATGGGGCCCATCAACTGTTTGGCTATCCATATTCTTCAAAATTTCAGAATTTCTTCAAAAGACATTCATACAGGCTTGGAACAACTTGAGGGTGAGTAAATGACGATAATTTTTGTATGAACTATCCATTTAAAGACCCACAAAATGACATTCAGCTAGTAGCAGGTGGTTTTGCAGAGAGGGATATTCTTATTCTAGAGCAGTGGTCTCAAACTGCCGGCTTGCGGGCCATTTACGGCCCCCCCTCGCCCGCAACTGATCTAAAAAATAAAACATAATCTGGCTTGCTAAATCATTATTGTAATTATTATTATTATTCTCTAGTTGCTACCTGTCTGTTATGCAAAGAAAAGGTCGCCGTTCTAAGGGGCCATTCACATATCGCGTCACATAAGCGGCCGCGCTGCTTTCTCCTTCTTCTCTTTTCTCCGCTTTCTCCTTCTTTCCAAAGCGCTTTCGCTCCCGTGGCGTCCGTCGTTGCTATGCAACCATGAGCTGCGCTCTCCATGATGACTAGGACATTTCGGCAAAAGAAAAATTGATTTCTAGTCCTTGCATTAGCTCTACTACTAGATATATTTATATGTATATATTTATATGGAGATGAGAAATAAAAACCCGCCCTGTACAGTTATGATCAGCTGTTTGGCTGGGCTTTCGGTGTTGTTACGGAAAGGCCGAAGCTCTTTGTTTGGTCCTTGTCACATGACCTGCGTTGCGCTTGCGGCATTCTGAAAAGTTGAGATGTTTTCATCACGCTGCGGTATAGGCGCGCCTGGAAAAACGAGCGCGCCGCACTGCGTGCGCGTCGCTTCTATTATGAGCGCGCTTGCCTAAATTACAGTAAAAGGACTCGTGCAAGTCGCGAGCGTCGATTTAAACCAACGAAACGCGTCCGATACTACCAATAAACATTACCAATGCTCAAACAGTATCTTGGACAAATGTGGCTCAGCTGTGTGAGCAGAAGCGCTGCCAGGTGTCTGGCAAGAAATAGAATAGTGTACAAATGTATTCAGGGATTGCATTTGTTCAGTACAGTGTTGTGCAGTGCAATATTTTTATGTTATTTAAGCTAAAATAAAGTAAACTAATACTGTATGTAACATTTTTTTTTAAGTATGGCAAAAATATTTTACTAATGAAATTTGAAGTTAATAAGAAATAATGCAAAGGAAAGTAATTTTCCAGAAATTTTGCGCTTTCTTGTGCTTGAATGTTAAAATGGCCCTCCTATGAGGTGTCAATCACAGCAATGGCCCCCAGCCAATTTGAGTTTGAGACCCCTGGTCTAGAGAGCATCTGATTAGATAAAAATCTAATCAGTGTAACATTAATAATGAATAGTTTTTTGGTCCGTTTTCCTAAAAAGACAAGATAAGGTAAATGTAACATTATGTGACATTGCTTACAAGCTGTTTTACTGACGTCTTTTGGCGGTTGACTGGTTGAGTGATTACATGAGACATGATACGGATTTTGGTAAGTTGTACTGTATCTTTCAGCATCTGTCTGATGTTCATTCATGTTTATTTCGTGCTATAACTAGTAGTAAAGTGGAAGAGATGATCGGTTCACTTGAAGTGAGGTGCTACAGCGATTTGTCAAGCCACAATAAAGAGTGACAAAATCGTATTTATTGTTTGAATTTTGTAATAAAAGTATTTGAAATCGGAGACTTTGTTTAAACCAAGTGACATGTACAAAAGAGTTTTCTCAGACTCATACTTTGTCCTAATACTGTCTTTGTCTAACAAATCTTTTGTCATATGTTATGTCTGGAAAGTGTGCTTATATCTTAATATCAACTTTGGCTATTTTGTTCATAGTTTTTATGTGTCCATAAACTTTTTGGTTGTGTGAACTCACTGTTCTGGTGAGTTGATGTCTTCTAGTGGACCTCTGCTTATCCTAGAAGGATCCATGGATCCCCACTGAGCCTGGGGTTTCTGCTCTAAGTGGTTCTTCAGAGATTTCTCTCCATCTGAAAACAAAGGCATGATGTTCAGAATGCTGTCTTTCCATCAGGATGTCAGCTGAAAAACTGAGTCAGAACTTACACCTTATATGACACTTCAGGTTGACATGTTTGGGGGTGAATAATGTATAACACTCCAATAAATTGTTCTTTTTCTCTGGGTGACAGTAACATTGGGAAAGTGTGTCACATACTGAAATGAGTCACGACTGACAGCTGTGTGTGATCGACAGGTGAGGAACACAAGGTTTGATATCCACTTCTCCTACCTTTGCCGTCAGTGAAGTTGCGTATGCTCAGGATATTGTTGACATCTTGGTAGTGGTTTTGTTTAATGTATGGAGTCTTTTCTGGAGTGTCCTGGAGTTGCATGGTAACCTCTTCCAGTTCCTTATCCAGCTGTAACACAAATTCAAAAATTTGGTAGCACTTTACAATAAGGTAAACATTAGTAATGCATAAATACCAATGAGCGATATATTTGTTGTAGTATTTATTAATCTTTCATAAAATTAGCTAATAAAAATACAACTGTTAGTTCATGTTAGCTCAAGTCTGTGAAATAATATTAACGAATACAACTTTTGATTTTAATAATGTATTATTAACTGCTAAAAATAACTAATATAAGTAAATGCTTTGGAAGTATTTTTCATTATTAGTTCATGTTAAATAATGCAGTTAACAAATTAAACCTTATTGTAAAGTGTTACCAGTAATTTAATTTAGATTATAAATGAATAATTTATCATTTTGAAATACAAAAGTCAAAACATACAGTAGTATATTTATACTTTCAGTAGCGAAAAAAATTATTGATTTCAGAAACCAAACCAAAACTGCATACCATTGCTTCCAAAAATATCTATTAGTCTTGATATAATGATTTATTTATTATTTAAATATAATTATTTAGTCTTAATTTATATGTATACTTAATCTAATATATATTTTGAGGCATTTGCTTAATATATTTTTTTGTTTACCTGTGTTAGTTATTTTTCTTCACAGCATTTGTTAATATATAATTTAGGGGAAAAGATTAATATTATAAAAAAAAATGACCCCTTTAATCTGTGTAGTGGCATATTAGTAATTGTTAGCATTATCTTAATTACTGTTTAAAGTACACCATCATTCTAAGAATTTTATAATTTTGTCATTTATGATGATTGAAATCTAAGAAACTTCCATCACCTCTGTAATTCTCATTCGCAGGCGGTGGTTGTCTGTCTGTAGTCCATCCAGACGGGAAGTGTTGGCCTGGTTAACACTGGTTACTGAGGTGGAAGTCTTGGAATCTTCCTTCTTCTGGTTCTGGGTGAACTTTAACCTCCGGTTCTGTGTGGCAGCATCCGGATTTGTTCGCATTGTGATAAACTAACAAAAGAGAGAGAACAAGGACATACTATTGAGATCTTTTGCCATTGAGTCTGCTTAGGATGTATTTGTTTAGAGGTCGAGTCGAATCTTTGTAGTCTTTCAAATTTCAGTGTGTTCATTTCCAGGGAGCTCCAGGGGATGCAAAGTAAGCACTGTTCTCAATTATATTCAGGTGAACTTGCTAGGGATTTGTACAAATCAAATGCCAGAATGTGGCTTTCGCTGACCTCTACAATTCTTTCCCCATAGGGCTGGATCAGGCTGTACATTGCAGTACTTACCTTTGGCACAAAAACCAGACACAGCGTGATGGTGCTGCAGAAGATGATGACCAGTGCCACGATGCAGAACTGCACATTAGGCTGATCTCGGGTCAGGAAGGACACTGCTGCCCCAATGATACACATGATGCCCACATTATACACACTCATACCGATGTACTTGCTGTCGTTCAGGGCTGGAATGCTCACATTTCTGGTCTCCCAGGCCAAAAAACATCCAAACAACTAGACAAAGAGAAAAGTGCAAGGGGTTATTATTACAGGTATAAGAGCAGAGAAATAAGTTTTGCAACAAGATGCTTACATTTTCTGTAGATAGTTGGCACCAAACATACTGTAGTAGGGTGTTTTGAATAGTTGCCAATATCTTTTTTTTTTTTTGGTTTAACTTTTAGCCTGTGCACAGTTACATGAAAAGATAAGATAGAATTATTGGTCATAAGACATTTTGCATAGACAATAATTTTCACCTTCATCACTGTGTGCAGTCCTCAGTTTACAGTGATGAATCATAAAGCCAGTGAGAATGAACTGTGACTGACTTATTTAGCACCCTAATGCCTCTAAAGGCAGCTAACAACACCTGTCCAACTCTCAGGAAGTCAGAGCAGTAATCAAAGCACCTTTGTGTGAGACTAGAGTGAACTCTGAGAAATATGACTCAGCTAACTTAATGACGCACACTCTGAGATTTGATTCTGCACCCACTCGCCTCAAACCTATTCAATCCTAATCCAATCACAACCTGTCTCACTCTTTTTCCTTGTTCACCCTCTCAGTCTCTCTTCCTTCTCTTGTTCTACTGGAACATGTCAGCTGTAATGATTTAGCAGATTTTCAAACATGACAAGAGGAAGGTAGAGGAAGTTTTCTGAAATGTCACATATAAGAGAATGTGAGTGTGATCATGGCATTTGCACTTGTCCACTATTATGATTTGATGACTCTCATTCTAAATACCTTTCAGCTTCGATTTAACATTGACACCTTTGCGTCCCCCCAAATCTACACCTATAGTTTTCACAGAGGAGCAGAGAGATGAAAGAGACAGGAAGAGATACTCTGTGGTCCACAGCTGAACTTTGATATAGATTGTCTACTGTAGGACAGGGGTAATGGCCTGCCAGTCAACGAACCACCTGCCACTATTACAGCAGCAAGAACAAGAGAACAAATCATTTGTACAGAGCACAAAGTGAGTCAGAGGGCAGATTTTTATTTGAAGATGTTGCCACCATTGACTCAGAGATAATGGTCAGTGCTATGGGCAATTAACTGACTGGGGGCATTTTGGTTCCCGGGGCACCTTACCAGTAATCTAAAGTGAGGTTAATTGGAAAGAGCAATCTTGCTCATATTATATCTCCTCCTAGGGGTACAATGTATCAAAATCCAGTCAGTGAGTTTGCTAGATGTGCATTTCCGGAAGGAAATACCAGTGCTTGTAAGGAAGCACAAGAACAATGTTAAAGGGATAGTTCACCCAAAAATGAAAATTATCCCATTATTTATTCACCATCAAGCCATCCTAAGTGTATATGACTTTCTTCTTTCAGTCAAATACAATTGGAGTTATATTAAAAAATATTCTGGCTCTTCCAAGCTTTATAATGGGAGTGAACAGATCTTGAAGCACAAAAAGCACATCCATCATAAAGGTAATCCATACAGCTCCAGGGGGTTAATAAAGGCCTTCTGAAGTGAAGCGATGCATTTTTGTAAGAAAAATATCCATATTTATAACTTTATAAACTAGAATCACTGGCTTCCGTACGTGAGTAGATTCTGGCAGAAGAGTGAACTTTGACCCGATGCATGACGTATTGACGAATACGGAAAAGCAGAGGATAGAGCAAAACTAAACACCAGTCACGAATTAGAAGTCTAAAATGATAATTTTTAAAGAGAAATGTCAGAGAAGCTTGAGTTTGTTGCCAGCCCTATTTGTTTGAACCTCAAGAGGCGTCTACTCTCACCTAAGCTTACACTACGCCTACGTCCTACGTCATATGCCGGAACTCGACTTTCTCGTGAACTCGTAGATGGATGTTACCGGAAGCTAGTAATTATAGTCAATAAAGTTATAAATATGGATATCTTTCTTACAAAAATACATTGATTCTCTTCAGGAGGCCTTTATTAACCCCCTGGAGCTGTATGGATTACTTTTATGATGGATAGATGTGCTTTTTTGGGCTTCAAAATCTTGGTTACTATTCACAGCCATTATAAAGCTTGGAAGAGGCAGAATATTTTTTAAAATAACTCTGATTGTGTTTGACTGAAAAAAAGAAAGTCATATACACCTAGGATGGCTTGAGGGTGAGTAAATTGTGGGATAATTTTAATTTTTGGGTGAACTATCCCTTTTAAGTTTACAGCAGTGTTTCTCAAACTTTTTGACTCCATTTTTAAAAGCACAATATTTGAAGGCTCAGTAACTGGAAGTTCTATACAGGTAAAAATAAATAAATACAAATAGCAATTTCTACATGATAAAATATTTTAGAACTTGACTATAAATTATATTCATTGAAAAAATGCCCAAGACTTTTTAGGATTTTATTAATTTCCACTTTTCCAGGTCTAGAAATCATACTTTTAGAATTCTGTAGGAAGACCGTGGGACTCTTAAATAAAAATAAAAGTTGTTGAAGAAATTGATTAAAAAAAGCAATGTTTCAGCTTATTTAATGCTTATTTTAAATAATTTTAAGCCATCCTTAAGCCTAGTTGAGAACCACTAGTTTACAGTAATCTTTGGTTTTAGACTTTAGTTCAGTGTAAACATAAAGACAACATAAAGACTGATAATAAAGCAATAAGCCGCTCCAGGGGGTGTGTTGATTTCAACACTGTAAGAGCTGTTCTTGAGGCTAATTCACCTTAACTAGGGGTAAAATCATAGTAACGCAGACCTCAAGTGGCTTTTTTTTTCCCATTTTGATTTGTAGCTTTTATAAAGCAACAGCAGCAATATGATAAAAGACAATATTGTTCCCTAATTAATACCCAAGTACTCTAATTTGTGTTTTTTAACATTATTATAATGTCTATTGGTGATGAACATTAGATAACTGTATGCATGGCATTTGTATTTCCTGATATAACAAGATACTCAGAATCTAGTAATGCAAATGCATTTTCATGAAAGTGGCAGAATATTCAGACTCCGTTGTCTGCGGGAGCAGATGGCGATCATGTTGATGCTCTCTAGAATGTTCTCACTCACCATAAGGAGGCCTTTGTAGGCATAGACAATCCCCAGCCAAATGGTCATGTGCGTGTTCTCGCAGTGCTCCAGGAAGGGCCGGATTGCGATGTCTCGTCCCTGAGGATCCGCCTGTGGAGACGCAGTGAGGAAACCAATGAGTGGAAATAATCCTGGTTTAAAAAACACCTTTGTCACTAACAACAATAACAAAATACTGAGCCCAGGCTTATTTTCCTTGACTTTTAAATGTGTTAATATGAAGGTTGATTTAGGGTTAACTAAAAGAGTTTATTAAGTACATTTGCATTTAGATTTAGAAAGTAAATTTACAAAATTGCATTTGCATTGAGTACCAATACTGAGTCTGAAGGCATTACAGGAACTGGGATCATTTAATCTCCCATGGGAGACCAACCTTAATGGACTTTCACAGAGATAGTAACAATAATATAGTCACCTCTACAGGATGTCACTTAAGAGTTAACGATTAACAATAACTCTTTATGGGTCAGGCATTGATCGCTTGATATTGATTGAAATATTTACAGTCCTGATATGCAAGACAGGTCAGGACTGGACAGGAGGTCTGCGAAAGAGAGATCTCAACTGAGTTCCCCTCAAAGTGCTGGGTCTAAAAGTAGCCAAGCTCTAACCCAATTTCTTCTGCCCCAGTTTGAAAAACCTTAAGCTTGCCATGCAACAACCCGGACACAAAGATAGACAGGGATCCAACCTCCAAAAGCATTCCTAAGTCTTGCTGATTTTTCCCAGTTTAGTCACAGAGCGTAACAACCCCGGCTTTCATCTGCCTCTTGTGTGGCTCTATCTGCGTGATTTGAGTTTAGCATTAAGGAGTTCACAGCTCAGAAGACATCTTCACAAATTGACACTGCGAGTAAAGTGGGCCAGCACACACAAGAAGTTCTATTTATAAACCACATATTCCATGATGTGATGAATCCTAGAAGTCAAACTGTCAGACAATTTTTAAACTCAGCGAGAGAACATCAGAGAGGAACTGATGATATAGAGTCTGCGAAAATTGATGTGATAAAGTGCTTCTACAATAGCAATGAAAGAAATAGCAATAAATAACTTTGACATAGAAGTAAATTTAACATAAAAATTTAACAACAAAACAAAAACAAACAAACAATAATATCTTTCCCCACACTGAAAGTAGCACAATAATGCTTGTACTTCTCTGTTAAACATTCAAGTGTTCCACATGACCTTAAAAACCAAGAACTGAAAAGATAAATCTTAAATAAACTGCTTATTTCTAACTGCACAACAACAAGAGCTCTGCTTTCATCATAGTCTGAGCTGTAGTTAGTCGAGCTGTGTGGTGTTGCCGGGCAACCGTCGGTGGGTTGGGCTTAAAGAGAGTGCTGGGTGCTCAGTTATTTCTCACTGCATTAGGCATCTAATGTAATTGTTCACTGGAAGCTGGAAGCATGTGTGACTGACAGAGTGTCTGTGGAGAGACTGCGACAAGAGGGACACAGTCAGCTGAGAAGAGAGAATTATATCAGTTTATACACTGGAATGAACCATATGGACACTGAGAACTGCAAACAGACAGCCGTTAGCTGTGTATTAGTACAGTAGCAGGTTTAGACACAGAAGGGGCAGCATACAGATATATAACTATAACTCCTGCCTGAGACTTTTCACTTCAAAATTTAAGTGCCCCCCGTGGCCATTACTCCAGTCTTCAGTAAATGACACAATTTTCACAATACTTTACACAATACCATTTTCAACTAAAAACGGAAAACTTTTTATGTGTTTTGTCCATTCATTTACAGTGTTTTGGGGGCCTGAAAATGCAAACATTTTTCAAAGTGCAAGTTTTTGTAAACAATACTGTTATTGTCTCAGTGTAAACGGCAAAAATGCAAATTTGTGAAAATTCAAATTTCGTCATGCATGTGCGTATTATGTGTTTAGTCTATAGGCGCATAGTTTTTCTTTATAGCAGTGTTAATTTTGACAGTAAATTTTGATTTAGTTTAAGTTATAGTCTTTTCTTTAACAATACACAGATCCAATACACTGATATACATCTGATATACTCTCTAAACTGTTTATGTTCACTTAAGACAACCAACTGTACTTTACTTGCCAAAGCGGACAGTTTTTGACCGTTCAAGTGCAAAAACACAAGAAAGAGAGCTCAAATTAGTATTCGTTGACGAAATCTAGAGTAGATTTTAGTCATAGTTTTAGTCATTCAAAATGCATTTTTATTTAGTCATCGTCTCTTTTTCATCCGTGATAAAAGGTCGTTGACGAAAATTATGATAAATTATTCATCAACGAAATTAACACTGCTTTACAGAGAGGGATTCGAACCCGGGGTCTCCAGCATGGGAGGCGGGCACGCTAACAAGCACGCTAAAGACCATAGCCAGGGGTGAGGTTTACTCACACAGCTCTGCAACAGTGGGTCCCCAGGAGCAGGGTTGAAAACCTAGGCATTAAAGTTTACATGGTGTGATGCTGTCCTCATGTATCTGGGTATGAAAAAAATTAATCAATCCAAAATGATGGAGAGAGTGAAAGAAAGAGTCAGGGACTTCAGGGTACTTTGCCTCAGTCATTTCTCCATGAGCATATATTTTATTCCATTGAGAGTTTAGTACAGCATGAATGCGATTTCTATTATCCAGCCTCTTTCTAAGACCTTTGATTTTGAGCTAAGCTCTTGTTTAAGGGAAATGATAGTTATAATACTCATTTGGATGGGTCAGTCACCCTCCTGTCCGTCTGTTTCTCTCTGACATGGCTTCTTGTGACCACAATCTCTTATCTGTAGTAATCCTTTTACATTACATCCTCTGATCTCTTGGCGGCTGTGTGCCATTGCTTAAATGTAGTATGGAGAGACAGATATTGTTCAATGGAGCTGAGAGTTGTTTAACAAGAAGTTAAGTCAATTATTCAGCCATCTAATCTTAAGGTCAGCTCGAGCGATACTTCACTGACCTAATCCCACAGCAAAGCCATAACACACATCATGGAACACCAAGCACCATGGTTCAAAACCAACACTCTCCAAGCACCAAATACAAGTAAAAATTGTCTCTGGTCAGTAAATAACACAGAGTTACTTTGCCCATGTTTGCCAGAACTGCAATATAATACATGATATAAATTAAAAAGGATAGGATGACCTCACATTTCATTCTGAAATTCAAATCGAAGGTATACAATTTATCTAGGATGCTAGGATGTGCACTGTAAAACAATATTTTCCTGATTTATCACAACATTTTTTCTTTTATCAAATCAACTTAGATAATGTAGATGTAGTTCAGATAACATATTATTTTGAGTTTCTGTTAATTAAACCAGTCGCCTTCATTGTATTAACTCAAATTTTTAATTTCAATTAACTCAAACTTTTAAGGCAACCAGGTAACTTACTTTTTTAAGTTAAACCAACAATTCTTTCTTTACAGTGTGGCAATATATATATACATACACACACACAACAAGAAAAACACTAATTATTTTTGATAAAAATATTCCAAAATAAGAAAAAATTATGAAGTTTCTCTGTTCCCTTCAATTTGCAGGATCGGCAAAAGTAAATTTTGGGCCATGTTTGATTTTTAGCGCTTGCCTGCTTGCTGACTGCTGACTGAGGGCAAGAGCATCTCTGTGTGGCTCCTTCAGGTTTACATCTACCTGCTCCAGTTTGAGGATGAACCTGCAGCTGCACGCTGAGGCTTTGCAGATCTGTCTCCCTCTGGTGTGTGCTTATTTTTGGAGTCCACTGCTCTAAACTCCACTTCAAATGCAGTGACTTCAAAGTGGCCCTGCTGCAGTCCCTGTGGCTGAGCCTGGGAGCTGCCATCACTGATTCATTACAGTCTAAATGCATCATTAGACCAGGAATCTAACCCTGAACATCACACGCATTTAAATATGCAAATGAGAACGTGCAGTGGCATGTTTCAGATTGCCTTTGTTATTGCAGCCTAAAATGCTTTTTATTGACATCATTCTTTAATCTAATGCTCCAGAATATCTTGGTTTTAATCACAACTCCCATCTGCTCGCTCTCTGCGAGTCTCCGATGCAAATGACTTTCCCTATGTTGCCGTCACATGACTGCTGTACCGCGCACCCTTCGCCCTACACAAACACACTCACTTATGAACATGCAGCTAATTTGCGAATAACAACCTTCATAAATGGAGTTCGAGTGCTCGCTGTCAAACGTTATTAGAGCTCACGCATGGGCAAACATTTGAATCTGGTGACTACTGGGATTATACTAAGGTATTCACGCAGATGCGCTCTCAGTATTATGGTCATGTACACACAAACACTTGTGTACACGCACACACTCGCAAACCTGGAAGGCCATAATGCTTATAGCATGTTTTCTTTTCCAAGGGACAGTCAAGATTTGTGACTTGGGTCGTCTATACATCCTTGTTGAGTCAAGGACACGGAGAGGTCCCACACACGATAAGCCATCAGTCCTGATAACTCATTAGGACTGCTGTTTTTTTCCTCCATGAGGGCAGGCATAGCAAACTGTGAGTGATGGAGGACGGCTGCTCTCCATCATAGTGCACTCTGCTGCCCCCATGATTACTGAAGCCACAAGCACCTTTCTGTGTCGTGGACATCAGGGCACGGAAAAGAGTAGATGGGTGTTTGTTCGACTGTCCTCTAACCATGACCAACAGTGTTTATAAATACACCACATCTCAAATTCTTTATTGTGTTCATATTCGGTGATGGGAATGATAGTAGTAGAAATCACATCCCATTGTATTGCAAGTAGCAAAGCATATTGCAAGTATGGCTTAAAGTAGACCTATAATTATGGATGCTTGTTTCTGTCATGAAATAGAAAATAAAAAAGATAATTTAAACTTTTTATCTCACAATTCTGACTTTTTTCTTGCAATTACGAGTTTATATCTCACAATTCTGACTTTTTTTCTCAGAACTGCGAGATATAAAGTCAGAATTGCATGATATAAAGTCAGAATTGCGCAAATTTGACTATAAAAAGTCAAAGAGTTTATAACACGCAATTCTGACTTTATAACTCGCAATTGCATTTAAATCTCGCAATTCTGAGAAAAGTCAGAAATGTGAGATAAAAAGTTGCAATTACCTTTTTTATTTTTTATTTAGTGGCGGAAACAAGCCTCTATAAAAAGGGGTATTATAATATAATACCCCTTTTTAAATTCTTAATTTTGTTATTGGGGTCTACTAGAATAGGTTTTCATGCTTGAATGTTCAAAAAGCACATTATTTTTCTCATATTTTATATTATTTCAGCACCTCTCTTCCCACTCTGTCTGTAATGCTCTGTTTTGTACTAGTCTCTATGAAGCCCCTCCTCCCGTAAAGTGCAATGTGCTCTGATTGGTTGACTGGACCAGTGTGTTGTGATTGGTCAACTGATTCGAGCGTGTTTTGGAAATGTCACACCCCATACCGCGAGTTTCAACACACTGCTAATACAACTCAACCAGACCTCACCCATTTTTTTTTTTTTTTTTTGCTGCATATGTCTAGGCGGGAATCATTTAAATGAGGAATATTGTGATGTGTACGTTCCTGGAGGAAAACTCAAAACTACAATCAAAGTGTTTCAGGGAGATCAGAAACAGTGCTTACTGATATAGAGAATAACTCCCTTTAGCAACATTACACACTAAAGAAAAATGTTAAAAATGTTAAAAAAGGACCCATTTATTTCATAGCTAGCACTTTATGTATGCTAGATACACACTGAAGATATTTTCAAACTTTTTGCAAAATAAAAAGAACACAAAAAGAAAAGAAGTGAAATCAACTCTGGGACATAAAAGTGCATGTATATAGCTGAAGAAACATCCATATAATTACCAAGAGAAATGTCCTTCCAGTGAAATTTCTTTAAGAGCTATTTGAACCTATTGAGATGGTAAGTTTAAAATGGGCGGCAGTAATCCACTGCATGTGAGGTCTGAACTGACCCAGTGCACTTCACATTAAACAAACTGCCAGCACACTTCAAACACTGTCTGATCTAATCCTCACGGTAAAGTCCCACTTGTGGCTCATTCACTTTATCATTCCTGGGATCATCCGCACCTCATTTTCTCTTGTTCTCGGTTTACCTCACCTCCATTGACTTCATTGAGGTGCACGTCCTGTCCAGGATATTACCCCTTGTGTTAACATTAATTAAACATGATTATAAAGCTCTGAGTGAACGTGATATCTTTTGATGATGTTAATTTTGTACAAGATACTGAATGTTCCCGGATGTAATAACAAATTTGTCAAGATCTGTTAGGCTGGTCCTGCTGGAGTTGAATTTAATACAGAATTTAGTTTTATTAAAGTTGAGACAAAACTTGTGATTCAAAAAAGCTATACTTCCAGCAGTGAGACAAAACTGTCTCTTTTTTCTCCTTTTCTGTCTTTGGCAGACTCAAACGTGCGCACACACATCATATTCCTGTCGTTGCTAGCCGAGAGAGCGGTAATTGAGTCCTTGGAGGCTCAGTTTCTATGAGAGGCCTGTGTTGTGATGTGTACTGGGCTGTATTATGCAGACTATAGAAAGTACAGATGGGCTGCTTAACAGAAGGAGACTTTTGCTCTATAGCATTAATGCGTAAGACTGATAAGGTCATTGGACGATAAATAACATTTCTCAAATACTGTTTTAGTGTAGATGGAACCAATTGAATCAAGTCTCCATGTATTCTGCAAATATTGTAAATGCTTTTGATGGTGTAATACTGAAAGGCGCACAAACACACACACACACACACACACTACACAAAGTAAACATTTAAATATCATTTACAGACACCGTCATTGTTGAGGGGCCCAAAAGTTCTGAAAGAAAACGTAGGGAGCCTATTGCTTTTGTATAACGAACGCAACTTTAATGCGCATCTGACTGAAAGATAAACAGCGCATTTTTATATCAGTGTTGTTGTTAACATTGTAATTATTTAAGCAGACAGTTTGCTTCGTACATTCAGTTTAACAGAATTAACAGCAAGCCAAAGATGGCAAAGTTTCAACTGAACTATATATTTTAAACACTTACAATATTGCTCTGTCTAGTGTATTGCAATGGTATAACCCATTTTAGGGGCAGACAAATGACAATTTAAAATCGGCTATAGAAATGTTCATATTTACATGTAAATATGAAGATGCATATTCATGAAGATACATTAAGCCCTTCGTAATTCACACCCTGACAGCACGCAAATATTTCTGCCTGTTATTACTCATGTGATTGTCAACATCTGGTTTTCTGCAACAAACTGATGCCGTGACGCACCATTACTTTTAGCTAATAAAAGAAAAATACAGCAATTTTCTCATGTTATTTTTTTAATTGGTTGGGCATTCTATAGCAAATATACTCATCAAACTTCTTAA
Organism: Hypophthalmichthys molitrix; assembly: GCA_037950675.1. Taxonomy (NCBI): domain Eukaryota; kingdom Metazoa; phylum Chordata; class Actinopteri; order Cypriniformes; family Xenocyprididae; genus Hypophthalmichthys; species Hypophthalmichthys molitrix. The sequence continues at coordinate 23,597,207 of CM075510.1, read as the reverse complement.
CACATATATCGCTTTTAATCATGAAAACAGACCAACACTATCTTTGCCTAAATTCTGATTGGGTGGGCACCTGCTTGCTCTATTAAAATTTTCATTCTATCCATGCCTCACAATTACCATGTTAACACCTGTCATAACATGAGCAGACTATGTGATGCTTCCTTGTTGTCTTCAGGGTCAGGTCACCTGACATGGCCCTCAAGCAGGGAAACTCTGCTAAGTGTGATCATGTGACCGCCTCTTTCTTCCACTTGTCTGTTCTCCTAGGCAACCGTAAATCTGTGAGATGCATGACAACTTTAAAGAGTGTTATAATAAAGATGTGTAGTGTTTCTTAGGACCTCAACGACATGCTGCTAGAGCAAGAGCACAGTAAATGACAACAAACATAAACGGACAGACGGACATATAGATAGACAGATAGATAGATAGAAAGCAAACTGATATACTTTCTGATATACTTCAAGCAGAATTGAAAAACAAACGGCATTTCGAACAAAATCAGGCCAAAATGGTTCAAAACAGCTTGCAAAAAGCGAACTTTACAGCTGGTAAACACCTTCAAACTACCATTGGTCCATGGCGATGACTTAATAGGTAGGTGTGCTCTGAGGCTCTGCCTTCTTTCACATGGAACTCTTCTCCAGTTCATTTCTTCTGTTCAGATTATCGAGGTCAGGAGTGAGTAAAACATGAACACACTGGAGAGTTTTTAATTGAAAGCAACACTGACAGTTTTTTATTTTTTAATTTTGAATACTGTAAGCTTGCTTTAAAGCAGTCTATAGTATACAATGCTATATAAATAAACATGACGCAACTTGATTGGAGTGCCGAATAGCAAAGCTTGTGCAAACATCCACATCGCTATGACCAGATGTTCTCTTAACTACCCCTAGACAAAGAATGAAAAAGGACTTTACCTTGAATATATCAGGGCATTAAGAATGATTAAAGACTGAATAAAACCACCCTTAATAGGAAAATCCATCAGCACTTACTGTAAATTACACAAGCTGTCAACGATCTTTAACACGGTCAAACAACAGCAATGCCGTTTGTATGGAGTTAATATTGTGCCATAATTAAACAAACAAATCCAGCATTTTGCAAACAAACACGATCTGCTTTGCAAAGGAAAACTCGACTCGCAAACAAACAAAAAGTGATGTGCAAATACAAATGTCAGTTTGAGCGAAAACGCAGAGGAGTAACAAATATATGTATTGTGTTTTACAAATATAAATAAATGAGCCTACATCATATTTGACAAATAAATACAAACCATCCTACAAATGGCATGTAATCTTTGAACAAATACCAAATCTAGTGCATACAAACGCAGACCTGTCTGTTACGATTGTAAGACACTTGCCTTTTTATAAGATCTCCTGGCTTGATTTTCTCACAAATGCAGTTGAGCAACTTCTGTGTTTGTTTGCAAAATGCTGGATTTGTTAGTTTAATTATGGTACAATATTAACATACGTTTGCCCATTGCTCTAATCTGTTAGAGCCGGGAGTACAATTTTTCAGTTCTCACTATTATTTTAAATAAATAATCAAATAATGTTGCATTAATGCATATTATTTCAATAAATAATGCATATTATATATGTTAGACAAAACATATTACATATTGAAACATATTGGCGACAATACTGATGGACGTCAGGGTGTGGCACGTTTCCAATGTGATCAATGCGATAACATATTGGTCTGTTCGTGACTTGTGCTGCAAACTCAGTTCAGATGATTACAATGTTAAAAGAGAATCCATACTTTAGCGAGGAACAGATTCAAATTGAGCCCTTTATCCAGCGATCTTCATCTCCGTTTTCAACAGTGACTTTAAGCGTCAAATCTTGCGCTCGTTATGAATTTGAATTCAAAAACCGCACCCTCACGAAGCGTTAGGACATGGTTTACTGCTTACCTGCTTTGTCACAGATTGCTTCACAGAGAGAAGCCGGATTAATATTTTCATTGATTAATAACTTAAATTCTGCTCTGTACCCCATACAAAACTATGGTTATGGGTAGGTTTAGGAGTAGGAGTATTAGTGCCTCAAAATACCCTTTTAATGCTATACTGTTACTAAAATTGTCATTTTCATACACATTTCTGTATACAATTTTAATATTCTGTATAAAATAAGTATGTTTTTGGATTTGGGAGTAGGGTTAAGGGATTATCAATAAAATGGAAAAAGGGAAGTTATACAGATATCTTTATGATATGAAAGATTCGTAAATATTTGTCTTTGAAAGTTACGTATTAATACCTATGTTTTATTACTCACCCTCATGTCGTTCTACATCCATCATCTTCGGAAGGCAAATTAAGATATTTTGATGAAATCCGACGGCTCAGTGAGGCCTCTATAGACAGCAATGCCATTGTAACTCTCAAGATCCATAAAGGTACTCAAAACATATTTAAAACAGTTCATGTGAGTTCAGTGGTTCTACCTTAACATTATAAAGCGACGAGAATACTTTTTGTGCGCCAAAAAAACAAAATAACGACTTTTCAATAATATAGTGATGGGCCGATTTCAAAACACTGCTTCGGAGCTTTATGAATCGAATCAGTGATTCGGATCTCCTATCAAACGGCTAAACTGCTGAAATCACGTGACTTTGGCACTTCGAATCACTGATCCGATTCGTTAAGCTCCGAAGCAGTGTTTTGCAATCGTCCATCACTGTAAGTCGTTATTTTGTTTTTTTGGTGCACAAAAAGTATTCTCGTCGCTTTATAATACTAAGGTAGAACCACTGAACTCACATGAACTGTTTTAAATATGTTTTTATTACCTTTATGGATCTTGAGATTTACAATGGCATTGCAGTCTATAGAGGCCTCACTGAGCCATCGGATTTAATCAAAATATCTTAATTTGTGTTCCGAAGATGAACGAAGGTCTTACGGGTGTAGAATGACATGAGGATGAGTAATTAATTACATTATTTTCAATTTTGTGTGAAGTAACCTTTTAACAATGAGATTAGGCTGAAGTTTGGTAGGCTGGATTATGTGCCAATGAAATTCACTGGCTTCAGGACTTTTGATGCACTGCCACACCAAACTGCTCTTTTCTGCCTACTGCACATTGTCAGGATGTGGACAACTCTTGGTTTTTGTTCCCTAGCTCGCCTCAGTGCCAAATTGGATTACTGTGATTGTAGGTGGCCATTTGAGCCAAATACTTTGCACTGACTTCAGAGAGGCTCGAAGATAAAAAATAAAAGAGGATACACGCTTGGCTTCTGCCCCGCTGCATTTGGAAGCATGTTCAAATAGGAGCAGCCCCTTCGCATTTCTCTGAGCGGCAGCCATGCTCCCCTCCCATCGGCCCACTTTATACCAGCCGAGAGGCCAACAATCTGTCTCTTTAACTAAGAGGAACAGGGAAAGGGAACTGCTTTTGGAAGGACTGGTTCTTTTGCATTCTGATGAATCGAGTAAATCTCAGTGTAAAAAGACAGAAATGTGATGTTGTAGAACATCATGAAGAGGAACAGACTGTGTTTCTGCAGTTAACGCATTGTGAACATCTCAACCTATCAAAAAAGAACAAGTTTTTGAGGACATTTTGATGCTCGAGTTTTAAATTAATCTACTCAGCGTGTGTGCACAAGAAAGAGAACGAGAGACAGAGAGAAAAATAGAGACAAAGAGAGATCTTAGCCTGACAAATGACTTAATGATTAATAGTATGGAACCCTATTAATTTGTTTCCATGGATACAAACGAGCAGCTCAGTTCCAAGTCTGTTGGAATGTTCTGCTCAACTGTGATAACGGGTCTCTCCTAACTTCACTTCTTATGATACATCAAACTGCACAGCCAGCCAATGAAATAATCCCGCAGTCACGCTTCGCACATGCAATTATGCATATGTCAGGATGTCTTCTCGTTTTATACTCGTTTCTTTCACTCACACTCTATTTGCATTCACGTTAGTCACGCTGCTGACAGCACCACGTGACTTAAGATCTGTGTACGTACTGAATGCGTGTGCACGCACACATGTACCTGGCAGTTTTTTGCAGGTGTGAAAGAGTGTGCATTGGCGTATTTTTGTGTGTGTGTGTGTGTGTGTGTGTTGTGCAGGGGGCACTGATGTTTGCCTGACTCTCTGCTGGACGCTCTCCAGGCTGTGGGCTGGCAGGATGTCAGGGGGTGCAGTTGAAAATGAAGGAGGGGGGCTCGGCTCCATCCGGCTGCCAGGCAGGCTGTCTTACTGTCAGATGGTCAGAGCTGGTTTGTTATCGGGTCTCAGCTGCTCAGACTGAAAACAGTGTCAGTCGGCAGGCCGGTGCCACAGGCCCGCGCCGCAGACGGTCATCAGCCATTAGGGGCGCTAGAGAGGTTGAGTTTGAAAGCATTTACATACTCAGAAAATGTTCTGTAACTAGCAATGGAGCCACATGTCTGTCCCTACACGGCTCTTCTGATAGGAAGCTACTGTATCATATTTGATACGCAATTTCTAAGGCCTATAAATTATCAACATGACAAAAACGTTGCTAAAAAAAGCCTGTTGTACACACTCTACTTCACACATTCTGTCATCTGATTGATAGTTTATACTTTATATTAAAGGCCTTTTAGCAGGAGTGTGAAGAGACAGTTAGCTCACGAGATGAGACGAGACATGAGATTCACAAGAACGAGACAAGATTTTTACAGAAATAAAAAAATACATGACTAGAAAAATAGTCTGCAAGTGCATTTGAAATGTTTTAACTAATCATCTTGTAATCAATGTCATTTCAGTAAAATATGCAGTAAAAGACAAGCACTGTGTAAGGTTTTGCCACAAACTCAAGTGACTGGCTTCTCTCCTGTATGATTTCACATGAGTCTCTTCAGTCTTTTTTTTTCTTTCTTTTTTTAATCTAGCGCTTTACTATGTACTACTGTACACACAAAGCGCTTTACAATCATATCAGAGGTTTCTCCTCAACCACCACCAGTGTGCAGCATCTACTTGGATGATGCGAAGGCAGCTACTGCGCCAGTGGGGTATTGAAATCGTGTTTGAACGTGCGCTCGCGTTTTACTTTCACTTTCTATTTCGCGATCGCACGTACTCTGTGAATAGGCAGCGGCGGTGCGGAGCATGCATTCTACAAGATAAGTTTTGTCAGATACTTAGGCTCTGTTGTGCAATGAATCCTCCGCCATGGTCTTGTCAGTCATCTCGTGCCAAGCTTTCTCAGCTTTTTTTGATCATAAAACTACATACTGAAATATCATCTTACTAAAACAAATTATTGGGAGATATGGTGACAACTAATATTTACATGCATTTTATGTAAGTAATCTGCTATACTGCTAAATCTCATTAGTATACATTTCATTCAAAATTCATAGTATTTGCTGCCTTCCCATTTTCCTTTTTTTTTTTTATTTCAATATTTATTTATTTAAAATTCCTTTTAATAAACTTGATTTATTTTCAGGTTTAAATAAAAGAAAATTCCAGATTTTTTGCATAAACTATTAATTTTTTTGTACTCCATAATTTTTGTTCTCTTTTCATTCTTTAATTCCCTACAAATAAAATTTCCAGTTTTAATCTCAGATTTACAATGTGGTCTCAAACTCTCAGACCCCACTGTATTTCACTCCTACAGCATTGCATGAATTATCTAACAATTTCTCTCAAAGATGAATCTAAAAAAAAAATCAGCTCATTTGGAGTCATGCGGTAATGACGGACCACCTGCAGCCCGTCACATCGATCCAATCCCTCAGATCGGGCTGCAGCACCTGCCTCTCATATCGGCCAAATGACACATTTCATTCTCACGGAGACTCAAGTCTTATGAGAGTAATGAAGAGCTGTTTGTGGCTGAGTTATCTGGCTCGGGAGGTCTGTGCGGTGCCAGCGATATCGACCCACGCATCAAATCAGCCTCTCTTTCACACACAGAACCATTTTGGGGGTGTGAGATTCAACACACGGCTTCATATTAGGACTGGAGAGAAACAGAGAGAGAGAGAGTGCATCTTGTGTAAGGAGTTTGTTCTGTATGATAATTTCCAGGGCCAAAAGAACACAAACATAGCTTGTTGTTCACATAAAAGTCGATGTCGGAAAACAAGTCCATCAAATAGGCTGATCAAAAAGTTGTTCGTGCAAGTGGGTCTGAATGATGCAGTGGTCCTGGCGCCAGTCAGGATGATTAAAAATACATGTGTTCTCCAAGCTAATTCATCATGAAATCTTAACGAGAGCAGACGTCACACAAAGAGTAGCATCAGCAAATAGAGGAAAACTCTGAACCTCACCCATAATGCATCCTGTCACCAAAAAAATGTATTTTTTAAAAGATTTCTATCACTGTGCTGCAAAATCTTTAATAGCTTTGTGTTCCAAACCTGTATGACTTTCACAAAAAAAGAAGAAATTTTGAAAAATGTCCAGACAATGAAAAGCAATGGGGTCTGAAAGAACACAAGAAATCAATTTTGAAATGGCATGTGAAACAAATTTGAAACAGCATGTGGGTGAGTATATGATAGAATTTTTTATTTTTGGGTAAACTGTCCCTTTGCATAAGGTACAGTCTGACATAAATGACATTGATGTTGCCTTGGCTTTTATAAGATCGCAGTGGGGTCATATTTTACAATCTGACAAGCAACAAAGATAAAAGGCCGGAAAACTTGCACCGTGTGCACCGAGCAGCACTCAGATCTGGATCCCAAAAGGAACGAAACCCACTGCGGAGTATAAATTCATTACAGCTGGTCTGATTGCAGGCCAAGTCTGTCGAGATCTCAGAGCTTGATGAGAGCGGGAGGAGGAACGGGCAGACAATCTGTGTGATTACATAAGAGAGCAGACTGATAAAGAGAAAAGACACTCTTTAACAGTGAACCTGTAAGATTCTAGCCTATGTATTATATGATTTTAATCATCATTGCAAAAGCGACCAAATTCAAATCGCCCATTCAACCACTCTGTTGATAAGGATGGGCCATATCGAGATGGCAGTGTGGAACAAATTACAGCCAGACACATTCAATTTACAAATGTTAAAAATAAGGTGGATAAGTCAGTTTTCAATTTTAAGACAGGTCCTTATACTTTTCAATGGCAATTCAATGGCAGTAACAAGTGTATATATATATATATATATATATATATATATATAATTATTTGTTTTTTCAATCATTTTATAGAGCTAATTTTATCATTTGAATTAGCATAAATGTCTCTGATATGCCAAAAAACATTCTGGGATTTGTATGCAGACAAATAGAGGATTCTGCTTTCTGAGCTGGTAAGTTCCATCTTGAGGAAGACCTCAACAAGTGTCCACTGTTTTCTGTTTGGTTGTTAAGCATATCCACATTTTTAACTTGTGCGAATGTTCGAGGCTTCTGGTGTCAGATGATTGCTGTTATTTTACCAGTACCAAAACAGTCTATTATGCTGCTTAATTTTGCAAACTGGTATTTATCATTTTATTTTATTATAATCATATACACACTGGTCTGTAGATAAGTTTAAATTTAAATTTAAACAGTTTTACCATTTAATGCACTTTGTTATTCTAGTTATTTACCTATAACAGCCAGGGCCGGCGCAAGCTCAACTGCCGCTCTAGGCAAAACACTGTTGTGCCGCCCCCTACTTCACACTCACAATTAAACTCGATCTTTGAGATGCATGTGAAAGACTGGAGGTTTTGTTTACTGGTTTAAGGGAAGGCTAAGGAGATGTGCTTCCCGTTTAAAAAAAATAAATTTCCTTGTAATAGTTTGAATTTATGCGTCGTCACAACCTACACAGCCCAGAATAAACACTCCTGATAGATAATTTTTTATTAAGGCGTCTATGTTCACAAACCACTGTTGACAGAAAAATAAGCATACTGTATAAGAGATTTGTCATATTAGGGGCCGTTCACATATCGCGTCTAAAAATGTGTGGAAAGCGCGGCTGCAGCGCTTTCTTTCCAAAGCGCTTGCACTCCCGTGGCGTCTGTCGTTGCTATGCAACCATGAACTGTGTTCTCCATGATGAAGATGAAGAAGTTTCAGCAAAGGATAAATAGATTTCTAGCCCTTGCATTAGCTCTACTACTAGATATATTTATGCAGATGAGAAATAAAAACCCGCCCTGTACAGCTATGATCAGCTGTTCGGCTGAGCGTTCAATGTTTTGTTACAGAAAGGATGAAACTGTTCGGTTGGTTCTTGTTACATGACCTGCGGTAAGCTTGCTGCATTCTGAAAAGTTGAGAATTTTTCATCTCGCTGTGCCTAGAAAACGCTTCGCGACCACATTGCTTCTGTTTTGAGCGAGCTTGCCGCGTGCCTCCATTTGAAAAAACAAACTTGAGCGCGCAAAAGACGCGATATGTGAACGATATGCGCTTAGGCTACTTTATCATAACCTCACAAAGTTCTGTTATAATAAATGAAGCTGCACAATGAATCTCTTATTTTCATAATATCTACACTTTGTTGTATGAGAGGATTCGCAAACGTGCAGAAGTAGAACCCAGATTCCACACACCGCTCAAAACGCTGGATATTTTGTTCAGTGCTAACTTAAACACCTCTGATTGGCCATTGCAAAATCAACAGATATGTATGTGATTGGCTACATTGCATGTAGACTCATATGCCGCTCTTGGTTGGGGCGGGTTTTGGTACTTAGTAGAAGGAAGTTAAGTTAATTTCGATTTAGAATAACTAATCGGGTGATAACTTTTTGATATAAGTGAAATAATTCCAAATGAATGTCCAAAAAAAAAAAAAAAAAACTAAGTCCCTCCCTTTCTTGCTGCCCTAGGCAGCTGCCTAGTTCGCCTATAGGAATGCGCCGGCCCTGATAACAGCTAATAAACAAAAAATCTCGCACATTCACAGGAAATAGTGTGTGAATCAATCAATGTGAATCAAAAAGAAAAGACAAATAATTGTAAATGAACAAATGTAAACTACTGTCTCATAAAAAGCCTATTGCCTATGTTACAATATGTTATTGCATGGTATATTACAAAATATATATTTGATTGAAAAGAGGAATGGAAATGAACAAAAATTCAGAATATCATAGTATTTGGTGCATCCGTTTTTGCTTTATTTATTTAAATATTTACTTATTCAAGTTCCTTCTAATTAAACGGTTCCTTTCAGGTTTAAATAAAAGAAATGCATGAACTATTAAATATTTTATACTCTATAATTATTCTTACTTCCTCGTTGAAAATTTTTAGAAAGGCCATGTGAATCAAAATGAAAATATGAATAATTCATAAATAGAAAATTATATATACGTAACAAATGTAAACAACTGTCTCATAAAAAGCCTGTTGCCTGGGTTACAATATGTTATTAATAGGTGTTTGCTTCAGAGGCCCTTTGAAGCCCTTTGATGTAGCCTTGTTCTGGCCCTGTGGAGCTGTGCATGTGAAGGGCATCAGGGGCCACAGACCTCTCTGATGTCTCTTTTGCCCTGCCACCTCGCTTAACACAAACATCTCTACCAACACAAAATGAATCATGAAAGAAAACAAAGAAAGACTAATCACAATTCAGCACCTGAACAAGTCATAATAATAGTTTCAAACACCAGCTAAAACACCTCTGACATCATGCAAAACCATTAAAACGCTGTCTTTCTTTGTTGTTCTGAAATATTTACAGAGATAAAATCTTAATTACAGATTTGGGAGATGAGCAGAGACAAACACATTCTCACACACACACAAGCTCCTGATTGGCCCGTCCCATCGCAGCAGTCTGTTGTGGCATGCAGGTTAATGAATGTGCAGATGGCGGTCAGGAGGGGGGCTGCGTTTGCAGTCGGCACTGCATCCCTCCGCTCCATCTCCCCTCTCTTCTCATTCTTCACGTCTCTCCTTCTTCTTTAACATCTCATTTACCTACTTTATTCCCATCACGTGCAGCTTCGCAGCTCACTCAGAGATCACCTGCTGCGTACCGCCGTTTCGCGTGCAAGTGTGTGAGCATCCCGTGAGCAGAAAGCACACTTGATTTCACAGCTTTCCTAACAAGGGATTCGGCAGGGCAATCACAATAGCGTTATTACTGCCTCCTCACGCAGCAGAGAGCTGTAACTGGGGACAAAGGCGGGGTTAAATATGTTCGGCGGGCACCTGCGGCGTGGATCGCGGAAGCATGAAATCTCAGGCTAAACATGTCCTGAAGGACAGAGGCTCCGTGCGGGACAGGCCAGGAGGGTGGGGTGAGGAGCGGTGATTAGGAAGGCAGCCGTGCATGAGTGTGTCGAGGAGAACGCGGGGGAGAGAGCAGACTCGTGTACGGACTCCCACGGCCTGCTGCACTAAGTGACTGGTGTAGGGTTTAATAGTGCCATATGGTTTACATCTCCGCTCACACCATGTCTTTCCTCCAGTGCTTGTGTGCGTATTGATCCTGAGGGCTCTTTCCTTCCCCTCCTCCTCACTCTCGCTCTCAAATCTCTCAGTTTCCGGACCGCAGAGAGGATGGAGGCCTCCGCGGCAGACTGATTGCAATAAGAGCAGGAAGCTGAGGCACTCTGGGCAGAGACAGTAGACGATGTTCCCACCACACTGAGATTTCCATCTGTGATGTGCATTGAGTTCCCTGCAATGCTGCTAGATTGTTTGTAGCGAGTGAACAGGATGATCACATGCAGCGATTGCTTTAAGACTACAAGGGTAGCACAGTTGCATTTGAAAATATTTAAGCAAAATTCCACAAACAAGTGCTTCAAGTGCTAATGTGAATAGGTACTTGACATACAGTGTTTGAAAATAAAAACACAGCTTGTATTCAGTATACACAGATTGCTGTGATGTTCTTGATGGTTGCTGGGGTGTTGCTTACTTGCCCCAAGTCTCTATGACAGGGCTTTTGAACTATGGAGGGCCACTATACTGCAGAGTTTAGTTCCATCTCCAAACATACTTGAACATGCTATTCAAGGTTTCCAGGATCACTAGTGTCTGAAATCTCGCCCTATACCCTTAAATAGGGCACTATCTGAGAGAACAGCCATTTGTAGTGGTGCCTGAAACCATAGTGGATGTGATCGAGTGCACTCATTCAATCCCACAATGCACTGCAATAACGAGTGTATAACCAATATAGCGGTGTATAACGGCTAGAGAATACCCATGATGCACTGTGAGGGTCGCATGGAATGAATTGATTATTAAACAGCAAGCACAAACTATGCAAAAGTGGCAGTACATTAGTGAACTATATTAGTGGACAAATGCACTGTAAAATCTAATAGTTGTTCTAACTAACCTTTTTTAGTAAACTTTAATTAATGTCCAAGAATTTGTTGAACTTACTTAAAACAATTTAGTAATCTGTACTGTTTGCATCTAACAGTTGTTCTAACTAATCCTTTTTAGTAAACATTACTTAATGTTGGAGAATTTGTTGAATTTACTTAAAACAATTAAGTAATCTTTACTGTTTGCATGCTATGCTTTGTTACTCAGAAAACCCAAGTAAAAATTACTTGACTGGTTTGAGTACCATTTCGTCAAGCAAAAAAAAAAAAAAGGAAAAAAAAAGGGCGGGGCAAAAGGTTTTTAAGGCGGAGCAATTCTTAATAGACTTTTCACTCATTTTCTCCACTTCTCCAGTTATCTTTCTTTAGTTACATTCACTCATTTTCTTAAAGTGAATGTTAAATTATCAATACAACTAAAACGTTTGGGATAACGTCACGTAAACTGACCATAAATTCATGTTGAGTTCCTAAAATTTCTTCTCACCATTTTAGTGATTAGCGTTTCCTTTGGCTGTGCACTTGGAACTTCACTTACGTTTTTATAACTTTCTTCCAGTTGATTCCAACTGATTTCCAAACGGGAACTTACAGTTATTTGTGGTTTCAAAGGAAGAGACATATTAAACAGATCACTTTTAAAAAGTGATATAATTTGGTACTAAACCAATATCTAATTTACACTCTGTGTAGAATTTTGGTTTGTTAGTTCATGTCACTAACACATATATATCATAAATATATTGTGAAACATCAAACTTTTAAGGGGGTTGATTCCTCTGTAGTTGAGCCAGTGCCTTGCAGTCAGCCTTGCTCGAATCACACACAGACATCAACATTCAGCATGCAAAACACAACAATGGTAACAGTTAAGTTTTTTTTTTTTTAATTAATAACACCAATTCAGTTTTATTTGCTGTCATTGTTGGGGTAATACTGACACAAGACAGCAAATAAAACTGTAAAATAAAGCCACAAACATGAAAACAAAGCAATTACTTTATTTGTGCCGCAATGCACTCTGGGAGTACACTTCCTCAGATCACCAATAGAATTAAGTTGACAAAACTTAAATGGTTTAAGTAAGATCAACTTAATACAATTAAGTAATGCTTACTTAATTGAATTAAGGCAACAAGTTTGCACAATTGAATTAAGTAAACTGAACAAATTTGTTTTTACGGTGTGTAGGGAATAGTGAATGAAGGTATAGGGAGCGATTTCGGACACAGCCTAGAAAGTTAAAAGCAGGTGATTTTGATCAGGGTTGGAGTTAGATTCTGCAGGACAATGGCCCTACAGGACCGGAGTTGAAGAACCCTGCTCTCTAATATTCTAGATATGGCTCATTTCCCTCCATTAGTCTACAGGATATTTTTTCCATGTGTGATGTGCATTGAGTCCCCTCAAATGCTGCTGGATTGTTTTTAGGGAGTTAAAGGATTAGATCACTTTGAAATGAAAATTAGCTTTACTCACCCTCAAACCTTTTGAGGAGTATTTGACTTTCTTCTTTCTGATGAACACAATCAGAGAAATATTAATAAATATCCTGATGCAGCCGAGCTTTATAATGGCAGTGAACGGGACCAATGAGTATGAGCTGAAGAAAGTGTCTCAATCCACATCCATCTCCATCCACATCCACATCCAACCCGGCAATAAAGGCCTTCTGAAGCGAAGCGATGCGTTTGTGTAAAAAAAATATCCATATTTAACAAGTTCTGAAGTAAAATATCTAGCTTCCGCCAGACCACCTTCCGTATTCAAGTTGAATAGGGAAGACACAGGATGTAGCACAAGCTTTTCGAACTGCAAGAGTTTTACACTTTCTTCATACGTTGAATATGGTAGGCAGTCTGGTGGAAGCTACATATTTTATTTCATAACTTGTTATATATGGATTTTCTTTTTTACACAAATGCATTGCTTCATTTCAGAAGGCCTTTATTAACCCCCTGGAGCCGTGTGGAGTATGGATGGATGGATGTGGATGGATGCACTTTCTTCAGCTTCATACTTGTTGGTCTCGCTCACTGCCATTATAAAGCATGGAGTTCAAAATTTTGTCTCTTGCCTACTGAGCCTGGTCAATCATTTTCAATAAGACAAGTTTAGTAGCAGTTTGCGAAGCGGCTTTTGGGAGCAACTAAATTTTTAACTGATAACCGACATCTGTGCTTCTCCACTCTGGATAATTACCAGCCGCCACTGCACACATCTGAGTCTTAAGGCCTCTTAAATGTAATGCCGTGTAATGAACTGGGGGGCACAAAGAAACACACGTTCCCCTCACAGCTGCTGATAGATTATGAGTGTGTTTGAGCAGCAAATTTTCATTTTCTGTTTCTTGGACTGGGGATTGTACAATTAAACTAAATTTTTGCATTTTCCGTAGAAAATGTAAGTGTGCAAAACCCGCCACCATGATGCTAGACTGTTCTGGAAGATAGCTAGGACATTTCTATGTAGATACCAGGGTGTTCAGAATGGTTGCTAGGGTGTTCTGCATAGTCTCTAGGGCAGGGGTCTCCAAACTCGGTCCTGGAGGGCCACTGTCCTGCAGAGTTTAGCTCCAATTTGCCTCGACACACCTGCCTGGAAGTTTCTAGTATGGCTAATTAGACCTTGATGAGCCGGTTCAGGTGTGTTTAATTGGGGTTGGAGCTTAATTCTGCAGGACAGTGGCCCTACAGGACCAAGTTTGGTGACCACTGCTCTAAGGTGTTGCTAGGTGATTGCTTCCTAGCCCCAAGTCTATATTGCTGTGTCACAATTCTGCATCCTTTGAAGGCGCATTTGAAGGCCGATTGCATCACTGCGGCAAGACGAAGGCTGTCCCAATTCAAATGCGGCCTCCAAATGCAACCTTCGTTTCCTGTGAAATGAAGGATACAACAGATGGATCCTTCGCGGCCTTGCCTACCCCAGGATTTTTTGGAGAGAAATTGCTGAATTACACTTTTAAACTTAAGTATTGGGTTTCAACTTACTCAAATATCTAATGATACAAATGTAAAAATGAAAAAAAGACTTTAAAGCAGTTCAAATGTTGACTTATATCTTATTAAGATGCGATTATATATAGTTTATACTCTTTATTATATACAGAAATAGACCATGGGTTGTTTTCAGACAGTTGAATATGACTTTCAAAAAAGTCTAGTACAAATGTTACTGTCGCTCATCAAAGGCAGCTGTCACAGTTGTTAGATGACAAGACAGTCCTCCGTAGGCTAGACCATCCCATTTAACAATGCTCAGTCCGACCTTCGCAGCCTTCGAAGGCATGGCCTTTGTAGTCCGAGTCCTTCGATGTATGTAGCCTTTGAATTGGGACACAACCTAGGACAGCTCTTCAACTTCAGTTCTGGAGGGCCACTATTCTGAAGAGCTCAGTTAGACACACCTGAATATGCTAATCAAGGTCTTCAAGATCCCTAGAAAGTTACAGGCTGGTGAATTTGATCAGGGTTGGACTAAACTCTGCATGACCAGAGATGAAGAGCCCGGCTCAGTGAAATTCTAGCCTCTAGCTATTGTTCGGATCCCTCCATTGTACATAGGTCTACAGGATTTTTGTATTATGAGGTCATTCACTTTCAAAAGTAATAGCACACTTTTCACAACAAGCCACATGATTTGAGGCATCATTCATGTCCGTTGCGAGTTACATGGCAAAGTTTAATACTTATTGTTAGTGTTCAGTGTGCCTTAACAAGCACCACTAACATTTCAAAGAATATCACATATCATTTCAAGGCTACTAATTATGAAGCTCAAATTACAGCCACAAATCAGAGTAATAAAACCCCAAGGTCTGCATCTAAACCCTGTACAATACCTCTTACCCAGACTGCTACTTCCAGAGAAGTGAGGACTGTTTCCAAATCCAAAGCAAATATAATCAGACGATGCAGCAGACAGGATCACAAATCAACCTGACATCCCATTCATCATAGAAGCCAAATAAACCAACACCCACACTCCAACACTACCACTGTTATTTACAATCACATGATGTATGGATGAATACACAAGTGTCTCGTTGCAGCATTGGCCTCAAGGGACGGTGGCCACTAGCGACTAAGGAGACCGTGAGCAAACACTTCTTCATAAGATCCGCTGTGACTCAGAAAGGGCAGATCGTATGAGTGCTGCTCTCTGGTTCATGTCACCAGCTGTGTGCGTCATTATGCCCAGGTGGGTTGGCACCCAGCCAGCTCCCCTGCCACCGGCGAGGGTTTAATTAGCCGAGCCTCTAGGCTGCGGAGTCCCGGATGCCTTGGGGGACGGGGGAGGGTGAACGGTGTCACACGCGACAGCGTGACATTACCCAGACATGACACCGTCGCTCTGTTCCATCTTGCTCAATATAGTGCATATCTGTAGCAGGTGAGTTAACGGAGGAGATCTGCCTCGAGCGTTGCCTTTTCCCCATGGGACAAGGAGAAAAAAGCATCTCCTCAAGGACTAAAGGAGTTGACACTGCTGTGCGCTCAGCATCTGTATGCATCCTGCCACCGCACTGCTGATGCAGCAAGAAAGATGTGCACACAAGGGAGAAGAATGCTGCCCTCGCTCCGCCACACACTGATGAACAGCAGCCAACCATCCATCCACCCCACATGCAAGTTATCAGAGCCTTATGTTAACATTATTTAATCTATTATAAACACACATTTACTTAACACTTTCTAAATAGTAGTGCTGAAAGACCCACTTGTGACAATCATTTGTATTTAAAGGGATAGCTCACCCAAAAATGAAAATTATCCCATGGTTTACTCACCCTCAAGCCATCCTAGGTGTATATGACTATCTTCTTTCAGATGAACACAATCGGAGATATATTTAAAAATATCCTGCCTCTTTCAAGTTTTATAATGGCAGTGAATGTGGGGCAAGTTTTTGAAGCCCAAAAAAATGCATCCATCCATCATAAAGGAATCCATACAGCTCCAGGGGGTTAATAAAGGCCTTCTGAAGTGAAGCAATGTGTTTTTGTAAGAAAAAAAATCCATATTTAAAACTTTATAAACTAAAATAACTATAGCTTCCGGTAGACGGCCGTACGCATACTGTGCAAATCGACTTGCGGCACAAGAGTACGCCCTGGCGCGATGTATAACGTAAGACGTAGGAGTAGTGTATGACGTAGGAGACGCTTCTCACGGTTTAAACAAATAGGGCTCAAAACTCAAGCTCCTTTTATCTTATATCGAAACACTCCAAACATTTGTGACCGGTATTTTGTTTTGCTCTATCCTCTGTGCTTCTGCGTTCGTCATTGCGTCGGGTCAGGGGTTACTCTTCCGCCGCAAATCGATGCGTACGGCCGTCTAGTTTTAAATAAGTTTTAAATATTTTTCTTAAAAAAACTCATTACTTCGCTTTAAAAGGCCATTATTAATCCCCTGGAGCTGTGTGGATTATTTTTATGATGGATGGATGCATTTTTTGGGCTTCAAAATCTCGCCCCCCCCATTTACTGCCATTATAAAGCTTGGAAGAGCCAGGATATTTTGAAATATATCTCAGATTATGTTTGTCTGAAAGAAGATCAGTCATATACACCTAGGATGACTTGTGGGTGAGTAAATCATGGCATAATTTTCATTTTTGGGTGAACTATCCCTTTAACAGGCCAAAAAGCAAAATTTCATCACCTCACATCATTCTGCACCACAGCAAATTAAATTGTATTTTCCCAAAGTTGTAAGTTTGCAGATTGAATGTGCTGATATAATGTAAAGACAAACTTTTCTAATGCACTTGCTGCACAATAAACATGCAGAGGATCATTATTCATGAATAGATGAGTCAGATCTTCTAATGATTCACTACAAGTTGAATCAATTTGATGAATCCTTCATTGACTGACTTATTGAATTACCATCTGACTCACTGACTGAACCACAAATCTTTCAGTCATGTCTGACTTGAAATGTAACTGTTTTGTTCACTTAAGGTCTGTGAAACAGTATCGTTATCAAACAATATGCACACACACACACACACACACACAAATACGCATCTGTGTGATGGCAATGCTTACAACAGCTGTAGTGGAGGCACATGGAGGACACAGAGACATTGCAGCTGTGTGTTTCTCTCTCCATTTTTCTTTCTATTACATGCCCTCAAATTCGCTCTCTCACTCTCAAACACACACAGAGTAATGGATTTTCTTCTTTGTGAGGAGCTGTAGAGTTGAGTGTAATGGATCTGTCTGGGCCGTGATTGAGAATGTCTGTTCAGGACCAGAAGGGAGTAAGAGAAATAGAGACAGAGAGAGTCTCTATATCCCTCAAGAATGCAGATTTTTGATTTATTTATTTAATTTTTTAAATTTTTACTATAGTATCAACAAGACAGGAAATGATGGGAAGTGATGAGCATTCGACTGAGTACATCTGTATCATGTCTCACTGTTTTTCAGTGTATCATTATTAAATGCTCTGTTACAAATTAACTCTAAACATAAGGCATCATGCTTCGTTTTTAAGGAATTTTTTTTCTTTTTTCCCTTTTTTTGGGGTTAAGAAAAAACATAATTCTCTGCAATTCAGTCAGCTAAATTTACCTTGTTTTTAAGGATGCTTAGATACACTATATTGCCAAAAGTTTTGGGACGCCTGCCTTTACATGCACATGAACTTTAATGACATCCCATTCTTAATCTGTAGGTTTTAATATATGGAGTTAGACCACCCTGTGCAGCTATTACAGCTTCAACTCTTCTGGGAAGGCTTTCCACAAGGTTCAGGAGTGTGTTTATGGGAATTTTTGACCATTCTTCTAGAAGCGCATTTGTGAGGTCAGGCAGTGATGTTGGCGAGAAGGCCTGGCTCACAGTCTCCGCTCTAATTCATCCCAAAGATGTTCTGTCGGGTTGAGGTCAGGACTCTGTGCAGGCCAGTCAAGTTCCTCCACACCAAACTCACTCATCCTTGTCTTTATGGACCTTGCTTTGTGCACTGGTGCGCAGTCATGTTGGAACAGGAAGGGGCCGTCCCCAAACTGTTCCCACAAAGTTGGGAGCATGAAATTGTCCAAAATGTCTTGATATGCTGAAGCATTAAGAGTTCCTTTCACTGGAACTAAGGGGCCAAGCCCAACCCCTGAAAAACAACCCCACACCATAATCCCCCCTCCACCAAACTTTACACTTGGCACAATGCAGTCAGGCAAGTACTGTTCTTTGTGGCTAAGTTGCTGTTGTTCCCAATTGCTTCCACTTTATGATACCACTAACAGTTGACCGTGGAATATTTAATAGTGAGGAAATTTCACGAATGGACTTATTGCACAGGTGGCAACCTATCACGGTACCATGCTTGAGTTCACTGAGCTCCTAAGAGCGACCCATTCTTTCACAAATGTTTGTAGAAGCAGTCTTCATGCCTAGGTGTTTGATTTTATACACCTGTGGCCATGGAAGTGATTGGAACACCTGAATTCAATGATTTGGAGGGGTGTCCCAATATAGTGTATATTTACTGGAAAACAAATAAAAAAATACTGATTAAGAAAAATATTTTTTGCCAATTCTTTGAAAGGTTTGGGGTAAGATTTTTTTCCATAAAAATATTAAGCAGCACAACTGTTTCCAACATTGATAATACTAAGAAATGTTTCTTGAGCAGCAAATCAGCATATTCAGAAGGATCATGTGACACTGAAGACTGGAGTAATTTCAGCTGTGCCATCATCACAGTAATAAAATATAATATTATACATATATAATATTAGCATTTTAATATATATTATAATATAAACAGTTATTTTAAATATTATTGTTTGTATAATTTGATCAAACAAATTAGTGAGCATTAGTGAGAATAAGAGAATTCTTTAAGAAACATTACAAAATTGTACTGACCCCAAACTTTTGAAAGGTAGTGTACAGCATGCAGTTATCCATTAAATTATACATAACATCTATGGTGAATTGAGGAAAACTGGGCTCCGTTTTGCCATTGAGACATCAAAAGTGACCAAACTGACCTGAATTTACCAGCATATCAGCGCATGATAAATGGGCTTTAGAGAGCTCCAAATCTCTTGAAATAACTGAATAAACAATATCATATTCACCGGCATGGGTCTCAGGCCCTTAACAATCTGTACATCAGATGGCCCTGATGGACAGCGCTCCTTTCTAAGTACAGGAACCCTTGACACTGTCTTTAATTTAGAAGACCTCTAATTGGTAAATTGCGTCCCCCTCATGCTCAATCAGCAGTCGCATAGCAACAGTGAGCCGAGAGACAGAGTCTGCTTATCCAGACCACATGAATGCTAGAGACAACGAGAAGACAGGATGATTTCAGTGAGATTGAGGGAGAGACACTTTCTTGGATTATGAGGAGCAAACTGGATTTCATAAAGTTAGGGCCTAAAACACACGCAACCAATAGGACCTGTCACATTATACATTCAACAAAGACTCATTCAGGATTATGTTAAATATACACTCAATAATCAATCATCTCTTGTCTACTACAAATACTGTATACATCTTTGGCACCATAAACAGAGCCCCATCAAACTCCTGCCAAGATGACTGATGTGTACAGCAGACAATAACCATGTCCGCATGATCCCGCTGCTCCTGAAAGCGAGGTTTTCCCTCTTGCTCCTCACACTTGATCAATGGAGGAGTGAGGCGGGTGGCTTTTCAGCCCTAAATGACCCAGTTTGTATTGTTGAGCCATTGATTCCTGCACAAACCACAACCATTTAACATAAGAAGTGCTACAAGGCCTTTCAGATTACTGAACACACACACACACACACACACACACACACTTCTGCAAATGTACTACATGAACATGATATACAAAACAAAAAGCTGAGGAGGACACAAATGGACAGATGGGTTTTTATCCCTGCATTACAAGCTCTACTAAGGAATTCTTAAACAAAAGTGAATAAAAGGATGTTTTTCAAGGGTATGTAAAACATATAGTGGCCCACCCACATTACTGATAGCTTTAAAGATGCATATGAAGTAACCTGTTATAAAAGAGCAGAGAAAAACATAAATAAAGACCTGTCTATGCAAGTACACACTGCATTGGTTCATTAATTGATTTTCTTTTCTTTTGCTTTTTCTTCCTTTGCCTACATTGTGGGGACCCTACCAACTTCCCAAAGCTGGTTTACTGACTGTCTGTTAACGGTACTGTTTTGGATTTTCAAATAAAATTGAGAAACCTTGGAGTAATCTTTGATGCCAGTCTTTCATTTGATCCTTAGTATGTACAGAATATAGTTAAAAAAAAATTCACCTCATAAATATAGCAAGATTGCATCCTATGCTAAATATACACTTAACAAGTTGTATAAAACTCTGCCAGGGACCAGGGCTTGCAATAATATCACTCCTATTTTGGAGTCCTTGTATTGGCTCCCAGTCAGGTTCCATGTTGATTTTAAAATCATGATTCTGACATATAAAGCATCACATGGCCTGGTTCCACATTATTTATTAGAGTTACTAACTCCTTAGGTCCCAAATCGTATCTGCACTCTTCACAATCCAATCTGTTGGTCCTCAAAGCTGTTTAAATTCAATGGGTGACTTCCTCTTGAACTTAAGGAAGCTCAGACTTTTGGGATTTTTAAAGCTCAACTTGAGACATATATATATTTTTTTAGAATAGCGTATGCTTGCTGATTTTTTATTATTTTTATGTATTTTTTATCTTGTGTACAGTGCTTTGAGAAACTGCATTGCATGAATTGCATTGTTTTATTGTTTCCTGGGGTGCACTTATAATGTTAGTATGCTTTTTACATCAAAAATCGTCATATTTTAGAAATAAAAGGCATTTTTCCGACCCTGATTTTACCTCTCTTATTTGAACGCTCTGTTTTAAGGGGCGTGTCTGTTGTGAGACTTTAGTGTAAACGCCCACTGCTGTGATTGGCTAACATCTTTCCATTTGAAATAGCCAAGTATTACTCTCTTGAAAACTTTTAGCACATTTTTACTATTACTGCTCTCAAGGTTAACTAATTGTGAAAAGTGTTGCATTACATTTAGATCTATGGCATTATATTTATATTGTGGCATGAAAGTTTGCAGTGATGAACAGCCGATCACAGACATGTTGTTGAGCGCATGAAAGCAGTGATCTCGTCATTGCAACTCAATTTCTGCACACTAACGGATGCTTTCATTATAACTAACAGTGCAAAAGCGATGTAACTACTAAGAGATTCGTTGAATAAAATGGGAGTTTTGACGCGTGTCCAGAACTGATAAACTCGTGCTGTTTGATTGACAGCTCCAGCGACTGCAAAGGGAGCGTTCTTTGATCGTTTTCTTTATAAAATTTAATCACCGTTTAAAGGTGCTATATAAAATAAAGTTTATTATTATAATTATTATTATTACCAAATGTCCCCTAATGGATAGTGAAATCTCAAATTATACTATAAATAAAATATTTATAAAATAAAAATGCAAAAACACAATGTGGTTTGTACAGTGAATGAAACCACAAGAAGTCAAGACAATTTTTTACAAAATGTATGCGTTTACATTTTTTTTTTAAACCATGTTAATAATTTTGCATACTGCTGGACCCATGCAATTAATGGAAATAAATCAATAAACAAAAAATGAAATGAATTTTTCTTATACATTAAAATAAATGAAAATATGTCTAAAAAAAGGAAAATGAATAAATAAATGGTGGTTTTACAACTACTTTTGTTTACTTTTATACAATTTTGATATTTGAGCCACTTGAAAATGTAAAATGTCATTTATAAAAGCAAATTCACCACTGAAAATAACTGATTTAGTGGATAGAATGACATTATTTCACTATAAAATGAACAGAAATAAACCAAATGTCCCCAAAAATGCTATGTGTCTGTTCATTAGATTGGTCCCTTGCCAACAAAGTGGATGATTCCAGCTCTAAAGTCACATCAGACCATCATCCAGACCTGCATCTAAATCAATCCATAATCAAAGCACACATGCTTAGACCAATTATTCCTGCATTAAAGGTTCCTCTTAAAATAAGCATTTGCACATGAAAAGACTCGGTGACTCATGGCTGTCTGCCTGTCCTCAGTCTGACACAGAGAGTGAGGAAAAACTGCAATTGGAACACTTCAGACAATTTGACAGACGGCTCACTTTCACTTAGGAAAACTGAACAAGCAAGTGAGCAGGAATACATGAGAGATTTCCTTATTTTATATGAGCGTGTTCCTGTGTTTTTCTGTGTTCAGAAATCTGGAAACATGTCTGGTTCTAATACTCTTCTCCATCATTTCATCCATCATCATGATTTGATGAATTACTGCTGCCATGAACGATAGAAAATGTACTGAAATGTCTCTTTTAAATAGTATTCGGTTTACCGTCCGCTTTCTACGGGCAGGAATAACTCAACTTTAATTACGGCAGGTAAATAGAGCTGACTTTTGTGAATAAGGTGCTATAATGAGCCTAATTTACATAGAAAGCAGGTATGTTTGTGCTGAAAAAAATATGACAGTGGCTGAATTTAAAAATTCACAGAGCAGCACTATTTTGCGGCTGGTTAAACTGTATTGTTGGTGGTAATTGAGTAAAAGTACTGTATACTGGATGCTTCATTGGATTATGAGAACAGGAGCATCTCAATGTTCTCTAAATGTTTGCATTTTTTTTTTGTTTTAGATACATCTTACACAAATTCCACATACTTGTCATCATGTGTGTGCATCTGCAGGTATCCGTCAGCGCCTGTCCGAAGCCTTTCCCTGTATTTTTGTCTTGGGAATCAGCAATGACAGCACTGGTTTATGGGTGTCAGAAACCTTGGCTGTTGCCATGGCAATGCCACACTGCAATACTGTGTGCAGGCAGACTGCGCTTGCTGCAGCGTCGACACGAGAACAGGAGCGAGAACGGTGAGTGTTGCAGGAGAAACCTGCTGAATGTTAATCAGCTCCTCCACAGTTTGTCCTTCATCAGAGCAGAGAAACACTCAGGATATACATTATATATGTGCTCGCACTCTCTCTCCATATATATTCTACAACACATACCAATATCCACAAGGAGAAACATTTTGTTTGGTAATCTATTTCAATCAAAGCTAGCTAATAAAAAGCTGTATTCCAGTATTGTCCATGATTGTTTTTTTTTTTTTTTTTTAGGGTCAGTTTTAGAGATACTTTAATGTTTCATAGATCTCAAGATTTATGTACTATAGATTTTTTAACATTTTTGAAAGAAGTGCTCATAATTACTGTAAAAACAGCAAGATTGTGAAAATTTAAATAGTCATTTTTAATTGTCATTGATTCCTGTGATGGCAAAGCTGAAATTATTCCTGTTATTCACTCAAAAAATACTTAGGCCTGGATTAAACAGTTTTAATATATAGTAATAAACATGTCTTGTAAGTTTATCATACATAAATGAAACAGGAAAGGTAACAGTAGGCTACTAATAAAGTTAAACTGAATGTGTTTTAACAATAACAAGGTTTATATATTTATCATCAGTAAATCCAATTTGTTTCAATGTCATACATTTTAACTGACTAAATATTGCTTGGCCTAGAGCTAGCCATATTTTAACCATGTTCAAACTTTTTTATTTTAACTGAATAATTTTAATGGCTTTCACAACGAGCAGATTTATGCTGATCTTAAGCAGTTTGAATAAATGCACTTTGAAAATACGATTATTTAAATAAAATCAAATAGATGCAAATCTTACCCGTTTCATTTATGACTGGCAAATATGCATCACATTAAGTTTGTTTATATTAAAACTGTGTAATCCAAACAGATGGAAATTTTATATGAAATTCAAATGCATAAATATTACATTTAGGTCTTATGTAACATTATAAATGTCTTTACTGTTATTTTTGATCAATTTAATGCATCACTGCTGAATAAAAGTTGTAATTTCATTAAAAAATTATTTCTTTTGTTGTTCACACATAAATAGTTCTGAAAAATGCAGTGTGAGAAATACATTTTTAAAAGTTCAAATATTACACATAGTCTTTCAGTTAATATGAGGTCATAGAAACTACTATAAAAATTGACATGATTTAAAAAAAAGATTGCTGAAAATAGTTCAGGAAGAAGTAAAGCATGTCACACTGCAGGGCACTATTGGACATGTCAACCACACTCATAAACTTTAATAAAGAACAGGTATAAAACTTTAAAAATCTTCTGCATGTTCTTCTTTGTCATAATGCAGCACATGTGGCCCAGTTTTTTACTTTTTACAAATGTCTGCAAAGTTTGAGTACTTAATCTGGATCAGAGGAAGCAGAAACTGAGCGGGTTTTCAGCAGAGCAGTGAGTGAAGCTCTAAACATAGAAGTTTGCAGCTCAGATCAATGCTGTCCACTGTGCTCAGATCTGTTTAAATTCCTCTGTTTCACATCCCTGACAGACTGTCCACTGTAATTGTCTCCAGCCTCACAGACATTACTTAAACACACATTCAGTGTCCTACAGCAGTCAACAATGGCTTATTCCTGACCCAAAAGTTATGCAACGAATCTTCAAAATCGCATTAGCCCTAAAGTTGCGTTCACACGGACAGAGATTCAACTGTTAGAGGTTGCTAAATTGCTGTACTAATAGTCATGCCTACTTAACTCAACAGTCTCATGTGACAAATTGTTCAAGCTTCACTGTCTGTTCAACTTTGTTGCATCCCCAGCGGTCACCATCGAATATTGGCATCAGATGGCCAACTTTCATTGAAAATGAATGACTTTTAAACTCTTGATGTGAACGCCTATTCAATGGCTTGCTCGAAGCCCAAATACATTGTCCATTCCCAATTCTTTGAACTCTGAGAAACGCTTATGGGCTGAAATAACTACATATACAGTAGAGGACGGGGAAGAGGAGGAAGGAGAAGCTCGTCTAAACACCCTAGAGTGATGGGAAAGTTAATGGGCCTTTTCCTAGCACCAATCAATCTGTGCTAATCTCCCTGCCGAGAGTTCTCCAGGGAGACGGCGGCCATGATTCCATCGGTGTGACAGCAAAGTCCACTCAGCCACATCGCCTGTTAGTCACCAGGCCTTTCACTCTTTAATATACTAAGTACAGGGATCATACACCTCAGGAATAGACAGACAGATGGAAAGGAAAGTTGCACGTCATTGAAAAGATGCTCCTAATGGGATAAATCTGTCATTATTTATCCATCCTTATGTCGTTCCAAACCCTTAAGACTGTGGTTAATCCCGGTTATCCTGGTATATTTTTCTGCTGATATGAAAAATCGTGTAGATTTAGCAATATGGCTGGTGTATGATGTATATTACAATGTTATGATGAGTTATTTGGCCTTCTCCACTGACATTCTGAGTTGTTCAAAATGTTTGAAAGGATACTGATTGTTAGAAGGCAGCTGTCTGACTCTGACATGGCGAACGGGAACATGGTTTGTGTAACATTAGCAACACATTATTATCTGTTTGATAACATAGTCAAGCAACAGGCTAATCATATTAATTACCGTTATGTGTCCGATGTTGTAAAGAGCGATACCATTGTGCAGCGTTTACCTCAGTGAGTTGACCGAGTGGATCTCTGAGCTGGCGAGAGCGAGTGGAGGTGGGGCTAATTTGCATATTCATTGATCCACGTATACTAAATGAGGCAAGGGTATAGAGTTACATTCAAGCTATTTTAAGGCATGAAGTTTTTTTTTTTTCCACAGGAAAAAAACATTTAAATATGCCATTTTGATGATCAAAGATGAGTTTTAAGGGATACAATTATTGATTACAGGGGGAGTTTAATGAAACCTGAGAGGTTTCTGTGCCTCCAATGAAAGTCCAGGTAACCAAAAAACTTAGAAGAACCAAAAAGATCATAAAGGCATTGTAAAATAAATCCATATGAATCGAGCGGTTGAATCCAAGTCTTTTGAACAGATATGATCTCTTTATATGATAAACAGATTTAATTTAGGCTTTTATTCACATCTAAACACACATACATAGAGTACATCACATATGGTAAACACGAAAGCTGATGAGTGCATCATGTGTTAGAAGAAACCTCATTGGTTTTTGTGCATCACATGATTGAGCTTCTATGCTTACCGTATGCGATGTGTTTTGTGTATGTGTGTCGATCATGGTTTAAATGTAAATAAAAGCCTAAATTAAATCTGTTCATCATATAAGATGACCTTATCACTTCACAAGACTTGGATTAAACCGCTCAATTCATATGGATTCATTTTATGATGCCTTTATGGTTACCTGGACTTTCAATGGAGGGACAGAAATCTCTCATGTTTCATTAAAAATATCTTCATTTGTTTTTCAAAGATTAACCATAGTCTTATGGGTCTGCAATGACATGAGAGAATTTTCATTTTTGGCTGAACTAACCCTTTAAGTAAAAAAAAGCAAAAACCCACAAATCAAGGTAAGTTTAATAGCTATCCATGACATTGTCCATTTTAGCTATGCTTCCAGCTAAACACGTCCAATCATTTGCGACAGCATCTGACTAAATTCCACGAACGCACATGACTAAATGCACATGACTAAAGCAAGCAGACGTTCAAAATGTCCAGCTTATTTTGAAGCCCTGCTCAATCACACACTTCCCCTTCTGTGTGTCAGCATGGGACAGGCTCGTCCAAGTGCCTTTTTTTCCAAGCAATTGTGCCAATGTCCCACATTCCAGCTGGCCTACGTCCCCAACCACAGTAGATGTGGGGGCAGGGCGTCTCACTTCCTGAACTAAAAATAACGCAGATGGTAATAAAACCTTGGCGGCTACGTACTCCCTGATGATCCCAGTTCCCTGTGACTATGATTTAGTTGGGATTGATTAACCATTACTACCCGGTCAAGGGATTCTGCTGAATCGTTACATATAACATTAATAATAAGCAATCAGACTCGCCTCCAAGCTGTACTCTTCCACAGTTCTCTTCAGGGGATCCACGATCTGCCAGCATATGAGGATGCACAAATCAATCAGCAACATCCCACCCACGATGATAAAGAGCTTCTGGTCCTTGATAATCTGAAAGATAAAAAAAAGAAAGAAAGAAAAGCAATGGATGAGGTGATTAAGGGATGAGAAAGAGGCAGAGATGAGCAGGAACCATCAATGGGCTGTTCGCTCAATTCAAACGCATGATCTTCTCTCGCATTCTGAACCTTTGTGGATGAAAGCTCTGCTCCTGTCTGATCTTTTTCTCTTTTCTTCTATTTAACAGTGGTTGACCTGACCAGAACCCAAATCAAAGGAAAGGTCATGGCGAGGAAGCCTGGGTGTATTCAGACGGCGGGAACGAACAAATTCTTCCATGATTCAGAATAGAAATGCTAACTCGTTTTGATCTGATGTCTTTTGATGGCTTACCAATAGCCAAAACCTTGCGTCGTGGGAAACAAGGAGGTGGTGAGTTACTCTATGACCATTGAGTGTAATGCTGAATTCTATCAGAATGGATGCTCTTTATCTTCAATCAAACAGAGGTTGATGGTTTCATTAAATGGCCAGACATTTGAAATAACAGGATCGTGACACTTCAAGATGCATTAGCACAATCACTGAAAGCAATGCTTGGCCATAGTACCACAGAACTTCACTTTATTGGACAAAATCTCCTTTTATCTCAGCAAACGGAAGGTGATGATGGATCAATAGCAGTCCTAAAATCCCCCCTTTCCACATTTTACAGCTACAAATAGCATCTGAACCTTTTTTTAATGTAACAATCACTACTCTGAGCTGATATGCGATGGGAAAAGGGAGAAGAATAGGATTGGAAATACGTGGATTAGAATTTGGGCTGTTTACTTCAAAATCTAAATGGAGAGTCCTTATTCTCCGCATCATTGGTTGCTTTAGAGACATTCTTTCTGGTCTAACCAGGAAGATGGGTGGAGTCAGTGTAAATAGCCTTAGCCAACAAGACGGCTATTTGAAATAATTGTAAATATACACTCTGAAAAATAATTGCAGTTGATTCTCAGAAGAATCTGTCTAGTTTATAGGTATAAAAAATGGGGGAAAAAATAATAATTGTTTCCAAACAGTTTTCCCAAAAACTATTTTCATCCCCATCTGCCATTGGTAATTTCATTTTTTGCTAAACTATCCCTTTAAACAAACACTGACACATATGGTCTAATTATAGACGTCTGTGCACAATAAACTGGGAAGTAGCGCATTAACATCGAAGGAATGACACACTTCACCTTTAATGCTGCTAATCATGAGCTTGTAAACCAATAACATTTGGTTTTAAGACCCAATAGCTCTGTTTAAGCTTTTGTATTCACAGTTCAAATTGCTCACCGTTTGTACAAGATTGTTGCTGCAGGTCTACAAGAGCATGTGGTGCATTAGTGTCAGATTGTGTTTGTGCTCAGTCTAAGTTATGCAGGCCATCATGTGCTTGTGTCTGATTGAATTTACAGAGGCACACATCTCTGATGCCATCTATTTGTGACATTGTATGTTCCATAATGCAGTCTGAATGATGCATGATGCAGAATGTGGATGTAGGTTTTTTTGCCATAAAATGACGAATATTTGAACTTGTTCTGCATCCAAAAAAATAATTCTAACTGTATATGCAGATAAAATAAACAAAAAACAAGGAGGAATCAGACTGATAGACCAAAAGAAGATTAAGGCTTAAAGGGATAGTTCACCCAAAAATGTAGGTGAACTTACTATCAAGTCTTTCAAGCTTCATAAAATGATGTAAAAGCACCATAAATGTATCAGAAAGTGTTCCACATGAGGTTATATACCAAGTCTTCTGAAGCAGGGCTATTATCGTTAACTAAAACTAAAAACAGTACTACTACTAATAATAAACATTTTCATTAATTGAAATAAATGTTAACTAAAAATGAAATAAAATATTGCCAAGTTGCCAACACAACATTTTCCGTTTTCATTTAGTTTAATTTAAAGCACTTAAAAACTAAAACTAAATAAAAAACTAAATCTAAATAAACTAAAACTAATAAATAAATATACAAACTATATAATCTTATTAAAAAACTAATAAAAATGACAAAACAAAAAATTACTAAAACTAAAATTTAGTGAAAAAAGAAAATATGTAAATAAAATCTAATTCAATCTAATTGAACAAAAATTATAATAATATAGCAATGATACTAAAATAACACTGTTCTGAACTCATATGATAACTTTGTGTTGTTATTTACTAAACATCTGGATATCTGTCTTAGCTTAAACCTTTCAATGAATACATTTTTCTGAATTATCTATTTTCAAGTCAGCTCACTGACACAATAATAGCTTTATAATTTTTTTAATGCTGTCAAGATAAGTTTTTGTTGTGGTTGTTTTCAGTCCCAATATAACTGCATGAAAAAAAGCAACCAGGAAAGATTTCAAATTTCAGAAAGTTTTTTTTTCCACGTAATGAACATCAGTGGGGTCCAAAACAACATTGTTTGTATGTGAATCTGCTCCATCTCCCTTTGTTTCTAGAGCTTAGATTTAAATCCAGAAGATGCATGGTCCACAGAGGGTGATTGACACAACCCTCGCTGCGCCCCGAGGGCGAGACTGTAACAGACCCCTCGGATCACCGGACCCGCATCGAACGGCGGCTGATTTGCGACGGGCTGTCTGTGGAGTCACATACTGTGAGACTGCTTCTCAGCTTGATAAAGAGATGGCACACCCACATGCACACTCACAAAACACAGTCCTGACAGCAGCCATCGCTTTAGACTGCCAAAGCCCAGCAGTCCATCACTGTGTGGAGCGGGAGTCAGCTCACTGCCAGCTTCCTGCACACTGAAGTGCCGGAGGGAATTAAAGCCCTGAGCCTGGGCATTACCTGTCTCTGAATTTATTTATATGTAGTGGGTCCAGTTAAGAACTGCTAATTGAGTGTGAAAGTGCAACCGAAGAGAAGACACCAGGGAAAAAACTGACATGCAATGTATCAAGCTGGAATTACATCACATACTCTTTCTAAATCTTTGTTTGGAAGTCTGTTATCAGGGAAAACAGGATTTTTGTTGCTCCTTAACTCTAAAATAAATAGAAATAAAAGATTTTGACATACAATACAGTATACAGTGTGCTCGACCTGACTGTTCATTTCCAATGTAATGGATGAAACGCAATTTTTATTGCTTTTTTGGGGCATTTTTGTGGACAGTATAGTATAGATTGACAGGAAAGCTATGGGTGGAGAGAGGGGAATGGGATCGGCAAAGGACTTTGAGTCGAATTCGAACCCAGGTCGGCCAGAGTTGCACCATATGTCAGTGCACTAACCACTAGGCTATCGGCACCAGCACCAAACACGATTTTTAACGTTAATCTTTCTTGACTAATCATTTGATCAGACTGGCAAATGTTAACACATTTGCACAAAATTGGATCAAAAATGCAAAATATCAGCTTTTATTTACATGATGATAACTGGACACCACTCGATTCAGAAAAGTGGTCCATCATTTTAAAGCTTCAAAGAAAGAGTGTAAAAATTGCACTGCAAAAATGTAAAACTACAGTACTGAACTAAATTCTGATGCAACATTATCAGTGGACTTAAATGCTAAGTGTAGAATATGGCCACTTTAAAGTAATCGCATGGCTTCAAGGAAGCTCTACTGACAACATCTGGGGAATAAAATTGACTACCACACAAAAATACTGAGACAAAAAAATACAATGTTCCACATGAGGCAAACATTGAAATATACAGTTTTAAAAGTAAAGCCTCAAGACTTGCACATTACAGTATAAGTGTGAATCGCTTAGAAAATCTTCTCACCTTAAAGCTACACATTTCAGCATTTATATCCTTTGGTTTGATTTACTTACATTGTAAAGTGTTACTGTAATTTTTGACTTTAAAAAAAAATCTGCGGTAGATATCTTTCACAGGTCCACTTGGATCCAAAAACAAGAGGTCCGGGTCTGATATTAGTAGCCTTGGGTCTCAGGTAATTTAAAATAAATGTTCTTTTTTATCAAATGGACCTGAAAATACCCAAATTATTTTAAAATATTCCAACTTTCCACTGTTCATTTTAAGGTGTTTAACAATATATTATTATTAAAAACAAATACTAATATTAAATAATTCTATGAGAACACTATTATCTCCTTCTCTGTCAATATGCGCTTCTATGTGTAAATGACCAAACCCTTCAGAATATTGGTGCATGCAGCAGCGGCGCACGCTCAACATAAAACTGCGCTCTGCAATACCTGCGTCATTCAAGTGTGGGGATTTGCTTCTTAATATTAACATAAAGATAAATTTCACTTCAAAAATTTCAGATCCAAAAAAAACACTTTATTTTGATAGTCCAATTTAGACATTCTACTAACTATAAATAACTTTGCAACTACATATCAACTACCAGCTAAACGTGTTATGCGCTAGAACAGACCTCATTGGTTCAAGCGTGTCACGCATGCACATTTTAGCGGTTGGCAAACCAACTTGAAGTTGCACACCGCCACCTAAAGCACGACACCTGCTTGATAGCTGATGTAAAATAAAGAATCGGGCATAGGATAGTCAATACTGATCAGTTAAAAAAAAGCTTAATTGGTCCCAGTACCAATCCTTGAGATTGGTTTGGGACATCCCTATAAATAATACTAAAGCCGCGTTTCCACCGCAGGAACGTTCCCCAGGAACTAGGGACTTTGGGGTGGTACTCGATTTTCGACCACAGGAACCAGGGTCTAAATGAAGTTCCGGGTAAAAATGTTCCCCTCAGAAAGTACCTGCTCTCGAGGTAGTACTTTTTTCAAAGTTCAAGAACTTTCAGGGGTGGGACTTGGGCGCTGAACATGCTGATTGGTTGAGTTCACGCAGCATTTTGATTGGTTGACTCCACGTAGTATTTTATTTCAACCACCATTTTTAAAAGTCTGTTGCGGTGCGTGCAGTAAGAGATGTTTGCTATTCGAATCAACAATGGAGTTTAAAAAATACTACAGATGGACCGACGATGAAGTTCAGGCTTTATTAAGCTTATATGCGGAGGACGAAATCCAGCGGGAACTGGAAAGTTGCATGCAGTCCTACATCACCGGACTAATCTTCACGGTATTTTAGTTCTCTCAGTTACCAAGTTTACCTGCAGCATTATCACTCTCTGTCCTACTCTTTCTTTCTGTATATATTTTTCTTGAACTATATGTTTCTGACTGCAGCAGTGGAAGTAGGCTGTGAGCTCTATAAATAAAGATGGCCAGCAGGGTGCTGGAGCTGTGGCTAGCCATCCTTTACAGCACTGTCATACAGTATCAGCTGCCTCACTCGCCACATTCTTACGCTGTATTGAAAAACAAGAGCAGGGAAAGAAAGAGAGTATGAAAGGAGGTCAGTGTGCGTGCATGAATCGGTTGTGTTAAAGACCTGCATGGATGCGCTTGTGCGTAGCCACAGTTCAAAAGAAACCCACTGCACCATTTCTCAGAGTGTGATGGGGTTTTTTTTCAGAGGAAATTCACACGCAGACTTGTGAAAACCATGTCTAGCGGAGCAGGAAGACACCGTTCTTTAGAAGAGATCAGAGATTCATTGGTTAGCACTGGGAGTCCAGGCTTATTCTGGATATGTCAGGAAACTGTGCATGGAGACAGCAAACTGACCTTCAGTGAAGAGAGCATTTTTATATTTTAGCTTTTTGGCAGTTGAAAAATGAGACAAAAATGCTTTCCTATGATTCTTTAAGCATGGAACCTGCATCTCCTTCTTCAAATAGGTCTCTTTTTTTTGTTTCTCCATCTCATTATCTACATCTCCATTCCAACATCCATGTATAAACTGGAGTATCATTTCTTCAAGTTCTGTTTTTTTTGTATTATAACTCTTATAAAAATGATTATAAAAATCTTACCATAAAACTGTCCTGAAATGTGACCATTATGAGGGAGATGACAACATATACCAGTTTCTGTGTGTTCTGCCACACTGGAACCCAATTAATTGTGCCATATGACCAAGAGTTTGGGGTCAGTAGGATTTTTTTCAAAGAAATTAATGGTTTTATTCAGCAAGAGCACATTACATTGATCAAACCTACCAGTAAAGACATTTATAATGTTACAAAAGTTTCTATTTCAAATAAATGCTGTTCTTTCAATTCATGGGAGGCGGGCATGCTAACAAGGATGCTACAGATCACAGTCTCTAGCATCAGTTGCTAGCATGCCTCTTGAGGTCAGGGGAGTGAGGTTTACATGCACAGCTCTTACTAGCTTGCCTCTGTTACAGCAGCACAACTGTATAATAATAAGAAATGCTTCTTGAGCATCAAATCAGAATGATTTCTGAAGGATCATGTGACACTGAAGACTGGAGAAATGGCTGCTGAAAATTCAGCTTTGCCATCACAGTGATACATTTCATTTTACAATATATTACAATAGAAAACAATTTGTAATTGTAATTTCACAATATTACTGTTTTTACTGTATTCCTTGTTGAGCATGAGAAAAAAAAAATTAACCGACCCCAAACTTTTGAACGGTAGTGTATCTGTGGCCAAAATATTATTAATTTTCAAACTGTATATTTGTTTTCGCTAGTGTTATGCGCCACTGTGACCTGGATCTGTAATGTTGCTTTGCGAGGTTTACTTTGAAATATAAATGGAGAGCTGTGTTTTATCTGAAATGCTTTTAGAGTCAATTTCTCACCTTCTTCTTCATCTTTACATTCTTGAAGATGGCGTGCACTCTCCAGGTCTTTGCAAACATGGCACCAAACGCTGTTGTGTAACCCACAATGAGAATCCATGTACGGACCTAAAAATGTTAAATGTGAAAGTAAAACAAGGTTGTTAAAAACCCAAAGTTCTTATAATTTAGGCACTAGAATGCTACCCCAAAAGCAAGATTGTACTGTAACACCAGTGAACAGAATACAAAGCAGCAGAAATAAAGCAGGAAGTGATCCCACTTCAACTATTAGAAAGCATATCGGATGTCAGGGTGTGTAGTGAATTGTGTTTAAGTTGTAGAAGTTCCTGAGGCATATTTTTTTCTCTTTGTCCTCTATTCATCTTCTGTCTCTCTTACTCTCTCCCACAGATCTAGTGTTCTTTATTTCGATCTCCTCTGGGAAAGTAATTCTCAGCATGCATAAGGCAGGACGATAAGGCTCGGAGACAGAGTTTGAGAGTTTCGGGACAGTTTATAGAACTGCCGCGCTGTCGCTACATCTTGTTTGTTGAGTTTTGATGTGGCTTTATGTGATGTGTTGAGTGTTGTTGTAGATTCTGCTGAATTAAATTAACTCAACAAAATACTTGTGACTTATTGGACCACTTTGATCTTACTGGACCATAAAATCGCAATCAAATTAATCAGCCAGCAAAAGTGTTTATTAATTTATAGTTGTCAGGGAGTAACAGCTATAAAAATGGTCACATATTATTGTTTATAAACCTAAATTAAATTGTTGTAACTGTATTTATTGGTAATGAAAACTTCAACCTTAATTAAAAATACAATTAATTAATTTCTAATTGATTGTAAATATAATAATTATAAAAAATATGTTGCTAACGTTCAAAATATATAAGCAGAAAAAGTCCTTATTGTTGAGCCCTAATAAGGTCAAACCATTTTGTCTTTGAGTCCAAGAAAAAAGAATATTAATTGCCCAATTTCACCCCATTCTTATAGGGTTAGTTCACCCAAAAATGAAAATTCTGTCATTAATTACTCACCCTCATGTTGTTCCAAACCCGTAAGACTTTTGCTTATCTTCGGAACAAAAAAGAAGATCTTTTTGATGAAATCTGAGACCTTTCTGTCCTTCCATAGATAGCTAAGCACTGAAACTTTGATGCTTCAAAAAGTTCATAAAGAGATCGTGAAACTAATCCATATGAATTGAATGGTTTAGTCCAAATTTTCTGAAGAGACTCAATCACTTTATATGATGAACAGATAAGCTCAACTGAACCTGATTGACGCACGAGAACAAACCTCTTACAGAAGTTCAATGTGCTGCGTAACACGAGAATGAACCTCATTGGTGTCAAGCAAACATGCTTGAGCTTCTGTTTACCACAACTGATGTGAGAGTTGATGAATGTTGAATTAAATGTGATTAAATCTGTTCATCATATAAAGCGTTCGAGTCCCTTCAGAAAATTTGGAATAAACTGCTCTATTCATACGGATTAGTTTTACAATCTCTTTATGAACTTTTTGAAGCATCAAAGTGGCAATTGCGTAGCTGTCTATGGAGGAACAGAAAGCTCTCAGATTTCATCAAAAAGATCTTCATTTGCGTTTCGAAGATGAACGAAAGTCTTACAGGTTTGGAAAGACATGAGGGTGAATAATTAATGACAGAACTTTTATTTTTGGGTGAACTATCCCATTAAAATCGCAATCCAAATCTTCAACAGGCCGGAGAGAACAGAGCCCATTTCAGGCAGGTAACACATTTGTGAGCTATTTCCCCTGTGACTCAAGTTACTGCAGTAGCCAAAGCCTCGTAATTAAAAGGTGGATTATGGTCACATGCAAACAGACAGTGGAGGCGTGACGAGACACATCCAATCCTGGTGACACAGCCTGAGTAGTAGAGGTGAAAAGCGTTCACATCCAAATATAGAGGAGACCAGGGATAGCTGTCTCAGGGGAAGTTGGCACAGGGGAAGTTATCAAAATCTCAAAAGGTTTTTTTGAGTCATATATCCAGTTGGACAAATGCTTGTCTTCTCTAGCACTGATTTGGCATGTTGGTTTAAAACAGAAACGAAATTCTAAATTAGAATAATTAACAATATCCTTCAAAATTCCAATTTCATCATATGTTTGCTCATCAATGTGACAATTTATCCATTACAGTACATAAATGTACCATGAGAACACTTACAGGACTAAAAAAATGTGACAACTGATAACCCATGGTCTAGCCAGATTCACATCTGATTCACAGAAATCAGTCATTACTCACAGTACAGAGGGTCTCAAACTCCTTGTCTGACACAAAAGATCCATCCAGACCAAAGAGGAAAATGGAGGCGTATGACAGCAGGCCACCCAGAATGATCAGGTTGTTCATATAGGGACTCGACATTTTGATCAGCCTGCAGATGGAGGGAAGCACACAGCCGATACATTAAATATTCACATTTCATTTATTATTAACTACTGCATTTAAATGTGCATCTACACCCGTGACTGTATCATATACAGTGGGATCCAAAAGTCCGAAACCACTAGTAAGAATGCCTTTATTTTGCATTATTTAAAAAATGAAATGCACAATGTCCCATTGCAATTTATAAATAAAAGATTTAATGAAAGAGCATCTTATGGGAATCAAGAATATCTGACAAAAATACAAAATATTTGTGCATATCCAAACCCTGAATAATGTAATTTATTCCTGTGACCGCAAAGCAGCCATAACTCTAGTCATCAGTGCCACATGATCCTTCAGAAATCATTCTAATATGCTGATTTGTTGCTTAAGAAATATTTTTCTTCAAACGTATTGTTCATTTTTCAAAATCCTTAAACTGCTTTCCACATGAAACAAAAGATCCCAGAATTTCAGTGTGGTCTCAGACATTTATCCATCTCACTCTTGAACTATTTTCTGTCGTAGTCTCGCTCAGCCCTGACCTGTGGTTGCGGTTTTTGATGTTAAAGAAGAGGAAGGTTCCTGCCATGAGCATGCCCAGGATAGTGATGGTAGACAGGATGCTGTAGAGGGGCACATTTATTTGCCGGCGCTGCAGACGAACAAACGTCCGATCCTTCGGTGGTTCAACACCTACGAGAGTCATGATGGTTCACAGTCAGTTACTCTTGGAGTCATCTCTAAGAACGTCACCTCAGAGAAAGCTTTCAACCTTTCCTAGGAAGACGCTCCTGTGTAATTTAAATGACTAAGTTTTTAAAATGCCACTCATATGACATACAGTATTAGCTCTATTTCTGCACAATGTTACATAATAATATTTGTGGATGGGTTTAAAAACGGTGATCGTGATGTAATATGTGATTAGATCTTACATCATGAAGACAGTCAAGCACTTAAAACAAATGAGTCATCAAAATGAGTCAAGAATTGCATGAACAAACCTGATGTCTTGACAACCTTGGTGTTTTCATGTAAAACCATGAGGCTTTACTGCTATAAGCAGATTTTTATTTTGTACTCATACATTTTAATTGCTCTAACTTGTCTTTGAATATTTAAACTTACATTAAGAAATATCTGAGTAAGATAATTCATACAATTAACTTAAAATGATCATGTAATCTCAACTTAAATATTTTAAGCAATGGAAACATGGCTAGCTTTAACTAGCTAATTCAGTAAATGTTAACTTGCTAATTGGTAACAATACTTTGATAGCATTAGCATAGCATAGCAATATTTTGGCAGCAAAAGGGGGACCAACACAATATGGAAGGTGGTCATAATGTTATGCCTGATCGGTGTATATCTGTTCTCAAACCAAGCTCATGCTCCACTGGTCACCATGATGGTAACCCCCCCCCAAAAAACTCACATAACAGAAACTCTTCTAAATTAGCATAGCAAAACATTAAACACTAATAAATCTCCCACTTAACATTAATCTTGCACAAAAACAAAAACATTACATAACACTAAATTTTAGCATTTACTCTCCCTTTAGGGTGTCATGGCAAAGCATGCTGGGAAATAGAAATCCCAGCCCAACTTCAGTTAAATTTAAGTTTGTCTAAATGAAAAGAAACAAGTTAATAAAACTCAAAACAATGAAACAATTCAGATTACTTAAAATGTGTCAGTTTTGTGAACTCAAAAGAAAAAGAAAGTTCTAAATACTCACAAAAGTTAATTTGATTAAACTAATTTGTTTAATTTAAGTTTACCCTACTCAAACCAATAAATTATTTTGAGCATCGGGGTTTACAGTGTTCCTGTCCACCACTGTGTTCCCCAGAGGCAGTGTGAAAAAATAAATATCCAGGGAATAAGAAAAAAAAAAACCAAAGAATGTCAATGTGGGCAAACAGAAAAATAACTCTTGAATTATTCAGATGACCACACACAGAACAGTGAGTACACAACATTGTCAGGCGTGTGAACCTTCTGTCTCCCTCTCACTCAAACATTGACCCGCAAACACACACAAAAGGGGCTTTTCCTACCTTGGAACCTGATGGTGTTGTTAATAAGGTCCAGTATATCTGCAATGGCATTGTACTCGCCCACCTTCACCTCTTGACCCTCTGTGAAAGACAGCAAGAACAAGAGGATGGCGACGATAAGAGCAATATGTTCAAAGCCGGCGGCCCCCAGAGAAAAACAAGACAATAGACAGTAAATTTAGTTTCTGTGTGCTCCACTGCAGAACCTGCCCAACATATTGTCCCAAAATGCTCAGGGCGATGTTGACCTGAAAAAGTATGTAAATTGCAACCTCACGCGTTTGCACATCAATTAAAAGGCTGCTGATTAGAGAGTGTGCAAAAACAATGATTTGAAACATTGATATCATGATGAAAACAGCTTTTCTAACAAGGACGCAGTGTCAAGTCAAGTCAGTTTGCTTTGAATACAGATTGTTTCAAAGCAGCTTTACAGTGTTAACAGGAAAATTATGCAGACAAAGTTTGTTTCAGCTGTACAGCACCTCTAAAAGAAAATAGTGTCATTGTCTAGCTTACGAAAGTTCAGTGTTGATTTATTTTCGTTGTAAAAATCATTAGTTAATAACTTTAGTTCATTTATCTATACAGCAGCTCTGGAGAAAAGTTATGTCATCGTCCAGATCAGTTCAGTTATCATATAACAGTGTCAATGCAGTCAGATCAGTAATCTTGCTGATTATTAAGTGTGAATTTTTACATTTTTGGCTTTGACAAAAATGTCCTTTAAATTTACTTTAGACAATATTTAGCCTTGTTATATAGATTTATTTTAGCCCAATATACTGAATGAAATTACATAATATAGTAAAATACTAAATATAAATAAATAAATATTGCAAAATATTACATGATATACACAAAAGCTCAAAAGTTTGGGGTTGGTAAGATTTTTTAACATTTTTGAAAGTCTCTTGTGCTCACCAAGGCTGCATTTATTTGATCAAAAATACAGAAAAAACAATAATATTGTGAAATATTATTACAACATTATTCTATTTAAATATATCTTATAATGTAATTAATTCCTGTGATGGCAAAGCTGAATTTTCAGTATCATTACTCCAGTCTTCAGTGTCACATTATCCTTCACAAATCATTCTAATATGTTGTTTTTTTCTTGTGTTTTTTTTTTTCTTTCTTAGTTTTTCGGTTTATTTATTATCATAATGCATCTTTTTCATCTTGTCTTTGTTATTGCTAAAAAAAAAAAGAAAAAAAGAATAACACTGAACTAGGTATTAAAGATGAAAAAAGATGGTTGTTTGGATGAAACTAGAGGTTTCGTATCCAAAAATGCAATAAAATAAAGCTTAGTGTCAGTAAATCCCCAGCAGAACAAGACTTATTCTCAGAAGCCAAATATAAGGCAAAGTCTATTTCAAAAGCCATCTTAAAACTCAATATTTCTCCCTGGTGTGCACTTCAAGACTACTTGTGTATTGACTGTCACACTTGCAGGGAAAAATGCATTCCTTTTTGAGACTAAAACTAAAAAAAGAGAACATGGAAAATAAGATATTTATCATTTAGCTCCTGGAAGTATGTTTTCTGCTCAATGCAATTCATCTGACGGTCTCAGATTTTCACATATAACTGTTGTGGGTTAAACTAGGCCAAGCTTTAATGTGAATAACACAATTTAAACATGGATAGCTAACAAGATTGACTAGTACTACTACTAATGGACCTCCTTTAATAAGTTTTGTGCCCTATAGGTGGTCTCTCTGTGTCACTGACTGTGAATAATCAGGTGCTGTCAGAGCTCCATGTATAGCGGACATTATCATTCAGGTACTTATCTGACCATGAGATCAATGGGACACTACAAAGACCACAAGCATGTAAAGTGATGCACAGTATTCAGTTATTAGTTGTCAATTGTAATAACTTATAAAGACTTAAATATTGGTCAGGCAAAAGGCTTTCTCAAAAAGCCAATGAGAAAGAAATAGTTTGGCCAGAACACAATCTTGCCAGTAGGTTACTGTCACATAACTAGGTTAAGAAACGGCTCTGAGTGTCCTGTCCAGATGGTTTGGTGTGTGGTGGCAGTAGGTGTGATATAGGAGCTGACAGACTAAAACTCTAAAGAGGTATGGCAGGCTCAATTGAGGATCAGCACGTCTTTAAATATTCAGCCTGGGCTATCCTTCCTATCCTTTAACAGCGAAAGATGAAGAGAGAGAGAAATGAGCAGAGAGAGAGAGAGAGAGTGAGAGGTGGGAAACTAATGGAATCCAGAAAGAAACAGGGAAATCTGAGGGAATTAGCAAACCACTCAAGTGTGCACTGCAAAAATCATATTTCTAATACATTTGTGTCTTATTTTCCAGTTCAAATATCATTTATTTTTTACAGTAAGATAAAATACATTTGTATGCACTTTATGAAAACAAGTGAATGAAATCTTTCAGTGTTGATTCTCAACAGTGTTGGGGAAAGTTACTTTTAAAAGTAGTGCATTACAATATTGTGTTACTCCCTAAAAGAGTAACTAATTGTGTTACGTTACTTTTGCGTTACTTTTTCTTCTATCTGGACTGGGCTGTTTGTTTGGTTGTTTTTATAACAACAACAAAAGAAGTTGTATTTTTGGCAAATGTTAAGGTCCTTTCACACCAAAAGTGAAATGAATAAGCCTCAGGCTGAAGGAAATGCAAATTCACGCCTGTACAGTAGAGGGCGCAGCTCAAACAAACCTTTTAGCTGTGCTGCCATTCTTGAATACAGAAGAATAGGACGCAGGAGAAGTAGTAAATGAGTAAATGTATTCTCACATTTAGTCTAAAGCTAGTCTAGAATAACCATCATGTTTACACAGCGCACACGACACCTCTGCACCTTACTCTCGATTTCTCTCAACATGGGGACAGGAGAGGTGTCAGCCAATAAATAGGAGTAACAAAGTAACCTGCGTTACTTATTTGAAAAAGTGACTTAGATATTTTGTTGTACGTTTAAAAGTAATGCATTACTTTACTAGTTACTTGGAAAAGTAATCTGATTACATAACTCAAGTTACTTGTAATGCGTTACCCCCCAACACTGCTTCTCAATAAATATGGAAAACACGTTAAAAAGACTAATTAAAATCTCATTAAGAAGTCATTTTAGTGTGAATGACAGCGAGTCAATGTGTGATTCAGTGAGTGATTGAAAGTACTGTAAGTTAATGAATAAAGTGAATGAGTGAATAAGCGAGAAAGTGAGTGAATGAATGACTAAAGGCTGGAATACACTACACAAATTTTGCCTATATTTTTGTGCCAATTTACAGTCTGGATGAGTTGACGCTAGTTGCTGAAAGTCAAAGGCTGTCTGCAGGTTTTGAACAGTCGGAGTTGTGACGTAGTGATGATGGGCACAGATTCAGATTTTAGCTTCAGACAATGAATCCATCTAGCCAGAGGATATCAGACATGTTTGATATTTTGAGTCAATTTTAGAAGACATTTTTCCTAGCAATGAGGTGCATGTTTCGCATGAGTTAAGACCAATTCACACCGCACCAACAGACGGCAACAGACACTTCGTATTTTGTCGGATCAGTGTGATACCTCTGTCAGTGTCTGTTGGCATTTGTCGGAGCTCGTTTTCATAGATTGAGCATGCTGAATCGACACTTGTCGGGTCGTGGAATGTCTGAGAAATTACGTACTGTAATCTGGTGATTGTCGGAATCTGTCGGTGCAGTGTGACTTTGACTTTAGTTGTGAAAGTCTGATAGTGTATGTCTCGTTTAGTGTATGATTTGCAGTGTTTCTCTGTAAAAATTTATGAAGTCTGC
The DNA here is from genome assembly GCA_037950675.1 of Hypophthalmichthys molitrix. NCBI lineage: Eukaryota > Metazoa > Chordata > Actinopteri > Cypriniformes > Xenocyprididae > Hypophthalmichthys > Hypophthalmichthys molitrix. Next base: position 23,554,945 of record CM075510.1, on the reverse strand, counting down.
AATTGTATGATGCCTAGTGTTTTAAAATCTGTTCAGATTGTAAAAGTTGTGTACGTAGTCCGATTTCCAGCCTTAAGAGATTGAATGAGTGAGGGAGTGAATGAGAAATTAATAATTCAGAAAGTAAATGTGTTTAAATGAATGAAGGAATGAATGTGTGAGTGAATGAACAAATGTATGCGAGAGTGCATAAATACAGTGAATGAGAATGTGAGCGCATGAGTAAATGAATGAATTAAAGGAGTTAAAGGGGCAGTAAGCGATTTCTGAAAAACTCTGTTGAAAGTGGATCGGCACCACAACAAACTTATAGCCAATCACCAGTAGGGGGCGTATACACTCATGATGGAGGAGGAGAGAGAGTGAGTAAGTAAGAGGGAGATTTGAAGAAAGACTGTAGAAAGACAGATGGCTGAGAGACATTACAAAAAAGAAAAGGTCAGAGGGATATCACTAGAAAAATAAGGGTTATGATGAGGCAAGAGCTTTAAGACCTGCATTAATATTAGAAAAGCTTTTCAGCACTGAAGAGACCTAAGCGAGAAGGCCTAAAAAACAGATGCAGAGGTTGTGTTGTTTCTGCTCTAGACATGAGTAACATCGGTTTTGAGTGTGTGCTGCAGGCGACTGACAACAAACTCTAGTTTGTATTTACTCACATACTGTATATTCATGTTTTGTTCTTCCTGGTTGTTCGTTCGTCATCTTCGCTTTGTTTTTCACAAAGCTTTTTATTTCGCTTCTGCTATGATAAAAAGACATCCACTCTTTCATAGTGTGTTTGTGCATTTTGGGGGCGGAGCAATGAAGGGAGGGGTGTGTTTGTTTGGGTTGATTTCAAATATCAACAGTGTTCAACAACGATTCTCAGAAATCACTTACTGCACCTTTAATATGAGTAAATAAATGAGCGAGAAAGTGACTGACTGAGTGAATATGAGTGTGAGTGAGTGAGTGATGAAGGAGGCAGAAAGCAGAGTAATAGAGTGAGAAACCCAAAGAAAGAAGGAGCCCAAAGCAAGTGTGCGCTTTGAGTCGGGTGTGAGTTGTGATTGTTCTCGGTGTAGAAGAAGACGCTCTCTAGGGCTCTGCTGATAACAGCTTCTTTCTTTTTTTCATTATTTATCCCTGACTGCCATTCGCCTTCATATTGACAGACAGTTCAATCACCCCTCAGCCAAACAACCCTCCAATCCTGCGGCCTGCTCACAAATACAGTCTGAAGAGGTGATGTAACACACTATGGGAGGGATGCCTCTGTGCCGAAGCAGATAAGACTGGAGAGGGTGGGGAACGCTGGCCTGCGGCTGCTGTGGGGTGCAAGGGGGGAATCCCTGCTCCAAGATTAAATCCCACAAACCAGAGTTAATCTCCCCTGCCCTCAGGAAACACACACACACTGGATTAATCACATCAGAGGGCCGAGCAGGGGAATTCTCTGACCCCCATTAAACTACAGGATGGCACCAAAGCTGCCGCTGTGCATGTCGACTATTTACGTGATGAATGGCGCAAGCGCTGACTCAACGTCACACTGAGATATGTGTCACACATATTTTACGAAACGACACTGGCATGGATTGAGATGTTCATTTAAGACGAAAAATGATCAACATTGGCTGAAGGACCTGAATTTGATCCAGAATTTCCTATAAAAAGGCTTGTTAACCATGAAAAATGACCATCTAATGGACTTACCTTGAAACTGGGTGAATTTTATGGTTCCCATGCGTTCCCCATTCCTGAACATCACCTGACCCTGCAAAAAAACACACAGCGAACAACCTTCACAAGAGCTGCTTATCAAGTGTAAATGGACAGTTTGCAGAAGTCCTGATTGCACAGTTGAGATGATTAATATCACGGCACATAATCCAAGTTGGACAGATATATCTTACAAGGATCGATTTTCCATCTTGTTGCCATATCCTTCACTCTTGGCACACCAACAAATTGGGAGTGTATAGCTTGAAGTCTGGCACAGTGCTTGTTTTTTTTGGCTCATTTATTACTTTAAAGATCTGTGAATTGATCGCATTCTTGAGGCAAACATAATTAATAGCAGCACAATTTTTTTTCTTAAATTAAAGAAGCATACGGAGGTCTGAGATGGTTGTCAGGTTGTGCCAGCTGAGGAGAACTTGGATGCTTTACTGGTTCAGAAATAAAAAAATAAAAAAATCCAGAAAAAACATAAGTGTTATATTGTTCAGGTCCATGCTTTAAATAAAATAAAATACTATATATATATATATATATATATATATATATATATATATATATATATATATATATATATATATATATATATATATCACTTCTGCATATTGGTTATCGGACATTTAAAAAAAAAAAAAAAAATTATATCAATCACAAATAACAGTGGTCCAGAAAATATAAAAAGGCTACTGAGATTTTGCATTACCCTTCTTGTGCAATTAAGAGATCTTCACAGCAATAAGAGCCTTGTAAGAAACTTTGGATTAAATGCATCTTCTAAAGGGGAAGAACCAATTAATATTAAGTATAAATAAATAATAAATCCCTTCACCCAGTTAGAAAACACAATCATTAACAGAAGTTTCCGGCAAAATCATGAATTCAAATATGATGCAAGGCCTCATCAGACCTTGCACATTAATCATGGATATCTGATCAAAACGCAGATGAGTATATAGCATTTTTACATAAATAGCTCCATCACTGGATCAAAATATTATCTAATTTGCTCATTATGTCCTAAAAAGGAAATGTGTAAATGCAGTTTGTTGTCTGTCTGCCCCCAGAACTGCCTAATGAGCCATTTAAAAGGATTTGGGATCAGTCGGCCCAATAAAATAACAGGTGAGAGGCATGCTGCATTACCATGGCAATAATTAGAAGCCCATTAAAACCATGGGAGGCAACTCAGAAGTGATCATATCTCTAAAAATGGTTGTCTTTGAAGTGTAGAGCAGGCTCCAGTCCCAGTGCGATACGATTCTTTGTTTAGCTGCTCTGACGTGGGCGCGCTGGATAAATGCTCGCCTTCACAAAACACATTAAAGCTGCAATTCAGAGTTATGTGTGTAAACAATATATAATGTGAAATGCAGTACTCCTTGTCAAATGAAATTTACTGACTCTGTAACAAGACCTGTGGTAATTTATTTCATAGTTTTCAAGACCTAATTTTTGATTTATATGCTAAGCAGGATGTCATTTTTGTGACATTGTGGAGACAATACAACAAGGAGAAATAACATATTTTGTTGTTCAGGACCATAATTTTCATTATTTATTTTATAAAATGAAAAAGAATGTCATTCGGATGGTGGCATGAGGATGAGAAAATGGTGTTGAGAAAATGATGACAGGGGGGTGGGGGTGGGTGAACTATCCCTTTAAGACTCAAGTGAAAAGCTGTAATACTAGTCATAAGGTTGTTCTAAATCAATGAAAACATTTTCTCAGTTTCTTTGTTTAGACTGGTTTCATAACATTAGAAGAGCTGAAAATTATGGAAGCTTGTTTCCGTCACTGAATAAAAGATAAAAAAGGTAATTGTCTCACAATACTGACATTTTTTATTGCAATTAAGAGTTTACATCTCTCAATTCTGACTTTTTTCTCAGAACTGCGTGATATAAACTCGCAATTGCAAACTATAAAGTCAGAATTGTGAGCTAAACTCGCAATTGAGAGTTATAAAGACAAAATTGGGTGATATAAACTCACAATTGCGTTATAAAGTCAGAATTGGGATATAAACTGAGAAAAAAAGTGTCTTTGAGAAAAAAAGTCAGAATTGCGCGTTTTTGTGAGTCTAGATTTTATATCTCGCAATTCTGAGTAAACTCACAATTGTGAGAAAAAAAGTCAGAGTTGTGAGATAAAAAGTCGCAATCAGCTTTTAAATTGTTTTATTCCATGGCGGAAACAAGCTTCCATAGAAAATAGATTGTGTTGCGCTGCAGGTGTGGGCTGATGGGTCAAACATGTTGATGGCACCTTTATCAGTCTGTGTGTGTGTGTGTCTGTGCAGAGGTGTGGACAGGCCGGGAGCAGGGGGCCTTACGGAGACCACATATGTGTGAAAGGCACCCTCAGGCCTGCAAAAGGGGATTGTGGGTAGAGGTGATGAAGGTGATGAAGCAAATGATGATGTCGCTGTCAAACAGCCACTTATAATAGCTGACTGCAGCTAGTTTGGCCATAAAATATCTCGCACACACATATATGATACATATATCTCAAACATTTGAATGGTACGTTTGCTTCTAGAATGTACCATCAGAGAAGTTGTGCTAACCCTCTCTTAACCAAATGAAAGCAGCACACCTTTACTCATCACTCAAAATGATCCACAGAGACTTCTCTAAGATAATGTTTTACTTCCTGAGGCATGCTGGCACTCAATCGATAGCTCTCCTCAGAGGACTCAAAGTCTGATGGAGAAGCTAGAACAGCCCGTTCTGTTGGACAAAGACCCAGCCATCGGTACGAGACAAACCTGATCCTTTTGGGACCACTAAATCTGTTGTAGTCAGATTGCAATTTAGTTTTATAGGACTGTGTTCCAGAAGCAATCATTCAGCTTTGATTGAAAGAAGTTATTTTCACATTTTAAATTAGAATCTGATATCACGAATAGTATGTATCCATCTGATCAGCCACTAAAACATCACCTATACATAGTGATGCACAATATAAAAAGGTTGCTAAATAATAAAAGATTAGTTCACTTTAAAACGAATATTACCCCAAGCTTTACTCACCCTCAAGCCATCCTAGGTGTATTTGACTTTCTTTTTTTTGATGAACACAATCAGAGTTATGTTAATAAATATCTTAATGCATCAAAGCTTTATAAAGGCAGTGAACGCAATGAGTTTGAAGCTCAAGAAAGTGCATCCATCCATCATAAACGTACTCCACATAGCTCCGGGTGGTTAATAAAGGCCTTCTGAAGCAAAGCGATGTGTTTGTGTATGAAAAATATCCATATTTAACAAGTTAAAATATCAAGCTTTGACCGCCTTCCATATTCAACTCCCAAAGAAAGTGTAACTCCTCTCGCAGTTCAAAACGCTTACGCTACGTTGTACGCCTTCCGTATTCAACTTACGAAGAAAGTGTAAAGCCTCTCACAGTTCAAAACGCTCACACTACATCCTACACCTTTCATATTTGAAGTGACGCAACATTAGCATAGCTACTTCAGGAATAGAAAAAAGCTGTGTTAATTGCATTTATTATTTTTAACATGTTAAACAGCAAAAATTAAGCCGCCTCTTAGTTCTAAATTGAGTTCTTTTTCGCTGCTTATTGTGCTTAAACAGTCAAATACACACAAAATAATGTCAAAATGCCGTCTTGGCGAGTATTCACATAAACACAGTCAGTTATGTTTTAAGTGAACATATACAGTTGACAAAGAAAACGCATGTGTAACAGTATAATGGATCCGTGTGTCAGGTCTTAAAGTGACAGCACCCTATTATACCAGCTGCCAAATTATGAGATAATATTAAACATATCTATATGGCAGTTTTCCCCATCAAAAGTGTAGCCGGTGAAAATTCTGAGTGGCTAGTAACTTTGGAAAACCACTAGCCACAGTGGCTGGTGAGCAAAAAAGTTAATGTCAAGCCCTGTCTTCCAATAAACATTATGGTACCGATATATATTGCATCACTATCTACAGGGAGGTAGAAAGACCAAATGTTCTTGTTTGCCTTTCTGCTCATATCTCCACTGGTCTTCCAGCAGTATTTTCTTTTTTTATGTGTGTTGTTTGTTTTTTCTTCCTCTCCATTAAGCTTCTGCGTTGAGGTCTCGCGGCACATGCATTGTTTGTTAGCAGCCTGGGCAAACATAAAACATACTCTGCTACACATGAGAGATAACTGCTGAAGATGGAGGGCTGGAGGACATACCGTACTAAAACCCAAAATGCCCATTAACCCCTATTCATATCCCAAACCAAAAGCATTTACTGCAATATCAAAACCCCTTCCGTTTTTTTAGAGAGATCATCTTCAGCATGTGCCTTTAGATTTGCTGACTTGCCTTCTTTTTGTGCTCTGTGATTCTCACTTTTGGCAGCCTGCAGCAGTGTGTTCTCATAAACAAACACACATTCAGTGATGTCTGCAGACAGGACACTCCCTGCATACCAAATATCTCCCTACCTCTTATCTGGTTCTCATTCTGTCAGCGGCATCGCATGTTTAGCATTACAAGCCTCTAATCCCAAGTTGCATTCTTAAATGTTTGCCCTCCCCTCAGCCTCTCACAGGCAGTTTGCAGCAATATAAGCAGGCCTACCTCTCTTATGATTTGGTGATCACAAAATGGCCTTTACAATCCTTTAGCTTTAGGAAATGATGGCTCAATATAAAATGACATGCCTAGATCTTGCTAGCCACACTAACTTTTTTAGTGGAACATGCTACAGAATTGTAAAGAGCCCTACGAATCACTGCGCTTGGACCCAAGCAAAGCCGCAGATCATCTGTTAACACAAACTTACCGTCACTCCAAAGAAGTTGGTTTCGTTCATCACGTCCAGGACCATCTTGCCCACCTCTCGGTCATCCACCGTGAAGTTATGGTACATGTCATGCCTCTCCTTGTGTCTGAGGAGTTCCATGACACGTGTGAGGGTCTTCGCAATCACCCAGATGCCATCGTAGGCAAAGCCGTGGAACTTGCTGGTCTCCACTCCTTTCTGCTCTCGCTCCCGGTTGTACTCCCTCTCGTACTCCTGCGGCGTCTGAAGACAGACAGGTAAAGCAGCACTGCTGGGTGATTCACAAATAAGAATGCCCAAGATAATAAAAAGGGAGAAATCCTTTAAAATCTAGTTTGAAACATATGTAGCAGGTTCTTAGAAATCTAATATTTGTGTCCATGTTGGAATATAGAATATTGAAACAGTCATCAGTTTTCCTTATTGCACATGGTAGAATTTTTGTCTGTCAGAAATCAGAAATGTCATTCATAACTTGTGAGATCCCACCACATTGCAGACACTCACTCTTCCTGATATTCCTTTAATCTGTTTGGCGCTGAGGGGCTCGAAGTCCACGCTGATATAGCCCTCCATGGCTGTCAGAAGCTTCTTAGTGGTGCAGTTTGTGGAGTTTGCCTGCTCCCACCAATTCCCCTGATACCATCCTGGGATGATCCACTGGTACTTACTGCCATACATGTTCAGATTATAAGCCTGGAGCACACACACAAGATCAGGGACTCAACAGTCATCTCATTTTAAACGAAAATAAATGTCAAGCAAATTGTATTGTGCAGTGACTTCGATTGTGACGCAGTTAAACGTTTCTGTGGCACGTACTGTATATTAAAAATATGTACAGATCAATTCAACTGGCCCCTTGCGGTAAGTCTGAAGCTGGCAGTGTATGTTATAGTGACTAAGTTTGGCTAACTTACACAGCAGAAGACCTTAGCAGCCAGATTCTCATCAAACTGACCGATGATGATCCGAACATCATTATCCTACAGAGAGGGGGCAGAGAACATGTTAAGTGGGTAGTTAATGGCTAAATAATAAAAAGATTTAATTATAACAGATATAATGGTAAAATGTACAGTATGTAACAAGCGTGCTGGTAACCGCAAAGCTGTGTCCTTAACCCAGGGATTATTCCAAAATAATAACATGAAATAAAATGCACAAAAAACAAAAACAAATATAAAACAATAAAATAATAATAATAATTTCTGAAATTACTGGTAAAGTGTTTAATTTCTGCACAGCTAGAAGCACCAAACTAGTGTTGTCAAAAGTACCGACTTTGATACCAAGTCGGTACTGAAATTTTAAAAATGTGACGCTTTGAGCCCTGTTGAGCAGATTCGTAAACACCTCTGATTGGCCATTGTGTTCATAGCTACAATGATCAAGGCTTCAAAAACATGTTGTAAATAGATATCAATGACGCTCTTCACCGAGCGTTTACACATATACACAGATACACCCGCTTTTAAACACTTCCTTTACGAATCCGCTCAACAGCGCTCAAAGCTTCACATTTTTTAAATTTCAGTAGCGACTTGGTATCGAAGTCAGTACTTTTGACAATACTACACCAAAAAATACTGCGTAAAACAACTGATTTCAAGCACTCTTCCCATCTGTCATTGTTCTGAAAAACAGACAGCCCAGCCCCACTCATGCTATTGGTTGAAATGTTAGGTCACTCCCACTTGGGTCTCTCAAACAAACAGATTGCAAATCCATTTTGGAGAATAAATAATACATTTTGCTTTCAAGGAAAAGTGTCTGAGACACTGGCTAAAAAGTCCACCCACTTGTATGGAAATCACCAAATTTCAAATCCAGCTTGGGCCAATTCCCAGTACTGTAATCCATCTCTGTATCATTTTTGTCTGTTCTATCATTGTCTCTATTAATAAAATGGCCAAATGTTTCAAAAATAAAAGAAAGCAGGCTTTTCATGAGAAAAGCTGTAAAAAAAAAAAAAAAAAACCTAGCTTTGCTAGGTGAGACATAAAGACCAAATGTATTAAAGCACAATAGTATCAGCAGTATGAATTGCTTCATATCCAGAAGGAGAGAGATATCTACAACTGTAACCAGCATTTATGCTGCATGATTGAGTCTGTAAATAATTCAGGCCACTTCATTGTGTTTCCACATCATCCAGTTCTGCATCATGAAGATCAATCCATCACTAGAACAGGATCTCTATGCAAAGGACCTTTAAAGGGTTAGTTCGGCCAAAAATGAAAATTTTGTCACCATTTTCTCACCCTCATGTCTTTTCAAACCCGTAAGACCTTCGTTCACCTTCGAAACACAAAATGAAGATATTTTTTATAAAATCTGGGAGCTTTCTGACCTCTAATAGACTGCAATGTTTTTACCACTTTCAAGGTCCAGAAAGGTAGTAAAGACTAGTCCATGTGACTACAGTGGTTCAACCTTAATGTTATGAAGCGACAAGAAGAAATTCTTGAATAAAGTCATTATTTTTGTTTGTTTTTTGTATTCTCGTTGCATCATAACATTAAGGTTGAACCACTGTAGTCACGTTGACTATTTTATGAAGTCTTTACTACCTTTCTGGGCCTTGAAAGTGGTAAAAACGTTGCAGTCTATCAGAGGTCAGAAAGCTCTCGGATTTCATCAAAAAATACTTTAATTTGTGTTCCGAAAGTGAACGAAGGTCTTATGGGTTTGGAACGACATGAGGGTGAGAATTAATGACAAAATTTTCATTTTTGGGTGAACTAACCCTTTAAGACCATGAAGCCAAGACTGAATCCATGAAAATGTTCTGAACACATCTGTAATGTGCTAAAGGCTATGCTAATACTTTGAGATATAAACCTGCATATTCTTCTGAGGTTATTAAGTATCCTTTTTCTCATTCTCCACATCAGGATCTAATAACATCCCTCTCCACCTCTTAACTATATTGCCCTTGATTCTAGCAAATGCCAATGAAAATTTCAGGTGGAAGTCAGACAGTCTTATTTGAGGGTCGCCGCGGACCCATCCATCAAAAAATGTGTCACAGCTGCCAGGATATTGAAATGCCCACCAGCGACTTTAAAAAATCATCTCTGAATCTATTTTTTTGCTTTTTCCTCTCAGGATGTCATCCTCAAGAAGGAGGCTACCGAAAGAGCATTTAACATGCACAACTAATGAGCTGCTCAAGATGAAAAGTATCATGTTCAAGCAGAAGAGAAAATAATGACTCCGGTGGGTGGGCTAGCGACAGCTCTGAAAACAGTAGCGTTTAAAGGTAAGATCACAACGGATGCATTAAAACTGATCCCAAGCCTGCTCTAAACTCGACAATAGTGACATAAACGGCTTTCGCAATAGGGCCGCATTCAAACTCTGTTTAAAAATTGAATGTGTGGCTTGTGGCAAACAGTTTCCTTGAGACGTTTCTCAGGAACTGTCTCATTTGCCACAAAACCACCCTCTGCAATGGTGCCAAAAAACATGCTGAGATATTGGAGCTATTGTGTGAAATACTCCCGCATCCCTTTTCAGAACCGACTGCTTGGGTCAGGTGCTTCTTGCTTCACAATCAGCAGCCGTTACAAAGCTCGCTGCCGCTCCCGACGGCGTGGGCACTTAACCTGAATCCCTCCAGCTGTGTAAGTGGCTCCAGCTGTTCTGGAGTCCTGGCAGACACAAGCTTCTTCCACCCAGTCAAAAAGGAGGCTGGATCCATGCCAGGATGCCCCAGGACATCGGTCACCACTCGCTTTGCTTTTATCAAGAGCATGGTTGCAAGACTTTCCCACATTTACATAGCAAAGAGTAGCCCAACTGCAGTGGATGTGTTTCAAAAGTCTCAACATTTTGTTTATATATGATGCAAAATTGGTGACTGCCGTCCCAGACTCGGTGCACAGCCGTTTCAATGTGAAATATAATGCTGAATTCACAGACTCTACGAGGCGCTGTCAACTGGTGAAAAATCTGACCGTGCAAAATTTGAAGAAACAGTTCTTCAGCAGTTCTTTGCCATTTGGGGAATTGCGATAATGGAGGTACTAAGTCAAGCAGGTAATAGAAGTCATAATAGTTTCATGGTGAAAAAAAATGACTCAGCAAAAAAAGGTGGGAACAAACCTTTAGTTGGAAATTACAAAGAGAAGCAGCAGACAACAATGGAACAATGGCTATTCAGATCATACACAGACCCAAATAAATTTATCATGGCATTCCTGCCACTGTATTTGTTTATGATAATGACTAAGAAAACATTTTAGCACTATCTTCAAGAGTCATCCAAAGCTAAACCTGTAATGGTTAAAACAATGACATCACAACTCATTAGCATATCATTAACATATACTGTATATATATAAATGTGAAATTTACATCCTTACACTGTTTGAATTATGCCGTAAAAGGGTGTACATTGGGAAATTTTAATAGGAAACTGTCAAAGCATAATGTGACTGAACAGAAAGTGAGAAACAAATTTTAAGCTTGTTTGCATTATATAATAAACACAGAAATGTCACTGTTTTCTCAGGGGAAATAAATAGAAATCATTTATCTAATTAAATTTAATCATTTGTCTTATTTTTGGCCTTTTTCAGTAGAAACATTGTTAAAATTTTTGTTTTGTTTTTTCATTTTGAGCACAAATGATTTATGCTCAAAACAAGATTTTTAATTGTCCTTTTTTTTTTTTGGATAACAGGACAGGGCATTGGCCCAAGCTGAATATGAACTCTGGTGACTTCCATACAAGCTTTCTAGTAATTCAACACAGAAAGTTACATCTAAGAAATCCATTTAAAACATATATATAGACATTTATTAATATATGAGTGGGGCATTGTGGACTGAGCTGTTCATGTTTTCTTAGTGGAGCCTGTAAGCTTCCTTACCTTCAGTTTCTTCACATTCACACAGGGATCATTAGAGAAACTCTCAGTGTCTGCAATCTGGATGTCTGCCTTCTCCAGCTCATTGGTCAAATCATTCCGCACCTGTCAGAGAGGGAGAATGAGTGAGAGAGGGAACTAGAAATGAAAGAGAACTGAATGAAAGCGGGGTTTGTGGATGGTGAACCACCCAGAAAAATACCCAATCAAAGGCAGCACTCCCTTTCCTCTGATACATGTCTCAATTCACTCTAATCTCCTGCCGATCTGACGTTCCCCCTGCATCCCAATCAGCCTGGAGCATCCGTGGAAATCTTTCCTCCAAGGGTCCCACTGGGCTTTGGATAAAACACGGCTCCAACCAGCTCTGCTCCCCACAGACTTCATCCATCCTTGTCCATGGATGCTTTTGAAAAATGGACCAGTCCATTGCAAATCAAGTCTCAATACCTTCCGCCCTCCACAAAGATTTATGGCGTGAGAATCAAAGCATGTACTATATTGAGGACTGCTGTATTGTGTAACACAAAGGGTGTGAAGAAAGGATCTTTTCATACACTCAAAACCACTTGCTGCAAAAATTCCAACCCATCACACATTATTACCCAAAAATATACTCAAACATGGGCTGTGACCAGAGTACGCTGTGCTGGTACAGGGTAAAACTCTTAGAGAAGCTTCATCTTTAAACTTATTCTCTTAAATGAAGTTATATATATTAAGACAGACATTTTTGCCTGTCGAATCATGGCTGTTTTCAGCATCTCACACCAAGTGTTGTGTTTTAAATATCTTGACCATTTAACCAGCCTAATTTTTCAGAGATTGAATATCAACCCACCGACTAGTCCATTTTGAAATCACACTACCATTCAAAATTAATACTTTTATTCAGCAACACTCTTTAAAATAAAGGTTTCAAAAAGAGTTTTTGAAGTGATGCCATAGAAGAACCATTTTTGGTTCCACAAAGAACCTTTTACTTGATTCTTAGAACCGGTGTGAAGAACATTTTTATAATCTAAAGAACCTTTTTCCACTATAAAGAACCTTTTGTACAATAGAAAGGTTCCATGGATGTTAAAGGATCTTCATGGAACCATCAATGCCAATATAGAATCTTTATTTTTAAGAGTGAATGATGCATTAAATTGATCAAAAGTGACAGTAAAGACATTTATAATGTTACAAAAGATTTCTATTTCAAATAAATGCTGTTCTTCTCAACTTTTTATTCATCAAAGAATCCTAAAACAAATATTTCATTGTTTTCACAAAAAAATTGTTTTCAACATTGATTATAATAAGAAATGTTTCTTGAGAACCAACTCAGAATATTAGAATTTCTGAAGGATCATGTGACACTGAAGACTGGAGTAATGATTCTGAAAATTCAGCTTTGACATGACAGAAATAAATTAAATTTTAATATATATATTAAAATAGAAAACAGTTTTAAATTGAAATAATATTTCACAATATTACAGTTTTTACTGTGTAATCCATAAATACAGTCTTGGTGAGCATAAGTAAAAAAACGGTAGTGTATGTAATTTTAACAAACATTTATCAAAAAAAGCTAAAATGTCTTGAATATATAGGCACCAAATGATATGGTGGTTTGTAAGAGTAAATAAGTGAAAATAATGACAGTACTATTTTATTTATTTTTTTTGTATGGTAACATAATTATATGAGCAACATACTGTACTGTTGCTATTGTTACATCCTTAAGTAAACAGCAGGTGAAATGCAATACATTTTGGTTTGAATTTTTAATTTTGATAAGTTTTGAAAAGAAATTAATTCAAAAATGAGTTTATTTTTTGGTTTTAAAAACATTTTAAATGCTACTGAAATTTTGTAATATGTAATATACATATGTAAACCATATGTAAACCTGTTTAAACACTTTGTAAGATCTGTCGATCTGTCTCGGCTGACCACTCGGCTGAGATGCATGTTTAAACCAGGAGTAAACTGTGTCAGGTTGTGACAGAAACCTGAACTCATTCTGCCAGACGTTACCTGAAAAGCCTGGCTGATCCACATTGTCTTGATTACTGATGCGTTGAGAATATTTGTAGCTTAATGCTGGCAGATCCTGGAAACCCTTTTCCACATGAGCAAGTGTGTGTGCTTGTTTGTGTGGGGAGTATGTGCATGTGGATCTCATGAGCATGTTTACGCAATACACAGGTGTGTGCTTGTGTGTGAGCACAAGAGACCGACTGATTTAAGCAAGAGGAAAGAGACAGAAAGTGAAGGAGACAGAAAGGGACGGGTGGGCACTGTAGTAAAGGAGCTCCAAAGGATTATGGGATTTGAGAGCTGTCCTAAAGCTGAGGAGAAATGAGCATGATGTGATGTGAAATACATAATGCATTTATGCACTGACCTGTCAAATGAACCCAGAGAAAACGGTAAACAGGAAGCCGCTTGAATCAGGTAGAGAGACACAAGAGCACAATACTGGGTGTCAAGAAGCTCTGCAGGCTAATTTACCATAAACCCATACACAAACTGTATATGCCCTAAATGCCTACAGTTTAAGGTTTTCCAAGGAGACCACAGTCCAGATTTCAACACAACCTATTTATAATTTATTTAAATAAATTTAAAGGGGACCTATAATGCCCATTTTCACAAGATTTAATATAAGTCTCTGGTGTCCCCAGAATGTGTCTGTGAAGTTTTAGCTCTAAATACCCCACAGATAATTTATCATAGGTTGTCAAATTTGCCCTTATTTGGGTGTAAGCAAAAACACGCTATTTTTTGTGTGTGTTCCTTTAAATGCAAATGAGCTGCTGCTCCCCGCCCACTTTCCAAAAGAGGGCCGGAGCTCTAGCAGCTCGCGCCTCGTTGCTCAACAACAACAAAGCTGGAGAATCTCACGAAAATGCCAAAATGACGATTGTCAGTAATGGTGTTCAGCCTTACAAAGTTCAAAACCGGAGTCGGACACTGATAGAACTGGACGTTTCTGAATTGTTAGTGGATAAATTTAGTGAGTTAGTGGAGGAGAATCTGCTGGCAAAAATAGAATGCAACAGAGCTCGTAATAAAACAAGAATCAACATCGGCTTGGTTTTTCTGAGATGCGAGAACTGAGGGATTTGAAATGTAAAAGCAACACGGAAATGGCGTTTTTATTACTCAAAAGGTGAGTAAGGTATTTTATTGAACAGATAAATTGTCATATGTAGCTCTCTAACAGAGTTCATTGTGGAGGGTCATTTCATTATGGTTGTTGTAGCCCTGTGCTGGAATTTATTAATGGGTCAATTAATGGGTATAGCTACAGTAACAGCTAGTCAGTTTGAGATTCTTTCCGTCTAAACTGGTTATATCTCTTAAGCATAGTAGTGAATGTTCTATGAGCTGTAAGATAATCTCTTTCTTTATGAAAAAGAACCATATTCATCACCACAGTCACGCAGATCCAAACATTACATAGGGCACCAAGTAGAAGTACTAAAATTACTTAAACTAAAAGTGAAATAAAAATAAAGCTAAATAGAAATATTAAAAATAGGAAAACTAATAAAAATGGCAAAAGATGAATAAAAATTAAACTAAAATTAAAATGAAAACTGAAAATATAAAAATGAAAGCAAATTCAAAATATTAATAAACACTATCATCATATATAAGTACGTAAATAAAACTAATAATACTAAAAAATTAGTAATAATAATACCAAATTTTTGGATTGAATTTAATTAATTGGTATTAGCATTAGCTTTAGCTTCAGCATTAGCCACACTCCCCACTTTCAAGTGATCCTTTTCTTCACAGCATCACAGATATCCCCCAGTCATCATCAAGCAGTAACACGTTCTCTTTAGAGCTGCCAGGCCTGTAGATGATGAATTAACAGGACTAACGTGGGTCACAGTTTGTTGTGTCACTGCCTTATTTTTCCCTCTTTTTCTAAACCCACAACAGTCCATCATCAGCCACATTTTCCACACTGCTCAAGTCCCTGTGCAACCGAGCGCCACGAGTCTGTGATTGGCTGCATTTGGAGATATATAGGAAGGTGTGTGAGTGTCAGCCAGGATCTTCTCTGTGATGCTGACGGCACAATGAGGTCTGACAGAGGACAGTGGCCTGATAATGTAACCCGCCACTGACAAATTTCATCTGTATATGGGCACTGAGGATGCAAACTAACATTATTTCAACTTAAAGTAGAAGGGGATGCTCAGAGATTTCTTTTTAATTAAGCTGTTTTTCAAATGTTTTGTTTTTATTAGGCATGTCTGATTTTTACACAATACTAGAATTATTTGTCAGGGTGTTGCTATGCGATTCCTAAGATATTTTAGAGCTTTTCACTCTGCGCTAATTCTAAATGCCGCTTTTAACCCCGGGTAAAGGAACATTTCATACTTGTAATTTAGAAGTGGGTTAGCACTGCTTTTTACCCAGGGTTATGAAACCTGCTCCAGAGCAGGGTTAGCACAGCTTTTGCAGTGCTAACCCCACATTTTGGTGCCAAACTTGTACAGTGTGAAACGATGCGATGAATGTTACAGCTAGCAACAGACAACTAATTGCGTACTCATATTTGCATGAAACTGTATATTGTATATACAGTATCTCACAGAAGTGAGTATACCCCTCACATTTTTGTAAACATTTTATTAAATCTTTTCATGTGACAACATTGAAGAAATGACACTTTGCTACAATGTTAAGTAGTGAGTGTACAGCTTGTATAACAGTGTAAATTTGCTGTCCCCTCAAAATAACTCAACACACAGCCATTAATGTCTAAACCGCTGGCCATAAAAGTGAGTCCACCCCTAAGTGAAAATGTCCAAATTGGGCCCAATTAAACATTTTCTCTCCCCGGTGTCATGTGACTCGTAAGTGTTACAAGGTCTCAGGTGTGAATGGAGAGCAGGTGTGTTAAATTTGGTGTTATCGCTCTCATTCTTTCATACTGGTCACTGGAAGTTCAACATGGCACCTCATGGCAAAGAACTCTCTGAGGATCTGAAAAAAAGAATTGTTGCTCTACATAAAGATGGCGTAGGCTATAAGAAGATTGCCAAGACCCTGAAACTGAGCTGCAGCACGGTGGCCAAGACCATACAGCGGATTAACAGGACAGGTTCCACTCAGAACAGGCCTCACCATGGTTGACCAAAGAAGTTGAGTGCACGTGTTCAGCGTCATATCCAAAGGTTGTGTTTGGGAAATAGACGTATGAGTGCTGCCAGCATTGCAGCAGAGGTTGAAGGGGTGGGGGGTCAGCCTGTCAGTGCTCAGATCATACGCCGCACACTGCATCAAATTGGTCTGCATGGCTGTCATCCCAGAAGGAAGCCTCTTCTAAAGATGATGCACAAGAAAGCCCGCAAACAGTTTGCTGAAGACAAGCAGACTAAGGACATGGATTACTGGAACCATGTCCTGTGGTCTGATGAGACCAAGATAAACTTATTTGGTTCAGATGGTGTCAAGCTTGTGTGGTGGCAACCAGGTGAGGATTACAAAGACAAGTGTGTCTTGCCTACAGTCAAGCATGGTGGTGGGAGTGTCATGGTCTGGGGCTGCATGAGTGCTGCCGGCACTGGGGAGTTCATTGAGGGAACCACGAATGCCAACATGTACTGTGACATACTGAAGCAGAGCATAATCCCCTCCCTTCAGAGACTGGGCTGCAGGGCAGTATTCCAACATGATAACGACCCCAAACACACCACAAGATGACCACTGCCTTGCTAAAGAAGCTGAGGGTACCTAAAGCCTATTGAGCATCTGTGGGGCATCCTCAAACGGAAGGTGGAGGAGCGCAAGGTCTCTAACATCCACCAGCTCCGTGATGTCGTCATGGAGGAGTGGAAGAGGACTCCAGTGGCAACCTGTGAAGTTCTGGTGAACTCCATGCCCAAGATGGTTAAGGCAAAGCTGGAAAATAATGGTGGCCACACAAAATATTGACACTTTGGGCCCAATTTGGACATTTTCACTTAGGGGTGTACTCACTTTTGTGGCCAGCGGTTTAGACATTAATGGCTGTGTGTTGAGTTATTTTGAGGGGACAGCAAGTTTACACTGTTACAGAAGCTGTACACTCACTACTTTACTTTGTAGCAAAGAGTCATTTCTTCAGTGTTGTCACATGAAAAGATATAATAAAATATTTACAAAAATGTAAGGGGTGTACTCACTTCTTTGAGATACTGTAAACAGCACACCATTCGTCGTCTCATTAGGAGCATGCCCCGACGTTGTCAGGCATGCATACAAGTACGTGGGGCCATACAAACTACCGAGCACCATTTTGAGTTGCTGCAATGAAATTTCAGCAAAATGGACTAGCCTGCTGCATCATTTTTTCACTTGGATTTTCAGGGTGTCTTTGAATTCCATCCAAGAACAAGAACAATATTAATAATTTTATTCAATAAAATTATTGTACTTACAAAATTGTCAACCAGTTTACTAGTGTGTGTATATATATATATATATATATATATATTTTTTTTTTTTTTTTTTTTTTTTTCTGTTTATACATTATATTATATATCTGTCACTACTTTTTAAGAAAGTGCCCATATTGGGGTCCTCAGCATCAATTTATTTTAAACGGCAGGTTTAAATGAGGACATACCATAATAGTCTACATTATAGACTTTTATATACAACTAATTATAGCCCTAATTATAATGTTAGCCTACCTCACCTAAGCCCATTTTTTTTTTTATATAATTTTACCTTTGAGGACATTCCCAAGTGGAGCTTATAGAGACAATCTTGTCCCCAAAGTATAGCTAAGTAAACACACATGCACATTTTTCTTCTTCATGAAACCCTGGACACTTAAAACAAGCAAAAACAAGAAAAGAGACCCTCGATGCTCAAAGACAGATGTCCTATGTGCACTAATCTTTGTCCATGTGTTATTTTTGTATTGAAATATTCCCACTGGCCTCATGCACCTGTGTTCTGGAGGACAGATGCGAGAGAAAGACACATTCAGCCTGATGTGACTGTGGACAAGTCTATACTGGATTGCGCAGTAGCGTCGGGATTCCCACATCCTCCAGGAGCAGCGAACGCATCAGGATAGGTCTGACACAACGCAGGCGAAGAGCGAGAAAAAGCCAACACGTTTAATGCACCGCTGCAGCCGAGGGGACATATGCATCTATTTATAGCACAGGTTTTAATGAGCCTTTAAACTGAAACAGACGCGAACAGGCACAAAGCACAACACAATGGCCAACGCACGCACACGAGCTGATGCGCACAGATAGGACTGCCCATGAGGTCCAATCCGTGAAAGGGGGATTGGATGACTTGTGCTTGGATCATCTCCTTAGGGAATGCAATTAGCTCGGCTGAGCCAGCCGATTGTGCTTGTGTTGCCTGAATGTTTAATCAGTGATCAAACAAGCAGAAACTTCATTACACACACACATACACACAAACACACACTCACACACGTAGACCTGAATAAAGCCCCATTACTGAAGCTGCTGGAGTATGTCCAATAGGTCACTAATGGAGCACCTTGGTGTAAAAGAGGACATTGGATGTACAGTAGAGAAACCATATGGTGACCTGCTTAAAACACTCGCTTTCTCGCTTCATTTTCACACATTTAGAGAGAGAGAGAGAGAGAGAGAGAGACAGTGAAGGAGAGAGATGAAGAACCTTTGGTCTGATGCAAGTGAGATAGTCAAAATATCTGTGTAAACATTTGTTTTTAATTACTGCTGTACCCCGAATGGGATGTAGGCAAAGGATTAAATTCTTTCAGAAATTCAGATATAGAGAATGTATATATGATCACATTTAAAAGGGACCTATTATGCCCCTTTTTACAAGATGCCAAATAAAGCCGCTTTTCTACCGTCGAACCAAATGGTTCTCATTGCATAACCGTTCAATTCCGTGCCGATCCGGGCCAGCTGGTACGGTTACGGTTTCCTTTTCCACTGTGGGGCTGATAACGGCCACTCTTTGGAACTCTATATACCCCACAGATCATTTTTTATAGCATGTTAAAATCGCCACTTTTGGGGAGTGAGCAAAAACGCGCCATTTTTGTGTATGCGTCCTTTTAAATGCAAATGAGCTGCTGCTCCCAGTTCCCTTTCAAGAAGAGGGTGGAGCTTCAGGAGCTCATGCTCCGGCATAGAGACAAAGCACATTTAGGCCCACGCCGGGGAGGTTATTGAGGGGGGAAATCCAACCCTCTCCATTGACTTTGTATTGCATGAGGCTGCCTCCTTGTCATTTCTGACTTTTAACAAAAAAACAGAACAATGTCTAAACGCTGCTATGTGACGGGGCATACAGCAAACAAGCTAAAAGACCCAGAACTAAGTTTTTATAAGCTGCCAAACCATAAAAGCCAGCCTTTAAAGAGACAAAAGTGGATATAGGCCGATAAGACGAAAAGCATCAGCAGGAAGAATGGGTAAATTGTGGGATCCTGACAGTCAGTATGCCTCAGTAGGCCTACATGTGCAGTAAACATTTTGTCACTGGTAAGTCAAATGTCCAAATGTCAGTTTTATATATTATATTTCCTGTCGCCGATTACGTTCCCCTCCAGTGGGAGTAGTTCTCAGAGTAATATGACACGTGGCACTCAATTGCCTGTATCCACTGTTGTGTTCTTAAACGCTTGTTTTTTTGGGTCGACAGCTTATAAAAACTTCTGTGTTTTTGGTTCTGTGTTTTTTAGCTTGTTTTCTGTACACCCTGTCACATAGCAGCTTTTAGACATTGTTCTGTTTTTTGTTATAAGTCAGAAATGACAAGGAGGCAGCTTCATGCAATACAAAGTCAATGGAGACGGTTGGATTGTTCCCCCCCCGGAGGGCATGGTTTTCTCATTATGACGCATGTCTCTCTGTCTCTATACTAGTGTAGGACAGATTGCCAGAACAAATCAGGGCAATCTCACGCACCGAAAATGTCAGAAACTGTCAGTAGGGGTGTTCAGCCTTATATGTTTGAACTGGAGTCATTGTTTGTGAAGCAGTCCAGCACAAAAATGATTGCTGCAAATGTATAAGACTTTACAGATTTTTCTTTGGGACATTTCCTTCGAAAACGAAATTTAACCACAATGCCCTCAGTCCACAGACACCTACTGTAAATGCACAGCAATTTATGTAGATACATATAAACACACAAACGCACACAATCCTACTCAAAGTGCGAGGCCTGACAAATGGGTTTAATTCCTCATCGGGACCCAAGTCATCTAATCTTTTACCACATAAAAAGGGGATTGGGTCTTAATCTGTAAAACAGCATGGAGTGTGATTCATGCTGTAGTGTCAACAGCCCTTAATCCACTTATTGATAGACACTCAGGCAAAACACTGACAGCCTCCTGCAATGTGTCCGATATCAAGCAGCAGACAGGACAGGTGCTAAATTACTTCACTGGAACAAGCTGAGATAGAAAACCAGAGCATTCATGCACAAAACACACACACACACACACAAATGAAAATCTTTTTGTTTATTCCTTGTATTGAAGGAAGGATTTCCATATATGCAATTAGACTGAAGCACTTCTGCTTTTGAGATGAATATTGTTAATCCTCTGTGACACCTGCAGTCAATCCAAGTCTCCTAGAAAAGGCCAGCAAGTGAGGTTCTAGATGCACACCTCCTAATTTGTGTGACACAACAGATGCACCTCCTATTGAAATGTCACATCACACAGCGCAGGCAGCTATCCTGCGATACGGCACCGCTGAGGGTGAGAGAGCGTGACACTGGCATGCTAATCAGGCTTCCAGTGCCCTCCTCAGGCAGGCTGGAGATGGGATGAGGCTCTTCTTCAGTGTCTGTTCAGCAACTCCATCCAGAGGCAAAGATAAAAGGATTTACACCTTGCACAACTCTCCCTGGAGCTCCTTACCTCCCCAAAGGCAAGAACACAATGCTGTTTGCTCATTCAGATACAGAGCATTATTGCTTATTTATGTATAGTATTTACTTATTGATAAATAAATATGCAAATTCTTGAGACATAAACAACTTTACCTGACATTAATTTAAAAAATACTTTTTATTATTATTAATCTGATTCTTTCACTAGAATGTTCTTAAAGTCCCCATAAAAAACCAAAATTCAAGTTTGGCTTTTAGTATGGATATGTTAGCCTTACTGTTGTCTGTACTGAGTGTCCTCCAAAACAATGACAAAATTCTCAATTAGAAGATATAAGCATATAAAACTTACATTCTCTATTCTGCCGATATGGATCAACAATTTTGATGGCATCACTGTGCACTTCAGCTTCTCATCAGATTTCCTGTCCAATCAAATGCCCTCTAGAATCTACAGCGTCCAGCCCTCTACATTATAAAGAGACGCTGAAGCTGCAGCTAAAATCGGTCACTTGTTCACACATTTACTATTTTCTACATGGTGAATGGCACATAGTGCACTATATAGCAGGTTAAGCAAGATCAACGGCTCTGGCCGAGCTGCGATATAAATGAAATGCTAATGGATATTTAAAAAAAGGGGAGGAGCTGTTTGATATGTCCTGCCCTGTCTTCCTGTTCCAGTGGAAATTACGTCAACACTGAATAATGCTGTGCATTCCAAGGCACTTCAGTGGGCTTTTAAAGGGATCCTATTAAGATCCTATGCTTTTTTTTTTTTTTTTACATTTTCTTTAGTGTGTAATGTTGCTGTTTGAGCATGAAAAAGGTCTGCAAAGTTACAAAGCACAAAGTCACTCCAAAGAGAGTTATTCTCTCAGTAAGCATCGTTTCTGAACTCCCCGAAATGCCTCAATTGTAGTCTTGAGTTTTGCAAAAAATGCAAAAAATGCAAAAAAAAAAAAAAAAGCCAAGTTGAGTTGTGTTAGTAGTGTGTTGAAACTCGCGATTATGGTAAGGGGTGTGACATTTCCGAAACACGCTCAAAGTGGTTGACCAATCACAACACACTGGTAGCTGACCAATCAGAGCACATTGTGCATTTCAGAAGGAGGGGCTTCACAGAGAACAAAACAGAGCGTTACTGACAGACTGGGAAGAGAGGTGCTGCAATAATGTAAAATATGTGAAAAATAATGTGCTTTTTGAACATTCAAACATGAAAACCTAGACCCCAAAAACAAAATCAAGAGCATAATTGGTCCACTTTAACACAAATTAGCCATTATATTTGAATTTTTTTTTATAAAGATTAGAACATTATCACTCATTACAACTCATCTGTCCTCAAACCATAATATGTTTCATACAAGTTGAAAAACAGAAATATGTATCTTTTAAATATTACCACTATGTGCTGACAAAAGGATAAGATTAATATAAAAAAATCTCCATAAAAAGGTATTACAGATATGGCACTTGCTTTATAAGTGCATGAGAAACCTGGTTTCCCATAAAATGAAATAAAAATGTGGCAAATCAATTTATCTACAGCATGTAGGCTATAAATAATGAATACATATTGCATCACTCTTAGTAAATTTCAGTATTTTAGTACATAAATGTGTAAATAATATCACACAGAAAACTATAACGCTGTTCAGGATCTGCTTTAATCACCAGTTCTCATCCTGGGGGCCAGGGACCCCTAGGGGGCCTCAGCAAATTTTAAAGGGGGCTGCAGGATGACGTAAAAGTATTTAAATAAAAAAAAAAAGGATTATTGATAAATTAAATAATATACCTCTAATTTAAATTAAAATGTTAAAACTACCAATAACTGTTAAATCAATAACTAATGACTAAAAATAAATAATTACAATTATTAGTTATTTGTTATTCACACAGTTAAATACCGAACAGTTATTGAAAATTATGAAATTACAAAATTAATCATGCTTCATTTTACTTAATTTTGAATGTGTTCACTGGGAGTCTGAGAATAGCAGGAGCACTATTTGCATTAAAGTTTTAAAACGTTTAAAAATTAGGCAAAATCAAAGTCAGCCTTTACTTGAACATCTTCTTTTCATAATTCACCTGCTATTTTCCATGTCACAAGCATGACATGTCAGCTTTGTCTCATAAATTGTAAAGAAATTGTTTAAGATAACCTCCCTGATTTTAAACAAGTCCTATAAGCTAGCATCACAGATAGATCAGCTAAAGTTATATATGGTGAGAACTGACAACAAAATTCAATTCATTTTTTTAACAAGAAAGAATAATTCATTTCAGCTTGAAACAGTCCACTGTGGGCCACATGTTTCTACCAGCAGCATAAAACTGCAGTGTCAGCGTAATAGTTCTCAGAGCAGCAGGATTTGCTAGCACTAGCAGTACCACTGATCCATGGCTAGGTGGATCTGTAATGATGATCCAGGTTTTAGATCTATCACCTGAGGAATACTTTGAACTCTGACAGCACACGGTTACTATGGAGCACTCGTGTGAGAAAGAGATGCTAATGTCTGTCTGCCCCTGGAGGGTTTCAGCTACATATCCCATTGGAGGAAGGAATTTCCAGAGGCTTACAATAAACACACAAACACACATGACACGATTCCTGATCACGTTATGTATAAATGTCTCAACCAATCAATTCAATCTATGTCTACCTCAGTCACTGAAATGAGATCAACACTGAATTCCACAGGGAAATCGTACTGGGTCTATTCATATGACATACAGAGGGAAAATGATACACACCACATTCAAACATAGGGCTTATAGCACTTATAAACAAAGCACTCTTCCAAAACGTGGTGGGCAGGTGAAGCTGGTTATGTGGAGCAATCTAGTATATCTAAAACTCTACAATTCTTCATTTTCCCAATGACAAGGCATCAGTTGCTTTAATACAAGTTGGCAAATAATGCTGAACACCACAAAAAGAATTGAGACATGCACCTTTGTTTATGTTTTTTTTTGTTTGTTTGTTTTTTAAAAAGACAAAAAATCGGGGTTGCAGTGAGGCACCATTGGAAGTGAATGAGACCAATTTTCAGAGAAATTTAAAAGCAGAAATGTGATTGTCATATAAAAACAGGTTCAAATAATTTTATTAATACAAGTTGTTCTTGATATTTTTACAGGTGTTTTAGGGTTTTAGGTGTTAAGTTGTTATGGCAAAAAAAAAAAAAAAAAAATTGTAATATTGGATATAACTTTACCATGGAAGCTTGCTTCTGCCACTGAATAAAAAATAAAAAAGGTAATTGTGACTTTTTATCTCTCAATTCTGACTTTTTTCCTGTTTTTTTCTTAGAATTGTGTGATATAAACTCATAATTGTGAGTTATAAAAGTCAGAATTACGTTATATAAAGTCGCAGCTGCATGATATAAAGTTGCAATTCTGACTTTTTTTCTCAGAACTGTTTATATCTTGCAATTGTGAGATATAAACACAATTTATGCAAGTTTATAACTCACAATTCTGACTTTATTTCTCGCAATTGTGTTTATATTTCGTAGTTCTGACACTGTAACTCGCAATTGTGAATGTATATCTCGCAATTCTGAAAAAAAGAAGTCAGAATTGTGAGATAAAAAGTAGCAATTACCTGTTTCATTTTTTTTAATAAGTGGCGGAAACAAGCTTCCATACTTTACACAGAAAAGGTAAGTGAGAGATTTTATTAACATGCATATTAAAATCACATTAACATGCATATTATCTGTCATGTGGCTATACTATTAAAAACAGAGAGTATTTTAACATTTATGGATTGGCTCCATTCACTTCCATTATGCTAAATTCAGTATATTTTCATTTAGTCATTCCAAGTAACTACATTCATTTAATAAATAAGGACATAAAACACAATGTCTACTCCCTACAAACAGTGTTAACATTTTAGCTTGAAAACTGACCCACAATATCATGATTCAAGAGGTTATTATATATACTAAGAGGTTATTTTTCTGAACATACCTCAGAAAAGCGCTGGACATCCTGGGTCAGGGTTCCCACTCTGCTCCAGTTGTAGTAGTTGAGAAACTTCACCACAGCGGGGTTCACAGCATTGTCTGATGGGACCGTCCTGAAGAAATTTGGATACTTTTTCCTGTCTGCCAGGACAGGAGTTGTGGCCGCAAAAGAAAGCTGAAAAAGAAGAAGGTTCAGTTTAGCCAAAAAGTCTCATTAAGATAAATCTGTTCAGTGGCCTTCTTTGTCCCTGGCAATTTTCTATGTAGGTAGCAGTTATAGCCTATAAGTACAGCTCTTATCTGCTTGAAAGAGCAAAATCTACAAAACCCATTAGAATAAATTCCATACTATGGAAGTCAATGGGGCCCATCAACTGTTTGGTTACTGACATTCTTCAAAACATCTTCTTTTGTGTTCAGCAGAAGAAAGAAACTCATACAGGTTTGGAACAACTTGAGGGTGAGTAAATGATGACAGAATTTTCATTTTTGGGTGAACTTTCCTTTTAAGTATAATACAGCACTATGGCCTACTTGGGCTGAGATTGTTTTCACATTCAACTTTCTGCGGCATGTTGGATCGAAGGCAAATGGCCGGCCCATAGCCAGTGTGCCAGGACTCCAGGAGTCTACATTGCAGGTGTGAATGAATCAACACACTAACACGTCTCTATAAAAAGACAGCTCTCACACCTTTGGTGAGTGCCTGTGGTGACTGGAGCCATGAACATTTGCACTGCTGATGGTCAAAGTCAGCATATCAGCTTGCGGATGTAAGTGTGTATTAAGATGCATTATCGAGCATCAAATTTTGTTTTTGCACTCCATAGGGCTCAACAATAAGTATTGGGGCTAGTAGATCAGATTTTTACTTGCACTGACAATGTTTACACCAACCCCAGCAAAAAAATATAATATTTTTTTAAAGATTTATTTTTTGCCTTTATTATGATAGGACAGTAGCTAGACAGGAAGCAAAGTGGGAGGGAGAAGGCGGGGAGGGACGGTATCGGAGAAGGTCCGCGAGCCGGGACTCGATCTTTGGTCAACCGAAGCGCAACGGCGCTACATGTCGGCGCCAAAACAAAAATACAATATTAATATATAATATTACTGTACATATTTTATTTTAGCAATATTCATAAGAAAAAAATATTCAAAATTTAAATTAAACATTTTAATCTTAAAAACAAAACAAATCAATCTTTTTTTCAACTTGTAAATGTAAAAAACACCCAATTTCGACAAAACCCTTTTACCTTGGTGGTGTGCATAATTCACAAAAACAACATTCAAATCGTAACAGAAAACCAAATGTTTACGTATGCAAGGCATACAATCATGTGAGCATAAGAACGTGAGCAAGTGAATGGCCTGAAACTCTCTCTTACACTGCTTGATTGTTGAGTTCTGCTCCATCTGCCTCAAGATACTCAAATGTTAATAAGATTCTTTTAAAACGCTCTATGTACTGTTCAAGTATTGCAT
The DNA here is from genome assembly GCA_037950675.1 of Hypophthalmichthys molitrix. Taxonomy (NCBI): domain Eukaryota; kingdom Metazoa; phylum Chordata; class Actinopteri; order Cypriniformes; family Xenocyprididae; genus Hypophthalmichthys; species Hypophthalmichthys molitrix. Next base: position 23,528,192 of record CM075510.1, on the reverse strand, counting down.
GCTAAGCATGTTTATATCTTTTGAGCTTTCAAAAAGGAGACCGTTTAAAAGAGGCTTCTCAATTTTGAAGACTTTTTTGCTAAAAACATGCCCTCTTTAATGTTGTTAAATACCAGGCAGAGCATTTTAAGCCTCAGCTGGAGCGGAAAAACAAGCCCAGAACATCATGGTATGATTTTTATGCCAGTGCTCCCGTCAGTAGATTAACAAATGTTCCTCCGGTTATAATACATCCTGAGGGTTGTTAGTCTCTCAGAGATAAACATATGGAAATGCTTTGAGTTCAAATAGCAAAAGCCGTCTTATACTTGTTAAAGGAGCACACTCTTTGCTTACAGTCATAAAATGTCTGTCGGCTACTTGGCTGCACATTCAATTTGATGAAATTTTCATTGCAAGGCAAAAAAAAAAAAAAAAACACTGAATAGTGAATGGAAATGTAATCATTCAAAAGCTAGATGTTGATGTTTTTGTGAAAATTTATATGGATGGCTTGTTGAATTTGCAGGTGATTTAAGCAGCAATTTACATATAGTACTAACAGAGTAAACTGCATTTCAAGAGCACAAGGAAGCACTTCAATATAAAAATGTGACAAGTTCTATTCAATTCTTGTCTACATCAGGGTTTTACCTGAAAATGAACTCGGAATAGGATGTTCTTTTGCTTGGGATTGGATCAACTAAATTACTTTTCCAGTGAATAGAATTGAGAGTGAAACGGAATTGACTTTTGCTCTGGACTGTGCTGTGGCCGTGACCCCTGACCTCTGGCAAGCTGTGTGAACAGTGTCTCATCTCATCTTTTTTGTGGCTCCACTGGTGAATGAAGTGGTGATGTAATCACATGAACACAGTGCTGAAGAGAACATGGTCTGAATACAGCTTGTTAGGTCTACTTTCTGATACAAGGAGGAGATTCAGGCTCTGTTCCTGTCAAATTGAAATTATTTGTATTGCGCTTTCACAATACAATAATAATAATATACAATAATTGTTTCAAAGCAGCTTTACAGAAAATCGTGATGTTAATGTTTATAACTTAATACCTTCATGCCTTTAGCATGCATTTAGCAGATTTATTTTGCGATCATGCGTACTCTGTGAATAGGGAACGGCGGTGCTGAGCACGCATTCTACAAGATAAGACATTTGTCAGATGCTTAGACTCTGTTGTGCAATGAATCCTCCGCCATGGTCTTGTCAGTCATCTCGTCACTTACTCTCGATCAGTGAAATCTGATTCCTGCTGAACTACGTACGACTCTGCAGCTCATGTTGGATGAGCTGCATGGAATTGAAGCGACTGATATCCAACTTAATTAAATGGTTTTTATTTCTATAAAAAGTAAAACGACAGTGGAGGTGTAAACATAGCAGTGGCATATTCTATCCTAACTTCAATCTCACACTCCGTCATGGCAAGACAGCTTTTCACCTCAATGAGAAATCTTGTCATGTTTTTAATCTCGTGAGATCTCATGGCACGAGATCTCGTCACACCCCTATAGTGGTTATATGTAATTATAGTTGTATATAATATACAAGTATAATATAAAACTATAAGTTGCATATAATATATATATGAGCTGCCTTGATGTCTTGATGACTATCATGGAACCTTACAAATGACCATTTTGCCTTAATCTTTTGATTTGCTTGATTGCATAAACACTTATCAAAGCTTAAAGGGATAGTGCATTAAAAAAATTAAAATTCTGTCATCAAATATACCTTTTTATCTTCTTTATAAGATAAAATATATATATCTTCTTCTTTATCTTTTTAAGAAAGAAAGTCATACAGGTTTGGAACGACATAAGGATGAGTAAATGATGACCTAATTTTCATTTTTGGGTGAACTGTGTTTCACCTACAGTAGACACAAGAGGATAAAGGGTGAACATCATTGACACATTTCACAAATTTACCTGAGTTGAACCTCCTTACAGAAACAAGCAAGCTGAATTTGTCATGCAGTGAAGAAAAAAAACTCCCTCTTAATTCTTTCCATCATCTTGTGTGCTGGTGTGTACACACCCTGACACCCAGAGAACCTGAGAATAACAACAGTCTAACATTTCAATGAATTCCATTAAACCCCGTTAGAAACATTTAGACCTGTGAATATTTAGACAAGGGAACAGACAGATTTGGGTAGGATTTATTTATACTGTTATATTATATGGGAAATGTGTGAACTAAAGCTATAGCTGACAACAGACATCAGAGCTGACATAATCACACCACCTGCTCTGCATTTCAAGAGGAAGGAGGGTGAGCAGAACATCCATTTTTCTTTTTAATATGTGTATGGGCAAATAAAAGGGTACTGTGATGGATTAAAGTAATCTAATATAATGATTTTGTGTCCTCTAAGAGAGATATTGATGTTAATCAAGGTAGGGTTAATTGCAGTGCCAAAAAGATAAGACATTACGATTCCTGATAATGACACAGGTTAGTAGTCTGTGGTTCTCTTTGAAGCCAAGTGTGCATTAACTCACAGATAGACACTATCTAGATTGGTCTGGTTGTGGCCTTTTCAGACCTGCCTCAAAAAAGCCATTTCCTCACTGACAATCTTGAAAGAAGAAGGCAATCTCAGGACAGTGATGTCACGCCTGTTGAACGTGTCAAAGCCAGTACATTCAATTAAAAGCACTTAAAGGGACAGTTACCCGGAAATTACATTCCTGTCATCTTTTAATCACCCTCATGTTGTTTCTTTCCTCTGTGGAACACAAAAGATATTTTGAAAAATGTCAATGTTTTCTGTACAATGAAAATCAATGGGATTTAATGTGTTTTGGACCTCATTGACTTCAATTATATGGGTAAAAACAGTTTCAACATGTTTAAACATGTAAAACAAAATATATTATTTCATGAAAAACAACTTTTGAGTGAACTGTTCCTTTAAGTCATTTAAAAATCTGGGCTACACTGGGGTACACTGAAAGATCTCAATGAAAACTGGAGTAATGGCTGCTGAAAATTCAGCTTTGCTATGTCAGGAATGAATTACATTTTAAAACATATTCAATTTGAAACAAGTTATTTTAAATTGTAATAATATTTCACAATATTGCTGTTTTTACTGTGTTTTGAATCAAATAAATGCAGCCTTAGTGAGCTTAAGAGACTTTCAAAAACATTCAAATCTTACAGACCCCACAATTTTGAATGGTAGTTTTTGTTTTTACTAAGTATTGTGTCTAAAATCTGTGATAAATAGTGATTTAACCAATTTTTCAAATGAAAGCCTGTGTTCTCTATATATTTTATTTACATTTCTATGTACTGCTTAAACCAATATGAAACGAAATGCGAATGTTTCAAACAAAAAGATCAACCCTGTCTTCACAAATGAGAGATCAAAGAGTTGAATATCTAATAAACCTAAGAAGCAATTTGTTCTTGTGCAGCATATTAGCAGATTTACAGCCTCTATCAGAGTTTAATCCTGCTTTCACATCAATGGCCAACTCCAGAATAAGAGTCATGCCACATCACCCCGTCACTCATCTCAGCTCAATGAAGTGCTTGTTGTTCAAAACACACAGATTAGTGCTGCCAATTAAGGATTTTTAACATGTTAGTGCCACTAAATCCAAATGCACCTACGGGACTCACTGAGCATTAAGGGTCTCTTGGAGGTTGCTCTAATCTTTGTTTAGCGGAGACTAGCCTACATGCTGAATGCTCCATCCTCACAAGGGAAAAGTCAGAGCATAATGCACTCAGATGTTCTTTCCACAAGGACTGAAAAAAAAAAAGATGAGGAAGAGTTTGCCATTATATTTTGCTTTTAAAACCTATTTTAGGATAATAAATAAACCTAAAATCTTCATATTCAAAAGTAACTGATGAGTCACAGGAAAATTTTGCAACCAAATGTTGTAGTTCCAGCATCCACCAACAGCGGCTATCTTAGCCATGTTGGCCAAACCTTGACTACATTTGTAGTTAAAAAAGTATATTTGACTGTTAAAAAAGTATGTTCTATATAGTATTAATGTGTGTATTATGAAGCCATGTTGTCACTGTCATTTGACCTACGGCATCAGTTGCGCCGCTTCACCAGCATTCACAACTCCTCTCCCGTGGCCTCATTGGATATTAAAGTGTCAATCAAATGTGTACTTCAGAATCTCGGCAGAAGTACTAGGTCAATTGGGTACTTCTCGCCTTTTTGCCCTCGTTTTTTTGAATACTATGGATTTGGACTTTTGGCATTCTGTATTTTACATACTTCAAGTATTCGATTTCTCAACCAACTGTTTCTTGACAGGTTTCTTGAGCACAACCCACATCAGCCATTGGCCAGACAAAAAGACAGTCCTGCCCCCAAACTCATGCCATTGGTTAAACCAATGCTGCTTTGTTGTGCTAGCTGGGCCGCTCAAATACATAGAGCAAAGTTTTGATAGTGACTGCTTCCCAATACTCTAATTGATGCTTCCTCATTTCTCGCTCCTCTATCCTCCAGCCCGTGACCCAGAAATCAATCGAAGTCCGGCATCATGAGAGATTCATCAGTTCTCTAAATGCTGTGACGATGCGAAGCCTAAGAAGAATGAAAACTTGTAGAGGAGTTTTATTGCACATTTTACTTCTACTCATTTTTCATACTGTGCATTATTATGTAGTGATGACTAAATATACTCGCAACTAGTGTTATGTTTTTATTATTTTTCTTTTTTTTAAACAAAGTATTTTTAGATTTATAATATCAGCCATTTATAAGTTTGGCTTACCGGTATTTGTCAGAATTTCAATATTGGTGCATCACTCAGTTAAAAATGCAATAGGTGATTCTCTATCATCTGTGGAAGGTGTAGGACTATAAAATGTTCATCCAATCATTATATTCGGCCCGAATGAAATAATACGATGTCCTACCTGCCTGTCAATGAATGTTTTTACATACCCTCACGCACCCTGTTCATGCAGACATCTTACGTCATCAGCGAGTTTCATGCTATGGAGAGTACAGACAGACGTTGGTCATGGAGCACAACAAACAAACAGCAGCCACTTTTACAGTTCCTCCAAAACAACAAGCTTATGCTGTGTAACTACCATAATTAAGAGATGGCAACTCGTGATGCTCTAACCGGTGCTGTTCACGTACTCAGACTTAGAATTATGCGTTTCTATGTCAACGGTATCAACACCGAAATGAATCTGCAGCAGTCAGGTACTAGCTCTCTAAGTTGTTTACGTTCATTATTATTGTAATGTTATGTGCGTTGAGACATGAGGTAGTTTGACGCCGTCTCTTGTGACACTTTGCCGAGAGCAGCTGTGTGTGCGTGTGCACGTTCATGTGTTTTGGAGGAGGCGTGGCTTTGGAGACACTATGAAGGAAGAGTGGGATGTTATGATTTGAAAGCTAACTCGCTATTGCTACCTCTCAGAAAATGTCCTATTGCACCTTTAAAGCCACGATGTAACAAGAGTAGCTACAGACATTTTCTTCTGTATAGAACATTGCAATAATGAAGTATTTTTTGTAGGCCAACCCGGAAATTTGCAATTAGCCGGTTGGAACCATAGCTTTGTGGAAAGTGCTCCGACATATAGCGCAGCAGCGCTTCGGGCGACCCAAGTTCAAGTTACGGCTTGAGGTTCTTTCCCGAATCCTGTTCGAACTGGAATTTCCGGCATCGGAGGTGGTCACACTAACAAGAACGCTAAAGGACACATGGAGGCAGATCTGAATGCAAGTTTGCAATCGATTGTAAGAGAGGGGCGGCTTTGAGTGGACTAAATGAGTCAGTCATTTCATTGGAAGATCAACCTTTTGATTAAAAATTAGGAGCTTTTTTTTTTTACTTATTGCAACATATGCATGGATGAACTGCTCAGCAATAACATGCGTTTAGAAAATAGATAGAATGAATTTCCATTTCATGCTGACTTTAAATTTTGCATGATGTTTCGGCATCGGTGCACCTCTAATTTTACAAATACCTCTCATTTCAGTCCTTCCCTCCTCGCATTTCATCTGTGCACACTTGCATCTTAAAAAAGGAACAGCTAAGACACAAGGACAGGAAACAAGTATGCATAATTAAGAAATGAGAAGCACCCAGTGACACTTTTCAAGAGACTCAACCCACGCATGACTTACTTACAGCCGTCTATGCACATTAAACCTGGATAGGAGGAAGAATGTTAACATTCAAAACACTACCTTTAAATAGTCTGAACTGCACCTTCAAAGCATCTCTCTAAATTCAAGCCAGCTGATCTGTGAACTCTATGTAATGACATCTAATGCATTAGATTCCCTTCACTTCCTGTAGAGCACATGATCAGTCTGAGCACTCGCTTTCTCACGGTGAGAGAATAAGAAAGGAAGTTATCACACAAAATTAGCCTCTCTCCTTCCCACACAGATCCTTTAGCAGCAGGAGGCCTGGCATCTCCAGGTGATATCCAACCCAGAAAGTCTTATTTAAATCTTTACATCACAGTAATAAGAGAAGTGCATAATTCACATTCACTCTCATTTTGAAATTCTCGCAGAATGCATTTATGTGCATCCAGAGTAAAATAAACATGCTATTCCAAAACAACATTTTTAATCACATCACAAAATACACTTCATTCAAAACTACTCCTTCTGCAGCGATATACATCTTGTCATCCTCACAAACACATAAGTTTAAGGCAGGTGACATCCTATTGGTCTCCTAATCCTGCTCTCTCTCATTGTCTCTTCATCCTGTTGCTTGTGCCACCACGGAGTTTTAATTGCCACCCCCTGCCAGAGGCAAAGCCGTGCCGACAACCCGCGTCTTCTTTCCATCAATCTCCCAGTGCCAGTGTTAATTAAAACTGCACAGAGGAGCCACTGCCTGTCACACCTCTCAGCTCCACAGCCTGGGACTGGAAGGTCACAGTGCTCACCTAGCAAGTCCAATAAAGGGGACAAGGGATTTATACTTCAGAAAAATACCAGATGACTTTGATACTCTAGAGGTGAACAGAATGAATGGAGTTTGAGAGGAAAGATATGTGGTGGCACAGATGTGCATTGGGCTACCGAAATGAACAGGTAAAATCTTCAAAAGTCAATAAATGTATGTTCCATTTAAGTGCATGTTAGCACTATTTATCTTATCAAGCAAACAATACTATAGTATTTTGTATGGTTAAATGAAGATTATTTATTAAAACAGTCAAATAAAACCCATCAATGCAAAATGTAATAATACATAATTTTTCAAAAGTTTTTATTTTTTAATCTAAATACACTACCGTTCAAAAGTTTGGGGTCGGTAAGATTTTTAAGATGTTTTTGTAAGAAGTCTCTACTCAAAAGGCTGCATTTATTTACCAAATATAGAGCAAAAACTAATATTGTGAAATATTACTACACATTAAAATAACTGTTTTCTATTCAGATATACAGCATTTTAAAATATAATTTATTCCTTGGATGGCAAAGCTGAATTTTCAGCATCATTGCTCCAGTCTTCAGTGTCACATGATCCTTCAGAAATCATTCTAATATGCTGATTTGCTGCTTAAGAATCATTTCTTATCATTATAAATGATGTCTTTACTGTCACTCTTGATCAATTTAATGTCTTTGCTGAATAAAAGTATTAATTTCTTTAAAAAAAAAAGTCATATTGACCCGAAACTTATGAATGTGAAAAATTTTGAAACTTAGTGTATTAAATATTTACATTGCTTTAAAAATAATAACTATAGTTTTACATAATACTGTATTTAATAATACAGCAGCTTTATCTTTTACTACTGTTCTAATCTAGAACAGTTTTAATCTAGTTTACTGTATTGTTAATTATCATCTCATCGTCAAGTTTTCTGAGGAGGCACTACCTCCCTTGCCTCCTCGTACAAAACCCTGGTGGTGCGTGGAAGTGAGCGAGTGAGTTTGTGAGACATAACAGAGGAACATATTGAAGAAAAAAAGGAATGGTGGGGCAGAAAATAAGGCATTTTGCATTCTGGGAGCGCAGCCTAACTGAGTGAGGTCTAGTGTAGCCGACTCTCTTGACACTCCGGCTGCCTGAGTCAATAGACAGCATTTCATTCTCATTAAGGTTTTCTAGCCAATTCTAGAGACTGTGGCCTTGCAGAATGAAATATTGACAACACTGCACAACATTGTTCTCAGCAACGCTGCCATCGACTTGCAATGAGCTTAGCTTCGTTGCTCTTTGTAAGCTGACTGGAAATGGAAAAGATTAACCAAATGCAGCCGTGGTTGTCCACCTGACAGTATTTTTAATGAATGGTAAATAATGTTTCTGTTCACATGTTCATCCCTCCTGAAACACATTTTTTTTCAATTGTCTAACAGTCAATTTTGGAAATAAAAATGGCATTAAGAGAAAACATGTGAGAGCTCTGTGGTTGTTAAGCAACTAGACATGCTTCTGTAAAAGTCATTATGATTTCTACTTCATTGGGGGAAAAAAGTGTTTATTAGGTGAATTCCTGGTGAAGAACTACCCAAAATTAACCAATTACTGAAAATCCACAAGAGCAACCAATTAGAGAAGTCACTATTATACACAAAAGAGCTCAAGAGAAATTGCTCTCAATTCCTTAAAGCACTGGCAATTACAATCAAACTGTTCTCAAGCTAAGTTTTTTGCAATGAACAAACTTTCTTTTTTGAATATTAATGCTTAATGATTAACACTGCCTTTACATGCTATCAGAAATTTTCTACTTCCCACTTCTGAAGTCTAATTGCAAATGCTTTGTTGTCAGAAAGAATAGGAACCATGAAGGACTTCATGTTTGTTCTTGCCTACTTCTTGGGGAAATCTTATTAAAGCCAAAATGCATTGAGGATATTTAGTCAATATCCAATGATCCGATTCGTTCACAACAATATAAACATTTACCCATGCTATTGTATACATTCATCAGGCATCTACAGCTTGCTGATGATTCTGGAATTTCAATCAAATAAATGCTGTTTCTACCGTGTAAAATACATACAATATGCATCAACTGGTTATTTATATACATATATAGTTCAGTCATGAAACTCTTCTGAGCAGCTGATTAGTTCACTTAAAGCCGATTGGTCGTCCAATTGTTCTGTTTGTTTTATCTACATAGCCTATTTATTCCTGACTCTGAAGCGGATCAGTTCATTGCAGCGCGACATGGGATTTCGCTAGCCCTCTACCTTCCCCAGCACCACCTGCCTAGATCTGCTCAGGGGGTTCTCCCTATGTTTCACGTGTTATGTGCTGATGAAAACTTTCCATAAAGATTATGAATAAATCAACATCTGGTTAAATCCAACTTCAGTTTAAAACACACAATGTCTATAGACACAAAAGTTTACAGATTATTTAGATGAAGAACTTAAATTTATTAACAGTTAAAGAAAAATATAAAACAAATACTAAGGGTTGATGGTGATTTGAGTCATTTTTAAATGCATTTAACGGATTCTTTAATTGCTTTAATGTATCGACCAGTTGCCATTAACATGTTATGCTCATGATGACGCAGCATTGGAACAATCTTACGACTCGAGTGACAGAGAAAGTTTCTCTTTTGACTTTCAAAAATGCCTCTTGCTCCAGGAAAAATCATGTAACTCTGCACCATTCACATACCCTGATACTAACAGTCACTGTAGTAGAGCAAGTAGAAAAGTAGTGGAAAAATGAGAGGGCATCTTCAGACATAAGGGGTGGTGTTTTTCACGACCAGAATACCTTAAAAAAATAAACCAATAACGTCAGGATGTATCTCCAGGGAGGAACTAGCAGCAAGTAAACTGGATCTCAGGGTCAAAGGAGGCCCAATTAGTTAAAGGGAGTTTTTAAAGCAGACAGCAACTGGGGAGACTCGGGTTCTCACCCTTTGACCTCCAACAGGAATAAACCGTCATCCTCACTATGGGTCCAATCATCAATAACAAAGGACTCACAAACAAAGTGCTCCTCAGAGACCATGATGGATTCTTGCTCATTATTTACAGTTTGCATAATCTGAAACAATCCATCCTGTCCTGAACTGTTTCAACTATACATTAACCTTCATGGTAACCCTTACTAACGGGAAACGGACATTAGACAAACCAAACAAAAGAAGAAAGACATTTATAGAATATGACATTAGTGTTACCGTTTAAAACTTTGGAATAATTGCGATTTTTTCTAGTTTTTGAAAGAAGTCACTTTTGCTCACCAAGGCTGCATTTGATCAAACAAATACAGTTAAAACAGTAATATTGTTAAATATTATTACAATTTAAAATAACTTTTCTATCTTAATATATTTAAAGGGGACCTATTATGCCCCTTTTCACAATATGTAATATAAGTCTCTGGTGTCCCCAGAATGTGTCTGTTAAGTTTCAGCTCAAATTACCCCACAGATCATTCATTTATTATAGCTTGTCAAATTTGCCCCTATTTGGGTGTGAGCAAAAACATGGCGTTTTTGTGTGTGTCCCTTTAAATGCAAATGAGCTGCTGCTCCCTGCCCGCTCCAAAAGAGGGCGGAGCTTTAACAGCTCGCGCTTCAGTTGCTCAACAACAACAAAGCTGGAGAATCTCACACAGCCAAAATGACGATTGTCATTAACAGTGTTCAGCCTTACATTTCTCAAACCGGAGTCGGACACTGATGGAGAGACTCAGGAAGAACTTTTAGAATCCAACTGGATGTTTCTGAATGGTTAGTGGATACATTTATGTAGTTGTTGTGGAGTTGATTCAACTCATTGACTAGCATGTGCCATCATGTTAATCTTTTGTGCAAATCCAGCGTTGAATTGACCCTTGATTTGACTGGCTATGGCGTTAGAACTGGAACACTGTTGTCGCTGGCGAAAACAAAATGGCGGCACCATGAGTGGAAATGTGCAGATTAAGGGGTAGTAATATAATAATAAGATCCCCTTTCTACGTCACTAGGGGAGTGAAATCTGAGTAGCTTGTTTTTTTCACATGTTTGCAGAGAAAGACTTACCAAAACAAAGTTACTACGTTGTCCTTTTTCACTTTTTCTGGGTTGGTAGATGCACCGGGGACCCAATTATAGCACTTAAACAGGGAAAAAGTCAGATTTTCATGATACTATGTCCCCTTTAAAAATGTAATTTATTGCTTTGATGGCAAAGCTGAATTTGCTGATTTAATGCTCGATTATACAATACTTACCCCAAACTTTTGAATAGTAGTGTATCACGGTAAGCAGCCGAACTGTTTGAAACACTGCTAAATATATGAAATGTTAATCACCTCTATTGCTGCAATGTTCATGACCTGGGCCTTGTCAAGGGACTTGCTTAGAAAGAAGCAGGGCTTCAATGGGACATCAATAACACATGATTAGAGAGGTCATCCAAGGTCCTTTTCCATCCCAATATTTGCCATAATGAGGGCAGGTGGCTTTCCAAGGCGTCCATGCACATAGACGTACAAGACAAAGTCAAGAGGATAAATCCTGTTTACGTCATTAACGATCTGATATTCATGGTGGGGATATTCACACTGGGGAAGAGGTTTAATCAGCTGCTGAGGATCATGAAGTCCACACAAATGGATGCGTTTGATATTCAGTATTCAAGAGAGGCATTTGGCACTCGGCATGAAAGCTCAGCACGATCTGCTGCTCATGAGGAATTCTAGGCTGGTACACACACATACCCAGCTCATTAAAGCATAATATACACCCCAGACAGGGTAAGACTCACCAATTGTGTTTCAAGAGTCTAATTCATAAAGGCATTTGGGATATATCAGGCCTATTACCTGTTATTCCAGAGCTTGTTGTTATAAAATGTTACAAAAATATTCTATTTCAAATAAATGCTGTTCTTTTGAACTTTGTTCATCCTGAAAAAAATTTATCAATGTTTCCACAAAAATATTAATCGGCACAACTTTTTTTTTTTCAAAATTGATTGTAATAAATGTTTCATGAGCACCAAAGCAGCATGTTAGAATGATTTCTGAAGGATCATGTGACACTGAAGACTGCAGTAATGATGCTGAAAGATTATGCATTTTTTAAAAACCGAAATATCTATGGCAACCACATTTATATGATGCTTACATAATATAAATATCACCAAATTCCAGTTAATATTGGAATATTTTATTTAATATTTCTGTGGAAAAAAAATGGTAGTGCAAAACCAAGCGGCAACCTTCTGGTCTCTCTCTTGAATCCAACATGGAAGTGACTTAAACTGCAATTCATCAACTGGCTCCAAAAGGGAGTCAATCCCATAGACCCTCCATGTTAAAAAGCCCAACTTTACAGCAGAAAAAAATATGTTTACAGCCTGGTACAAAAAGTGATTTTGGTCTATATAGCTAATTTTCCCTTCATGACAACTGTGAGAGGGGTGAATTTTTTTATAACTCATCCTTTTAAATTATATTAAGCCTTAAAGTTCTGAATAATTAAGGGTGTGGCCACTTGAGTGACATGTAGATTGCCGCTGCTGTCACTACTAGCCGTTTGTCTGCTGTCTGTTAGCCGTCACCTCAGCTAATTACCTCAAGAGTGAGCTGGAAAAGTTCAAATATCAACCGCCAATATCTTCCATCCCAACCGCCTGTGCCCCTGACTAGCAACCTCTATGCTACCAGTAGCATATAGCATTAGCTCCTTAGCCTGAGCTAACTTGATCACATCAAGCTAGGCGGGCATGGTTTCAGCAACCAGGCTCCTCAGCTCCACCCACATCCCGCCTCTTTGCCCATTTACAGTTATCCGGGAGTGACGTGTGGTGACGTGCTGCCAAGATGGCGGCGGCTGGCTCTGCCCATTTTGGGCTTCAAAAATGCTCTTCAGAAACCTACAGGTGACGTCACTGACACTACGTCCACTGTTTTAATGAGAAACAAAAACATAATTACCCACATATTTGGAGGTTATTGAAGCTGTTAGTCACCGACACCTTTTGGTTTGACACTATAGTAAAACTATCAAAGTCCGTGTGAGTCACTCTCATAATCAATCTCACGCTGGCATCTCTAGCCATGATAGTGGCCAATGATTATAAAAGCTCTCTTTCTCATAAGTAGCAGACTCAAAACACACACACTCTCACACAGAGAAAAACCTATTAGAGGGCACCGTTGAAAAGATGCTTCTCCCTTTCCACCATCTGCAGCCATATCACCCCCTCCCGCCCAGCATGTGGACCCAATGATGATATGGCAATCGATTTTGTAAGGGAGCCGCCGCTTCATTCTCCACACCGCTGCGAGCGTTAGCGCCACATGAGTGAGTCTGCTGAGTCTCACACCTGTACCTGCCCCCCTCCTCCCCCCTCCTCTTCTCCCGCAGGAGCGACGGAGAGATAGAATAGAGGAGCGAGCGGCACAACTCTGCCAATGCACTGCTAATTGAGGGCATTTAACCCCAATTACCGCAATCCATCCGGCAGGTTGTTTAGATGCCTGTCACAACAAAAATGACCAGCCCTCGCCCTGCATTTCGCCACCATTATTTCCCACCGACATCATGCGCATGTGACGGGGTGAGAGGGCACGGTGCTTTTTATGTTGGTGAGAAACACAGCACCATGTTCAAGAGCTTTCCATTCATCCATAATTCATTGCTGCATATCAATGCATAAAGGAACAAATATATCAGGATTAGAGAAGTGCTTGTTTTCATGTACAAAAAGAGAGGCTACATGAGAGGCAAACAAATGTTTAAGTTGTTTTGTTACAGTATATGAAATTTGTGGACTCGCTGGAGGCCTGTTGTAGGTTAGAGACTGAGTGAGTTCTTGATTATTCATTCATAGTGAAATAACAGCAGCACATTTCCCCAAATCACTGTCTCAGTCGTGCCATGTTAATTCTTATAACAGGCTGGAGATCAAATTTGGGTGGAAATTATATAAATAACCACAAGACACTTTAACTAGCATTATTTGAGGTTATTCATTTGACTCCTAACTACAGACCAAAGCTGGATTACTGTATGGATCAGGCCAGTGGGGTCAATATCCCAAGGTTTTGGATTTACAGGGAGAGCTTTGGAATGAATATATAATACAGAGCATTCTGGGAAATTAAGTGTTTTTCCTTCATAGTCCATGAAAAGTTAATCAATTAACTGTGGAATATTTAAAATAAATAAAAATATTTAAATATAAAAATATCAATATACACTACCATTCAAAAGTTTTTTAATGCATTTGAAAGTCTCTAATGCTCACTAAAGCTGCATTTATTTGACAAAAATACAGTAAAAACAGTAATATTGTGAAATATTATTACAATTTAAAATAACTGCTTTCTATTTTAATATATTTTAAAATGCAATTTATTCCTGCAATGGCAAAGCGGAATATTCAGTGTCACATGATCCTTCAGAAATCTTTCTAATATGCTGATTTAGTACTCAAGAAACATTTCTTATTATAATCAATGTTGAGAACAGTTGTGCTGCTTAACATTTTTGTGGAAACTGATTTCTACAGTTCTATTTAGGTGGAAATTAAGACATTGATTATAAATATTTACACAATCTTCTATTGTGTTTATCTATGCTTGTAATTTGTTAATTATTTTCTATGCCCTACAAAATCACCCCAATAATTCTAGAATGATTAATTCTTTCCAAATAGAGCTATCATCTCTATAAGTCGTCTAGTGAAATTGTTTTATATCATAATATATATCACAAAAAAAAAAAAAAAATATTGTGCAGCCCTAGTTCAAGTAGTATTTTTACACAACTAAATTGTGGTCCTGCCACCATTCCGGTTTCTCCATACTGTCAAAGTCAACAGAGCCAGTGCAAACTGTAATAGAGCAAGGAAGAAAATCTGCATCTGCAATACAACAGTTGGAGAGCGAGACAAAATGATCCACAGTGCTCAGAGTGAGGCATAAATATGCCGGGCTGGCCTAGCCTCCTCTCTCAGCAGGGCAATTCATCTGTGGCATTGTGTTTTCCCGTGCGTGTCTGGAATGGGTGATTTGACGAGCTGCAGAATTAATCAATAGGGAGAGTTAGCTGTCACCACTGCTCTTCTGGATGAAAAGGAAGGAGAGGGAGTAAAAGCGTATGACCTGGTTAAACAGCCCGGGTTATTGATCATGTGACTCGGGTGTCCTTCAGACTCTCAAGTTTCCTGGAAGATGAGGATAGTATTCCTCCTGCGCACAGAGAGAGGGGCTAAGGAGCCCTCGTTTCATCAGCTTATTGATCTGCTGCATGACCTGCAGGTCTTTCGGTTTTGAATCCCATTATAATCACCTTTAGAGATTCACCGGTTGACCGGCCATAAATTGGAACCATTTTTTAGTTTTATTTTGCCTGATATCTATATTCTGGACTTGCACACAAACTGCACTGCAATAATTTCCCAAAATGTCATTTGTGAGGAAAATTACAAAGTCTGTAAGCAGAACTTTAACACAGGCCAGAGAGGGGACTTGCTGAAGACAGATGCAAAGAGGAGAACAGAGATGCACCAGCAGAGCAAATACTATACCAGACACGGCAAACTCACTGTTCGCGATGCTCAAAATATTGGATGAAAAATATAAATATTGAATTGGGGGTTGGAGTTTACATGAATGTATCTCTAAAGGGAACTGATGTCTTTAGAAAAGTTTCAATGGCATTTTCTTTTCCTCTTACTGTATAAAGTAGTGTTTATAAGCGCAGCGCTGCTTTGTGTACAGCAGTACCCAAAGCAACTGCTGTTCCATAAGCGCCACCTATTGTCAGAAAGTGAATTTGCATGTTTATTCATTCAGTCCGTCTGCTGTTTTTATTTTGTGCAGGTGTCTTATATAGCATAATTTCAAAAATCTAAAGTCAGACCATTCTGTTGTTGTTTTTTAAATCTTAAAATTATACAATCTAAATTAAAAATAACTTCTCATGCTACATTTGTGTAGCATCTTTGTTTGGATCATGATTAAAAAGCAGTGGTTGCCTCTAATTTCAAATAACTACAGTTATTTTTGTTTAAGGCCTGTTATAGAACAAATAAACACTTTACAAAAGAGGAAAAAAAATTCAGAGAGGTTGCTTCCATTAGTCAGAAGAGAGAAAGATGCATGCAGCAGCATTAACTAGTTTTCTGTAATTAAATGTCAAAGTAATATAACACAAGTATAGCGTTATAAAAATGTTTAAAATATACACAATGTTAATGTCTGTGTAAACACTAACACATATCAACTTAATATATTACAAAATGTCACTACATTATATTGTTTCAAATGACACTGAAAAAGCCTTTCAACAACTCTCTGAATTCACCCTATGGTCTAGAAAGCAAAAGGAAACATTTCATGAGTTTAAATAATATGCTGTAAGCAGCCACCAAGTTTTAAAAAATGAGCTCAATTGTAATTGTTCTTCAAAGATTAACTCTCAGAATTAGCACAAAGTGTATTCATGTTTTCTTTAATGATCATGCCAGTGGTTTTCAGCAGTTTATCAAATTACCTGTTATCAGTGCAATAGAAACACTGACCCTTGAACAGATGTAAAAAATGAAAGCAGCGCACTCAAAGAGAGATGAATGATTGTGTTCCATCACACTCTCTATAACTCTCTCTATTTATAAATTGAGATTTGATAGCGTAACCCGAAATCTCACTGCGTTGCCGGTGCTGGCAGATCGGGCTGTATGAAAGATTAATGAGCAGATGCTGAACTGTAGAAACCATTATTATTCTTTTTCTTCTCCTCGTCACTCCTTCCAACAGGGAGGGAGAGGATTACAATGCATGCGCTGCTATCTCTCTGTGCTGAGCAGGATATTTCCAAGCAAAAAACCCTCCTGCTGCCCCTAACCCACCTATCGAAAGAGACAGAGAGAAAAAAGAGAGTAATGTTTTCATCTCCTTGTCTTATGGATCTGGCATACGAGACTAAAAATCTATTTATCAATGTTTATTTTCACCAGTTTCATTCTTGTCATTTATAATTTATGGTATTCTTTTTATAATGTTCCAGAAGGCAGCATCACATACACGCTGGTGTTCCCAGAATGCATTGCGACTGTACTCTGACAACTAGTGTATGAATTTTTAGAAAGGTAGTGCTCACCTAATGTTTAGACAAAAGCACGTTTTCCATTTGAAGGAAATGACGCATCTGTTGTGTTCCCACTAGCTTTAGGATGTATAGCCCATCTCCTTCTGCTATTTGACCATTTTACGTTTTTTTTTTTTCTTTTCTTTTTCTTTTCTTTGTCACTTGAACAAGTATTGGTCAGGGTACTTAGAGTGACAAGAAAGTGTGCTTAATTGAATTAAATGTGCACTTATAATGAAATTGTAGTGTGTTATTTTGAATGTACTACACTGCAACTTTATCATTACAAACTTTACAAACATTTAAACAAATGCTTGTCAGTAAATTCGACCATATTTTAAAGACAATAAAGTAATTTTGAAGAATTATTGTAAAAAAGCACTAAAGTTCATCTAATTTCATTTAATATAAATGTAACTAATACATTTTCATGCAACTAAGTGTCTAAAATTCCTTAAATAAAATCACAATTTTACCTAAAATTGTGTGCTATGTATTAGGGGTGTGACTAAAGTGAGATTAAAATGTGACGAGATTTCTCATCGAGGTGAAAAGCTTTCTCGCGATATTGCCTTGCTGGAGTGTGTGGGTGAAATTACGATAGAATATGCCACCGCTACGTTTACTTTACGCCTCCACTGTCGTTTTGCTTTTTATAGAAATAAAAACCATTTAATTCAGTTGGATAACGGTCGCTTTAAATCCATCCAGTTCATCCAACACAAGCTGCAGAGTCGTACGTAATGCAGCATGAAGTTCATTGATCACGTGACGAGAGTAAGTGACAAGATTACTGACAAAACCATGGTGGAGGATTCGTTGCACAACAGAGCCTAAGCTTCTCACAAATGTCTTATTTTGTAGAATGCGTGCTCAGCACCGCCGTTCCCTATAAACAGAGTACACGCGATCACGAAATCGAAAGTAAAACGCGAGTGTGCATTCAAACGCGATTTCAATACCCCGCATTTTGAAATCTCTGGTGCATGTAAATATCTCCCAATATAAAAGCTGTCTTAGGCTGGGCTGTGTAACCATCTCTTAGCTCTGTATCATGCTTGAAGAAAAATTTGGTCTGTATTTGATGACTTTGATTATGGTTGCAAATATTGTTTGCATTTAAGACTAAGAGAATGTGTTATTAACTTTTATTTATACTGTTTTTATTTCTATGATCAATTTGTGGAAAGGAGTTCATTTAGGAGGTCAAAAGTTGCAGAAACTCATAAATCATGAGCAGTTCTAAGGTCTGAAGAGACTAATGCAAAATCATACAGCAGAGATGCCATAAAATACTGTAAAAATATGGTCTCGTTCTCGTGAACTCAATCTCGTGTCTCGTCTCGTGAGGTACCTGTCTCTTCACACCCCTACTAGGTATATTTAAGCTAATTAGGGTATCACATTCTTAGCTTAGCAACATGCTAGTACCAGCTCCTATATAAATCAATTGTGAGTCAGGTCTATTTGTATAATAAAGCACTATATGTATGACACACTGAGTAGAGCGTTCCATATTAGCCACTTATTAAGTTCTTTTTAAGTTAAGATGCTGTCTTAGAAGGCAGCTGCTTGTGTAGGCAGCTCACTAGGTTTTGGAACTGAGCCTATGTTTTGTTCATATGGACTATGCTGTAAATGGATTTCTCTTTCTCTCATCCTCTCTCTCTTAATTCATTTGCCAAAGAAACATTAGGAGGCAGAAACAGGGGAATCTTCACTTGAGGCTATTTGGCTCAGTTTACTTGAACGGCTGCTTTTCCCTCGTCAAATTAAATTGTTGATGGAGGCAGAATAAAGAAGGAATGAGTAAATACAACCAAACAGAAATGAATCCATTAAGCTTGAGTGCAGAAGTGATATTTTAAAATCGAGTCAGTGTAACCAAGGTAACTTTCAAGATAAGAAGGGAATGTGAAATCATGCTGGTTGAAATCAGATATTTCCTGGCTCAATTTGATCAGACAGGAAGTTCCGTGGGCTCTTGAGATCTATTTTCTTCTTAGGTAGCACTGAAGTGTGCTAAGATTTTGCATTAGTGGGCAATTGAATATAATGCGTGCTTGAGAAGTTACAATGACTTGTCAAAGTCTTGGAGGCTCAGACAGTAATTGGTTATACATCCATAGAAGTGCTCCCTTGAAATCAATATAACTGGCAGGCCCATTTCCTCCCTCCATTCACAAAAAAAAAACAAAAAAAAACTAATCCTCCATTTTCATTTCTAATGTCATGGAGATCGGGACAGCCCTTACGACACATTACACATTCCTCTTAGCTGTAGTAATTAAATTTACAGTCCATCAGTTGCGTCCTCACAGAAAGATCTGTCTAGAGTTCATCTGGATGTGTCACGAGAGGCACCTAACCAAACTAGGTCTTGGATTCATTACAATTTGACAAGCTCTGGACACAAGTATCTGCTCTTTCATGTTTTTTAAATTATGCTGCAAAAAAATTGTATTTAAAACCAGCAATCCCAATCTCAGACTTCTTTCATACCTCAGGAGACTTAATGGAAGTGTCAGTTATACAGTAGGTTTCATTCAAGCATCACGTGTGTCTCAAATGTTGCTCCTAAGGTTCCTTAGAAAAAATAAAGAGAATTGTTGACAGAATATAGTGCTATAAAATTAATTTAGAGAGCACAGATCAGAAGATTTGGTTTTTGATCAGAATTTTTTCTGAATATTTCTGATCCTGATATTTTTGATTAGACACTTTGGTATCTTTGCAAATCTGAGCACGATTTGAGATGCTGTTGAGATATCTTCTTAAAATCAGGAGAAGATTACTGGATTCTTTCACTCAGGAGAAAAAAAAAAAAGGAAAAATGAATATTAAAGAGATTGATTTTGGTAACAAACAGTTTTGGTTCCCATTGTACGCACAATACATTGACATTTCTAAAAATGTATTTTATTTTCCACAGAAAAAGAAAGTGGTTGCACTTTATTTTACAGTACATGCACTCTTGTTTACTTACAGTGTATTTACCTAAGAAAGTACTGGGAAATATAAGGTAACTACTGTACATTACCCAGTTATTGTAATTACTATAATAAGTACATAGTATGTACATGGGGAACAGGACTATAAAATAAAGTGCTACCAAGTCATATAGATTTGGAAAGGATGAGTAAATAATGACTTTTTGGTTGGACTATCCCTTTAAGCAAAACTCTCATTTTATCTTCATTTAATCTCATTGCTTTCCAGGTGAAACAGTACCCATCTGTCCTGAAATAATTCTAAATTAAGAGAAGAATTAACATAACTGTGAATGTTGGTCAGCTGACCAGGTATCAGATACAAATTGGATTTTGAAATTGATTCAATGGTCAAAGTCAGAAATTGAAAGTGTCTCAAATCAGATTAAAAAATGGTGTAAACTTACAGAGGTTAATGTGACTCATCAAGGAAACATGATTTCATTTCACATTCTCTGCCACTTTAATTACTGAATTATTCATAATAATTTCTGAAATATTTATAACAAGTCATGGGTGGTCATTTTCACTCAGTAGAAAGCATCAGATGACTTCTTTATACTATATTATACTGTTCCTTGTATTCAGAGAATGAGAATTAAGTGTTTTTAGCAGTAATATAGAGGGCAGTGGGCCAGTATTCTCACTTCAACAACCGCAAATATATTCTGTCGATAGAGCAAATACGTTTTTAAGCGGTCCTGTCAAGAAAACAAACATCCTGACAACAAACACTCCGTCAATCAACAGCTGTGTTTTACACACTCGCGCCTCACTGCTGGGTCACGATTCATACAGAAGAATATCAGGAAATCAATAAACAAGTGAGCAAATGAGGAAGTCCTTATCTTGATGGGACAGCTGGGTTGTGCTGATGTATTCTGCAATACTAACTAGGCATAGATAACACAGACACACACATATCTGTCACAGTAAGTTTTTCTACAAAAATAGACATTTCTACATTCTTATGAAATATATAAAACATTCCAGGGGGTTAATTACCAAAAAAAAAACACCACTACAATATGATATTAAACTGTAACTGTGACATAAAATGACTCACACCGTGCTAGATTCCACACCGTCATACAACCCACTCCAATAGTACTCTACCATACAAACCTGTACTATATTTCAACATCAACGGGCATTTAAACATTGACCAGGAAAAAATAAAAAAATCAACACATTACTAATCAGCTTTGGTGGAGACGGCTTCAAAGGAAATGCCATGCCAAAATCCTTGTGAGCAGCAGCTTCCACATGAATAATGTATGAATTTAATATCTAACCGAGGCACTTATGTTGCCTTCACTTCCCAGCCACGTGCTCGGGCCTCGGCGCCGTGGATTATGCCGGTTGGATTATTACAGCACGACGGAGGTCTGCGTTTGGGTTACGTGTCACTCATCGTGCAGACAGATGCTTAACCTAAGCTCCGATGTGAAACGCAAATTTGCTTGCATGCTCATACGAAGGTGATGCTCAGAGTCAAAGAATGGTCATGAATTATTTCAATAAATGTTCCTTTTTCTCCATGTGCTTGCTTATAATTGATCTTAATATATAGAACTGTGGCGTCACTGATAGCAGCAAGAGTCCTTTTCGGAGCATTTTGTTTTGCATACAGAGGTGAGAACGTGAGGATCTGTGGCGGGGAAGTGATATCACTAACTGTTTCTGACACATGATCTTTACACTTCCCACCTCTGAGAGTGTACACTTCATCCATATGCTCTAATGGAAACACTAAAAGCCATTGTGCTTCCATTTTATGTCCAAAAATATCACTTAATTTTGCATTTATGATACTCGTGATTTTTTTTTCCTCTTTACAGAGGGGTCAACAATGGTGGTCCAGTCTCACTTGGTACCCTAGACAAGATAAAATATGACCAAAGGGGAAAAACCTTACTACTATCTAACTAGGGGGAAATAAGTACTAGTTATTGCATATATGTTGAGCAGCTTTAATATTAAAATAATAATCATACATTGAAGTGACATCAGAGATGATCATGAGGTGATGTTATGGAAGCTTGTTTCCGCCATGAAACAAGAAATAAAAAGATAATTGCGAATTTTTATCTCACAATTCTGACTTTTTTTTTCTCACAATTGCAAGTTTATTTCTCACAATTCTGACTTTTTTTCTCAGAATTGCGAGATATAAACTCACAATTGCAAGTTATAAAGTCAGAATTGCATGATATAAAGTCAGAATTGTGAGTTATAAATTCAGAATTGTGAGATCTAAACTCGCAATTGCATGTTGTAATGTCCAATTGTGAGGGGAAAAAGACTGACTTTTTTTCTCGCAATTGCTAGTTTATATCTACGGAGCCCCGGACATGACATGCAGGAAAAAAATAGTAGGCTAAATCGTGCGCACGATTTACTAATTCGTTCCCTCGATTTACTAAAACGTGCGCACGATTTACTATTTCGTAAATCATGTGCATGATTTATAAATCGAGGGAACGAATTAGTAAATCGTGCGCACAATTTAATATTTTTTCTTGCATGTCATGTGTAGGGCTCCATATATATCTCACAATTCTGACTTTTTTTCTCACAATTACAAGTTATAAAGTCAGAATTGTGAGATATAAACTCGAAATTGCATGTTATAATGTACAGCTGTGAGGGAAAAAGACTGACGTTTTTTCTCAGAATTACGAGTTTATATTTCACAATTCTGACTTTATAACTCACAATTTTGAGGGAAAAAATCAGAATTGTGAGATGCAAACTCGAAATTGCGAGAAAAAAAGTCAGGATTGTGAGATAAAAAGTGGCAATTACCATTTTCAAATGAATGTGAGATATTCAGTTTCAACAAGTACATTTGTTATTTACAATAAAACTGCAACTTACTATTCAAAGAATTAAACATTATTTTCAAAATAAGCTTTCTTTGGAAGTTGCATTTAAAGTCACCATGAAATCAAAAGGGACGATATATTAATGGAATTTTGCTGTGTTTATTATAAATGATTTATCCGTGTACACCATTATTATTATTATTTTTAATTCATGTGGCCTTGTAATCATTAATCAAAAAATTAACTTCTCTTCCCCCTCACAATCATCACTTCTCTGATAACGTGGGCACTGGCGCAAGGGCTAAACAATAATTCCTTCCCTCCAGCAACCTGTCACTCTCATGTGATCACAGCAATTAGCAAACGACAACAACAAAACAATCCAATCCAATCAATTCCCAGTAGACAAAATCAACTTTTTCCTGTTCGAGAAGCCATTTCACTCGAATATACATTTCAATAGAGAAGAAAAGACAAATCGCAATTTCCGTTTCATGCCGACTTTAAACATCATTTCCAAAATAAGCTTCTTTTTTTTTTTTTTTTTTGAAGTTGCCAAGTTTAAAATCCACTTAAATGAAAAACCAGACACTTCTGGTGACACATCTGACAAATCAATGTAAGTAAAACAATCATACCCCGGAAATGTGAGGTGGGCCATCTAAATGATCTTCACATTTCGCATTAGTGATGTAAGCTTACACAGTGCCCGGCGGCAGCGCGGTGCTACTGACAGGCTGAGTAATTATGTAAGACCTGCTGCATGGAGGGGCTCTGGAGAGCTTTATTTTAGAAGATGATGACGGGAATTTGCATGGCTGCTGAGGCAGTGAGCACAAGCTGAAAAGGGCGGAGAGAAGCTGATGAGGTTCACTGCAGGGATTGTGAGAGCGTTTTCTATGAAATATTCAACAATGAATCATGAGTGATAGTGAAACCTCCACCCACTTCTCCATCGTCCCTCCCAGCCAGCTAAAAATGAGCACTAAAGGAGTGTGTTAGCAAAATGGTGCATGGGTGGCTGCGCTTGAATGGACACACCTGAAGCCTACTGCACATCATCACTGTTGCTCTACATTTCCATCAAAGCGCTCCAAAAAGGAAGTGGATTTCGTGTATTGATCAATGTGCCTCTTGTTTTCAAAGTACATACTAAATTAAGTAAATAACTGCAGGTGTGCAGTATCAATACATTCCTGGTGTCTGCCAGATTTGATCCAGATGTATTTTGACCCCCATATGTAACTGTTTGTAATGACTATTGAAAAAAACATATAGCAATATTGCAGAATTTCCTTCTGGATACTTTTCTAAACAGCATTTTAGGTTATCCATTTGTAGCCACACGTGTCTCCACCTACCTTTTTGCAAAACTCCATAAAGGTATACCATACATACAATTCACTGCAGTTTCCAGCGGAAATAAACACTAGAGACAGTAAAATTCAAACAACTTTTATTCCTTTTCACACAAATTATTATTACGAGGCAGATTATTGACTAATAAAGACTTATTTTTGCAGGGTTCCTTGCAAAATACTATGACCTCAAAATGCTTTTACCATAGATAATGATTTGTGAACTAATACATTTTGACATTTGTATCACATAACACGCTCCACGGCTTTTCTGACATAGTAAACTTGGTTGATAGCTCACCTGGTACAACATTACACTAGCGATGCGAAGCGTCCCGTGAAACACAAATCACAATAAAAGAGCTCAAAGACTTGTAGAAGCAAGCTAAAATGGCATGGTTGCTTCAGCAAATGCATTTTCTCATGTTTGCTTTTGTTAACACTATTGGTTAGGTTTAGGGTAGGGTTTAGTGTAGATGGTATGTTATTTATTCTTTTATTTCCACTCATCAGACATTTTATTTCCAAACTGCTGTGATACGTAAAACCAGAAACATAATAAAACCTTGTCAAATTCCTTTTCATTTGTTTCGAATAAAACTGAAATGGCTTTTAGCATCACTCGCTGTACATTTCACAATGAAACTCGCAAGAAACTAATATTATTTTGCAGAAATGTCGCCACAGGCACATATTTCCATTGAGCCTGGGTTGTGGGATTCTTTGGGGGGATTGATTCTTGCATCACGCCAGGCATACTACATCAAACAAAGGTCCTTTGACCTTTGTGTTCTTTAGCCTATGATGAACGAACAACAACTGTGAAAATTCACATGTTAAACAAGTATCACCTACGAGGAAGCTGCACAAACTCCAAAACTGCAGAAGTAATATGAGTTACAGTACATGTAATCTTGCTATTCTGAATACAGTGCCCACCAAACCTACATTTCAGCCACATCAGGTACTTCAGCGAGTTAAATCCTGAGTAAAGTTCCACCACATACACAAAGGATTTAGCCTTAGCAACTACAAAAGAGATTTTTTGATAGCGAGAGATCTGGTACATGATAAAGCTTTGAGAGCCTGATAACAGAGAAGCCCACTGCCCATCCAGCCTAATCAATGTTGAAGCCTTGAATGGAAGGGCGAATTATATCAAAGCTGTAGACGTTCAAACAGTGTCAGCCAACAGACCTGAGACTTCATGTGTGATGTTCCGGAAACTGCATTTCATTAAAAAGACTGAACATATGGATGACATTATAACAAAGTGAAACACCAAAACATTCTTTTCCGGGCAACAGGCTGAAACCCCTTCTAAACGTTTCTATTGTCTTTGTGAGAAAACAGCTGTTATCAACAAGATTATGTTGTGGCTTTGTTTTCACTATAATTTTCTACTCATTGGTCCAGAAATATAGTTAACTCTTTAGCTGGCTAGTGTTTGCCTTATGTAAATGACTTTCCTTGTTCATACATGACAATATATTAAGAAAGAAAAACTTCTATATGGCATTTAAAATTAATTTTCAAAGGAAATCCAGGCCTAAAAATATACATCAGGTAGGTACAGCATGTTTGTTAATTGACTATTTATAAAAATTCATAAATTATTTGGCTAAAGATTTTTTCTCTGAGGTAAAGTGTGTTAAATGCTTAATGGTTAAGTTGGAATACTGGTCAGTGGTCACTACACAAAATACTATTAAAATATTACTTTTTTTTTGCACAAAATTCAAATATTATGAATATTAAATCTGGCTGGATTCTGAAAATGGAAATACTATTTTAAAGTAAGATTTTGGACTGGGGTTAGTAAATTGTTTTCTCACACGTCCACAACCATTCAAGGTTTTGGTGTCAGTAAGATTTTTTTTTAAAGAAATTAATATTTTTATTCAGCAAGGATGCATTAAATTGATCAAAAGGAACAATAAAGACATGTATAATCTTACAAAATATGTTTGTTTCAAATAAATACAGTTATTTTAACCTTTCTATTCATCAAAAATCCTGGAAAAAAAAATAATCTCAGTTTTCACAAAAATATTAAGCAGGCAGCACAACTGTTTTCAATATTGATAATAATAAGAAATGATTCTTGAGCACCAAACGGCATGTTAGAATGATTTGTGAAGGATCATGTGACACTGAAGACTGGAGTAATGATGCTGAAAATTCAGCTTTGCCATCACAGGTATAAATTACATTTTAAAATATATTAAATGGAAAACAGCTACTTTAAATTTTAATAATTTTGCACAATATTACTGTTTTTGCTGTATTTTTTGATCACCTAAATGCAGTCTTGGTGAGTAAAAGAGACTTCTTTAAAAACATTAAAAACCCCCAAACTTTGATTGATAGTTTATGTTCTTATTTATTTATTGAAATTCAAATCATTTATATATTTACCCTTGACATGACACAACTTACCCCTAAAAGTCATTTGACTGTCATGTGATCCATGACTTGTCAACACAGATTCTACACAGCGACTAGCGGAATAACTAATCAACTAATTGGTGCAAAACACACTAAGATGTGAGAGAAAGAAAGAGAAAATAAAGAGAGAAAGAAGTGAGGGGAATTCTAGCATAGGAGATGAAAACCTTGTCGCCAAGGATTCTTCCCACATAAAGCATTTTATTTTCCTGCAGCCGCTGTGACTGCGGCCCCTACAGCATTGATC
This sequence comes from Hypophthalmichthys molitrix, assembly GCA_037950675.1. Classification (NCBI taxonomy): domain Eukaryota; kingdom Metazoa; phylum Chordata; class Actinopteri; order Cypriniformes; family Xenocyprididae; genus Hypophthalmichthys; species Hypophthalmichthys molitrix. The sequence goes on along the minus strand of CM075510.1, from coordinate 23,501,267 downwards.
ACACTGATCTGAATCTGCAGACACATTGTGATTAGGTTTTGCAGGGTTATCGACTTTGTGTTAAACTCTGGGCCATCACACAAACTCCTAGTATACGTCTGCCTCCCTCACTACTTCACCATTTCTTTCCTTACTTTTATCAATATCTCTTGTTCTAGTCATTTCTCTGTCCTCACCACCCTCAATCTGTCCACCCTTCCCTTCAGATACAGAAGGAAAAATCAACTATTAAGTGGATACTTAAGTAGATACATCTCTTTCCCCAAATAACATTTCAAAGCAAATAATAAAGTGAGAAGTTAATACATTTCTATTGGTTTTATTACCATCAGGTCATAAGTTCAGACACTAATGATTTAAACTAGTTCAACTACAAGTCACTCTACTCTTTAAAAAAATGTTACAGTAGCTACACTCCATTAAAAATTAGCTAACTACATACTACAAAAATATATCACATTATATAATTTCTAATCAGAACAGTATTTCTTGATCACAAACAATGAGGCTTTTTGAATAAATGAATACTGATTAGGGGTGACAGCATTCAATTTTAATAATATGCTATTTTCTGTGAAATCTGTCAACTCTGAATGCCAAAAATCTGCAGACTCATTCTGACTTTTAACAACTATCGCCACCTCATGAACCGATTCATTAAACCAAACCAGACTTTTGCTACATACAGTATTAATATTATTGCAGTATTATTGCTCTATTGCATAATGTCTGACATTATGCAATAGAGCAAAGATACAAATAAAATAAACAGTGATTTTCAGTAGTTTTCAGGTAGAGAAACTAAATAAAGTAATCATAAAATCTTCACTGTATTAATCAAATAAAGATTAATCATTATTAAAGTTACAAAAGCTATTAAGTCAAGAGCAGTGAGTGATTTCCTTGTCTTTTGTTTTATAAACATTAAAAACGCAGATAGCAGGTATATTAGGCTGCTGTCACTTTAAGACATAATGTACGGATCCAATATAATGATAATAATACATATGTGTTGTCTTTCTCGATTGTTTACGTCCACTTAAGACATAACCTACTGTTTTCTAGGATACTCGGCAAGGCGTGCATGCTGACATAATTTTTGTGTGAATTTGTCCGTTCAAGTGCAAGACTTGAAAGAGAACTAAATATATGTGTGCTGTCTGAGTATTGGGAAGCCAGAATGCATATCCATCAACAGAAACATACATTAGCTAAACTCTATCTTTTTTTTTACACGTTGTTATTCTCAACAAACCATACTATAGATGCGCCGTCAGATTTAAGGTGAACCACGGTGCAAGTGCGTGGAGAACCGTCCGGTTTGATTTTTTTTTTTTTTTAGGTGTGTAAATCACTTTGAGAGTGATTTTTCACAGAGTTGGCAGAAGCCACAACAGTATTAGAATTGTATTCAATGTCTGACATAAAACACTTTACAGTACATAAAATATGCAAGTAACTATTTTGGGGGGAGGGGGGAGTAATATTTAATAATAATATCTCACGCATTTCAGAGTCATAATGTAAAAAACTGTTTTAGTTTTTGTCACTGTATCTGTCAGTCAGTTTCATAAGTGTCCTGGTTCTTTCAACAGCTCTGAGATGTCTTCCCTAAGCATTCACACCTCTTACAAAAGCGCTCCAAAAAAAAAAAAAAAACGGCAGTCTATGGCTGGATGAACGATGTTATCATCTTCCTGTACTACCAGATGGCTGCATTACCCCAAACCCAACTTCATCTAGATACTTCAGTCCTTCAAGTACCCATATGTGGCACAGCATCCCCTAAAGCACTGGAACCCATCTTGAGAGCAGCAGTACAAGCTTACATTTCAAAGAGGATTGAATGGAGTATTCTAGAAGGACTAGCTATTGTATTCAGGCAATAATCTAACTACTTCTCCATGTTCTCTAGCATATCTGTCTTTCCAAGCTAGGGGCATGTTCACTTTCTTGCATTCTGTCCCTCAGTAGGAGGCATGTTCCTCCTGTACGCCACACTGAGTGATGAAACACTGAACTAGAGCAGGTGATGGTGGATGAAGTCTAAACTTCATTACCTTGGGCATTGCAATGTGAAACATTAAGAGCCGCACTCGTTCATTCACTATAAGCTTGTGTCAAACTCTACACTCCACTTCAAACCAGTGGGACTCCTGCTGATGACCATTTTGCTGAAAGATCACTTGATGGGAGTTGTTTTGAATGGAATGAGGTAAAATAGCTTGTTTAACATGCATACAGCAGTGTTGATATTCACAAAAAAGCGCGATTGTGTGATTGCTTTAATACAGCTGTTCAATAAATAAGAGCCTAAATTTGAGTAACTTGCATTTAAACACAATATTGCTTGTTATGTTCTCCATTTTTGCTCTGCCAAAACAAAATAGTTTTCAATAGCATTCAGTGACTCACTTGTGAAATCAATCAGTTCATGGATAAATCAGCATTTTTGAACGGATATGATGAATGAATGATTCAGTGACTCACTTGTGAAATCAGTCACTTTTTTTCGGAGCCCTGCACATGACATGCAGGAAAAAAAATTAAACTGTGTGCACAATTTACTAATTCGTTCCCTCGATTTACTAAATAGTGCACACAATTTACTATTTTGTTCCCTCGATTTATAAATCCTGCACATGATTTAGCAAATCGAGGGAATGAATTAGTAAATCGTGCGCATGATTTAGCCTACTATTTTTTTCCTCCATGTCATGTGCGGGGCTCCATAGGTTTTTGAACTAGACTGAATAAATGACTCACTCATAAAACCAGTCAGTTATCGCCACCTACTGGTATATCAGTGTAACTTGCATTAACATTCATTAAAAAGACACTAAAACAGTCTAGAATGCACAAACACAGACAAACATAGACTATACATATATTTATTATTTTATTATTATCATCATTTTTTTAAATATTTTTATTATTACAATATCAAGATATTTTGCCACAATCACGCAGCCCTAACTGCTAGCTCTTGTACTGTGTGAGTCTGTTGATGTCAGAACTGAGTACCTTTGCTACATAACAATGGAATGTCCTCTTTTAAGGTCACGATGAGGGGAAAACCACAATTGACAGAGGAAATACCACTGTGCAAAGAGCATGTCAGTAAAAGACAGACTTCATTAGGACTACAACCCCCATTCTGTCTCCAGAGCTTATGGCCCAGTTGCTTCAGCAGCTCCCTTTTCAACAGAGCCTCAGCCTGCCATCTGAAGACACCGCGGTGTGCCAAGCTTCTTGAAATATCTCCTCACCAGGGAAATGACTCTGCCTGTCAACCTGAGAAACCAATGTTCCCCCCAAGCCTAGGCACATTCTCGAAATAGTCTCGCTTTCTTCAGAAGAAGAAAAAGAGCGTTTTCTGTGATTCGGCTTGGCATGAAAGTTTAGCCCTGTGGCAGACACAATGGGCACAAGCAACGGTGTGCGGTGACAAAAGACGAGTTGCAAATCATTTGGAAAAGACTATGAAGTCTGGGACGTTTCGATCCTCAGCTGCTTTTTGTATGATACACTTTACAATAAGGTTGCATTTGTTAATATTAGCTAACCATATTAGTTATTAGTTAACATGAACTACAACCATTAAAAATACTTCTAAAGCATTGATTAATCTTAATGGTAATTTTAACATTTACTAATACATTATTAAAAACAAAAGTCATCTCTTATTTAATGGAGTTACATTTAAGTTTAATTAAGTAAAATATTATTTAAAGTGCCGCATTATGCTTTTTTCAGATATTACCTTTCATGCAGTGGGTAATATAGCTGTTTGTGAATGTAAAAGGTCTGCAAAGTTTCAAAGATCAAAGTGCACGATAAACAGAGTTATTGTCTTTCAAAAGAAAGAACCTATTATGAACTGCCTGAAACAAGTCATTAGTAATTCCAGTCTTACTTCCTGCATGAACCTACACAGCTTTGTAACAAATTTGTGTAAAGCCAGTCTATGATCTTCATTGGCTGCCTGCTATCGAATCGTTTTAGACACTGCAAGAAAATAGATGAAGCTGCAATGTACACTCTAAAAAAATGCTGGTTTAAAAATGTCACAACCACACACTTTATGAACTGTCAGTTTGCTTGTTTTCCTTTGTCACATGTTCCTTTGTTCCTAGTTCCCGCCACTATCTGTTTCCATGGACATTAATCATCACCTCAGCTGTTCATCATTTGAGTTCATCAGTGTGTGTGTATATTAGTTCTGTTTGGTCAGTGTGTCTTTGTCGGGTCTCGTTAATGTCTTCAATGGTTTGGTGTGTATTCTACTCTGGATTTGTGTTTCTCCTTGTGGATTATCAAGTAAAGTCTTTCTATACGTACTCTTCCTCGTCGTGTGTTGTTTACACCACCCCATCGTAACAAAAAACAACCCAAGTTGGGTTGAAAATGGACAAACCCAGCATTTTTTTTTTTTTTAACCCAGCGGTTGGGTTAAATGTTTGCCCAACCTGCTGGGTAGTTTTGTTTAACTCAACTATTATTTAAAAATTACTGTATTGCTTGTCTAAAATGGACTCAAAGTATGTTGGAAATTAACATTTATTAATGTTTTATAAATGAACATTTATTAATAGTTATTAAACAATAAACATTTATTGAATTGCTTATTAATAAATGTTTAACTTTTGATTATTATTGTTGCCTCTAGTAATTATGTGTCTGATTTTTAATTTCCAACCTTTGGGTTGGGTCCAATTTTGGGTTGGTTCATTTTAAGACAGCCATATAGTAATTTTTAAACAATAGTTGGGTTAAATAAAACTGCCCAGCATGTTGGGCAAACATTTAACCCAACTGCTAGGTTAAAACAACCCAAAAGCTGGGTTTGTTCAATTTCAACCCAACTTGGGTTGTTTTTAACCCAGTATTTTTTAGAGTGTATATTACGATTATTAGAAAATTAAAGTGATTTTTAGACCTTGGATGCATGTAAATCTATTGTAGGAGACCTCCAAAACAAAATTAGGAACCTTTAAAATAGCATAATTGGGGCACTTTAATGCAACTGAGTAAACATGAACTAAAAATGAACAGTTGTGTTTTTATAATAACAAAGATGAATGAATACTGAAAGAAATTCTGCTCATTTTATTTAACGACAGTTAATGCCTTAACTAAAGTTAACTAATGGGACTTTACTGTAAAGTGTTACCATTTGTCTCAACTGGTATTTGTGGATTTTACATCCGGATTCTGATCTTTTCCACTTTTCTGCCCTTCAAAAATTAGGCCAATTCCTGGCGTTCTCTAGACACCAGATTGAAGCGGGTGATGTGGTTAAGATGATGGGCTGAGAGTGGACACAAGCACTCTTGTGTGTGTTTTTCAAGGGGAAATGGTGGGGGTTAAGTGTGCTCAGAAAGATGGCACATCTTAGAGGCCGACACCCAGCCCAGCTGAGGCAGACACCTGCACTTCCTCATCCGTGGGGCTCATCGGCGGTCCGTGATTATGTCGCGTTAGGCTGCTTCGCCGCTGACGTGACCGGGCTGCCAATGGATCCTGTTGTCCTATCAGGGTATCGGAGCTCATCTGTGGCACACTGGCGCCAAGGACTCTCAATGTGAGACGCGCCATCAGGCTCCCACTCCAGCGCACATCTGTCTGTAACAGCCTGTTTGTTTTAGACAGTCTGAAATTAAAGGACATTGAATACAATGGTTTTTGCCCTGTGGATTCAGAGCCTATGAGAGTGTCCTCTAGCAGTGATATAAGTTTGAGGTTTCCAGCTGCATGGTAGTCATCATTCAAACCCTAATCACACCACAGATAATCTTCTATCCAACCCTCATCAATTGTCCGTTCCTCCACCTCTCTTGTTATTTGCTCACAAGGCATGAGCAGTCACCTATAAACATCACTTCCTCTCTCATGCGTATGGCACTGTCATAATAGAGCGATATGAAGGGATTGTTTGGCTTAGGACAAGGAGCATAGCTGAGTGAAGAACACAGAATAGAAATTAATTAAGCCAGGTCTGCTCAGTCAATAATGACTTCTCAATTTCCCCTCCAACAAAGGTCGACAACATGCGCTACAGAGTAGTGCGCCTTTTAGAATTATATTAAGAATGCCTTTTGAATTCCTGAATTTGAATTGAGGTAGCAAACAGGATAGAGAAATGCTGTTCCAATTTCAATACAATTAAAATAAACTGTTATTTAAACTGTAAAAAAAAAAAGGGAGACACTGAATTCAAGATTTCACATTTTTTCTTTTGTCAAATCAACTTAGAGAATTAAGGTGGTTCAGATAACAATATTTTGAGTTTCTTTTGATTAAACCAGTCGCCTTCATTGTATTAACTCAAATTATTAATTTCAATGAACTCAAAATTTTAAGGCAACCAGATAACTTACTTTTTTAAATTAAACCAACAATTCTTTTTTACAGCATAGACAGATAGACAGACAGACTGCCTCAAAGCGGCAGTAGACTTTCAGCTGCTTTTTTAATTTGCCCAGACCTTTTGGGGCAGGCGCTCTCAAGTTCACAGAGAAGATGTAAATATTTAAAATCCCATCACTCTTCTTCTGAAGCAGGACATGGCCTAGGTCAGAGGTGTGTCCATGCTGAGAAATCGCCCGTCCCGTGAACGCTGTAAGGTCTGAATGGGTTGCGTTTCGCTTTACCCCTCAGGAGACGCTTGTATATAGAGGGGAAGTGATTAAAAGATTATTAGATTAACTGCACAAGAGTCGACCCTGTACATCAAATTAAGAGAGCTTAATGTATTTCAGCCTTCGTGTCTACACTGTGTGAAATTGGCATTTGGATCTGCCAACATCAAACACATGTATATTTATTATGCTGTAATGTAATAATTTATTTTGCAATAAAAGTACAAAGTGCTTAACAGTAAGTGTTAATGACCCGTATTGTTTCCCAACAATAAATGTAGCCATGGCATATTCAGAATTAGCAGGAACATTAATAATAATTTCAGAGTAAGGAGTCAATGACATTGTCTCCTAATTTTGTCTGGATCTATTAATTTCTTCAAAATAATACATCACAAAAATACATTTTATTATTATTAAATATTGTTGACTTTATTATATACTGTATGTATTTCTTTTATTTGATGGTTGGATGGCTACATTAAACCATTAGACACCACATGACATTTAAAGGGGTGGTTGATTATGATTTCACTTTTTTTTTTTACTTTAGTTAGTGTGTAATGTTGCTGTTAGAGCATAAACAACATCTTCAATGTTACTATGCTCAAAGTTCAATGCAAAGGGAGATATTTTCTTTTAAAGAATTCACTGTTTAAGGACTACAACAAACAGCTGGTAGGGACTACAACAAGCTTCTTCCCAGGTTAGTGACATCACTAACCCTAAAATTTACATAAACCCTGCCCCCGAGAACATGCAACAAAGGGGCTGAGGCCATGTTGAGCTGCTTTAGAGAAGAGGAAGAGTTGTTGTAGTAGAGTGTTGTCGCCATGCCGTCATTTTACGCTGGACTGCTTCACAAACGATGGTCAATTCAACGCTGGATTTGCACAAAAGATTAACATGACGGCACATGCTAGTCAATGAGTTGAATCAACTCCACAGCAACTACATAAATGTATCCACTAACCATTCAGAAACATCCAGATGCATTCTAAAAGTTGTAACTTCTCCATCAGTGTTCGACTCCGGTTTGAACAATGTAAGGATGAACACAGTTACTGACAATCGTCATTTTGTCTGCGTGAGATTTTGTCACTTCTGGAGACTTATATTACGTCTTGTACATTTAATATATTAAAAAATTGTTTAAAAGTTTCTCTTAAAAATAGCAGAATTTTTTTTTTTTTCAAAACCATATGAAACAAAAAAGAGTAAATTTCTAAAGTTTGGCAAGTGTTTTAAACTATGCTTTTTAAAGTTTTTTCCTTCTATTTTATTTTGGACACTATTTAGTTACTGACCCATCAACCACTGAAAAACTCATTCTGAACATTGGTGGGGCGTGTTGGCCCTGAACGAAGCCAAACATCTTGTCATTAAAATGAAATGGCCATTCAAGGGCTCTTGAGCTCGACCCTTAGTAGCACCAACACTTTCCCATTGAGCGTGCCGTCTGAGGTGTTAGCGGATAAAGTGCAGTTTCTGCAAAGGGTGTGTGATAAGATGAGAAGCTTTGGCAAAGCCCAAGAGAGCTGAAGAGGTCAGGCTTTATTCTGACATGCACTATATCAAACCACTGACCATTGAGGCCAAAGAGAGCTGCCAAATGCGGTGTGTACAGACGAGATAAATGTGTTATAGAAAGACTACATTATGTTCTGTTTACTTTTAATCTGTTTTCTCTTATTTTTCCTCACCGCCAGAGTACAGAAAGAGCAGTCGCACAGACGTGGTAATTAATTAAGCAAAAAATGGGAAGCGTTTCCCTGAGTGCCCATAACAAATGACGCAATCGATGGCCGCAGGCTCTGCTGATACACGCTGAGAAACTGGAATCGTGGAACTAATTGTTTTTGAATCAGCAACGTGAAGGAATGCAGAAGGAAAGCCAATGGCTTCTGCTTAGGCAGCAACTGCCACAGACTGCATTATTCAGTCCAGCCTTGTGGCTACTCATCCCTGAAGTCCGACTAGAGGCAGCATGGAGAAGGAAGGAGGGAATGGGGATGGTGGAGCTGAGAGACGGGCCCGAGTGTCCGCACTGCATTAGTCTCAAATAGCACTGCCATTCAGTCACTCTGATTAATGGGATTTGGAGGGTGGGGTGCGTTTGTATGGAGGGAAATTCATACAGAGCAGTCGATCACAAAAATAAATACTTCACTCCAGCAGAGTAATGGGAAGGTGTAGATTACAATGCAAGGATGGAGAGTCTAAGGATGTTCTTTTCAATAAGTTTTATCTGCTGGAGCAGGGATACGAAAACGCTAATTAAATGGGGCTTAAAGGGTAGCGCTATACTGACATCATCATATCTGGGACATTTGTATTGTGATCTTTAAATGAGAAGCTAAGGAAATGTCAACAGCTTTCTTGCAAGTTTTCAACTCGGGTTTGTTGGCTCAGGTTTTAATCTTTCAAGTAAAGTGTGGGTTACTTTCAATTATTTTCTTATTCATTTTTAATTGTGTTTATTGCTGCTAAAGGTCAGGCTGGCTGTTTGTGTGCATTTCCCAACAGAAGGAAAAGGAAGTCTTGCTGGTAAATCAGTGGGTCTCTTTAAAAATGCACAGGATCCACCGCAGGAAGCCATGACCTGCCACTGCTAACCTATCAAACAACAAATATCAGGTAACGCGGCCAATCAAATTGCTGCTCTCCCACATGCATGCTGGGTGGATGTGTGACAGGATATAATGGACCTGAAGCAGTTCGACATCTTCAGCGGTAAAGTGGAGAAATAAATGCGAGCAGACATTCATATGAATGTAAATTAAAAGGCTGCGAGACATGCATTAAGGAAAGTTACTGAATGTGGATTTTGTAATATACAGTCTTTCCAAAAGTATTTGGGATAGAAGATAGTTAAATAATAAGAAATACAGCATTTCAGAAGTTTGTTAGCTTTAAATGCTACAATAATAGTAAGGTGGTGATACTTTTCCCCTTAAATTGATTCCTAGGAGCATTTTTACCTTTATAAAGGCAATTCTTTTCTTTAAAGTTTAACTTTATTAAATGTATGCATCTTACATTAATAAATACATTCAATTAGAATAAGAAGACACTATAGAGCTGTTACCAATAAAATGAAATCAGTATAAACAAAATCCAACTTTGTATTGCAAAAGTAGATGCATCTGAAATAGTGTTTGTATTTACACAGACTCTTTAATGCAGCTCAGAGGTGGAATGAATGCATTTACAATGCAATTATAGTAGCGTAAATAATACTGAGTATAATGTTTTAAAAATGTATTTTTTTTATATTGAAATATGAAATGATTAGAAAATTAAATGAATCCACCATCTTAATGAGTGAGTCATTGAGTCATTCATTCAACCAATTCATTTAAGACAACTGATTCCTTCTGGAACAAAGCAAGAGACTGCCTTTAGCAGTGAAATATTGAATCATTCATTAGACCAATTAGTTCAAAATGATTCATTCAATAACAAAACACTACTGTATGTTCCCACAAGACACTAATGTTTCTGCTGTGGCTTTGTTTGGAACTATTTTCATCAACGAAATCGAGCAAAAACACTACTGTGTCTAAAATGTAGGTCATATTAACGTATGGTACGTTTTGGAGAATACTTTTTAGGGTCACTGTATATTACTAGAAAAAGTACAAATTGTTTATGACATGTAGCTTAAAGATGCCTGTTTCCCAAAGATTATCAGGAAAACACATCTGAACAAAAACACAACATTGACTTGACATTGAAGATCTTATGATTTATTTATTCAAAAGAGACTTTCAGCAAGCACCACTTTTAGTGACTAAGCTTCAACAGAGAGCAAAAGACAAAATCATACATTTCTTCACATCAGTTCACATCAGTACCCCCCACCCAGACACACCCATGGGGCTATTATACAGGACTGATCTGGGATCAATAACATTGTGTAATGATTTCTCCCAGAAACCTGGCCAATGCGATAGCAGATAGTTTCAGCAGAAATCCATAAAAATAAACAGTGAATGGAGATATTAAATCTTTTAATTATTCTAAAACAATGATCAAATCAATAGACCTATAAGTCCAGGCTTATTCTTAAGCATTCCCTGACCGCTATTTACATGAATGCCAATGTAATGGTGTTCATGATATTGATATTGATTCCCATATGAGCACCAAATGTGCTAACTGCTAGGCCACAGTGTCAGGGTTCTGTTACTTTGGTCTGGTTTATTCTTGGTTTTGTGAGAGAGACCAGACACTCATGTATTGTCTTATCTTTGTGTGAGCGTGCGCTCTCTCGTTCGTTTCGTCTCTCGTTTTGCTTCATGTAATGAGCATGGTGTTCAGATCCTGGCACTCCTGTCTGGATTGGTTTTGGTTCAGTGTCTGGGTTCAGACATTCATGCTCCATGTTTTATCTTTTGATGTGAGTGCACGTGTTGATTCAACCACCGGGCGCTCTCGTCTCATGTGTTCTTGTCGAGTGCCAGGTATTTTGTGTTCATTGGTCAGGCGTTCTTGTGTTGTGTTCTGTGTAGCCTGTGGTTCATGTTTTTCATCGGCCGAATGCTTTCTTGTTGTCATGTTTTGTGTGGACACAGTGCTGAGTGCTCTCATTGGCTGTGTGTTTGTGTCATGTTTTGTTTGAGCACATGGCTTGTGCTTGTCATGTTTGTTTCTATGTGCCATGTTTTCCAGCCCTGTTGGCTGAATTCTGGACTTTTGGTTTTAAAGGCACAATATGTAAATTTTCGCCGCTAGAGGTCGCTTATTCAAAACAAAGGCGTAGCTTGATGACGCCTTGATTTTGTGGAATCATGGGAGGTGTTGTGTTCACCTCTACAGCCGGTGGAAAAGAATCAGGAATCATGTTAATGGATATTAACGTTACCGTAGTATGAAACAGAGCAGGGCCGAGTGCTGTGTGAGTAGAAACGAGGCCTGCTAATGAGAGACAAGCGCGACACACGTTTCGAGAGCAGCTGAACTTTTATTATGCTTTAGTGTGCTCAGAAATAGACACAGCTGTCTAGCAAGGTATAGCATGGAAAAGCTTTTCCGTTCCCTACCCTAAAATGTATATTTCTCATCATATGGTCTCCCTAATGTGACTATTTTAAGTATATAGTGTTTTGAGTGCTTAGATTTTGGACCAAAAAGGACACACTATTTCAAGGGGGCCCCAGTGAACTGAGAGAAATCTCATCCCTGGAACATCCCGTCCCACTTTCTACCAGCCGTCGGGTCAGGGATGCGCATTTGTGCATGCATGTGCATGCTTACGTGTACGCATGTGGTTTGGGATGGTGCAGCAGCCAGTTCTGTAATGAGCCTCTTTTCTTTTGTCTCTAAGGCCATTTTCTGGAACTAGATTCACTTGCTTCATCCTGCTAAAAGGTTTTGATTAAAATTTAAAACAGGACTGCACCATCCTTGCATCTCCCTGTTTATATTTAAACTGCATTTTAAGAGGCCACTTGTGTAGTTTTCTGGAACTCTCAATCCACATATCTATCATGCAGATAAAACCTGGGAACTTCTGATTGTACATTTGGCAGTAGAATATCCTTGTGTGACTCAGGGGAGTGTGTTTTCAAACATGAAAAATAAATGTGCCCATGACACCGTCTTCACCACATGCACTTCTTATGGAGCCTGTGGCATGATGGAACATGCTTGTGCCACACAACAAATCTCCAAAAGTACATTTCAATATGCTAATGAGTAATATCTGTTGCAACACTTATCTTATCTAATGTCTCGGCACACACACACTTTATTATCTTCCTAAAACATCATGGTACATTTGCTGTAATTTTCTGTTTAACAAAGTGTAGCAACATATTAGCACTAATAAGGCAACAGATAAGGGAGAAGTTGGTGAATCGCTGCTGCTGAAAACACGAAGTGCACAGAGAAATAGCTAAAATGTAGCTTACAACAGATATATTGTCTGTTGCTCTTTGTCAATCATGTCTTGTTTGGATGTTGTTTTCATTGCTTTGAATGTCTTGATCCAGGAAGAACAAATTAAACGATTAAAATGATTTGAAAAAAGAAAACAAATGAGATGGGGTGAACAGAGACTTTAGCTTAAAATACAAACCTTTGCAATCCAGTGTTGTTATTGTTAATTAAAACTATTGTTATTGTTAATTGAAATAAAGCTGAAATAAAATAAAATATAAATATTTAATAAATATAAAAAAAAAAATTAAAAAAAAAAATTAGAAATTACATAAATTAAGCTAAAGTTGAAGTACTAAAATTACTAAAACTGTAATAAATATAAATTAAAGCTAAATAAAAATATTTAAAATGTGCTATAAAAAAGCTAATTCAAAATTAACAGTATATAAATAATACTAAAATAACAGTTGCAATCAAGTCAGAGATTTCATTCATATTTATGCATTTGGCAAACGCTTTATAGTGCATTAAAGGTACAAATTTTATCAGTTCTTTGATTCCCTGGGATTCGAACCCATGACCTTGGTGTTGCTATTGCCATGCTCTACTGAAACTGATTCAAACCTGTGATGGTATTTTGTTGTTAAAATCAACATGGTTTTTGCAACATATTTTACTTCCGTGTGATTTCAGAGTGAAACAGGATATTGTTTCAGAGCGATTTTTTTGATGCACCATTATAAAGACGTTCACAATAAGACCATGCATATAATGAGGTAAACAGAGTCCATTTTGATTTCATGTTGACCACAAGAGGGTCGCGCTACTGACTCTTCCCATCAGATCTCATCTTCATCAACTATGTCAACACTACAAGAGTGACAGCTGCTGTGAACACAATCATGGCTGCTCAAACCGCATGGACTGACACAGCTGTGTAATCATGCTGTTGGTGTACTAGAACTGGCACATTTGATCTAAACCGTCAAAACCTAATTTTAGGCACTGTAATATGAGACACTTGTGTGTTCTCTCTAGTCACACTGCTTTCCTGAGCACTTTTCCTGTGGGACAGCAGTGGAATGGTGATACCTTCAAAAGCATTAAGCTCTGCTCCAGCAATTCATCCAAATTCTTTTTGACAGTTGGTGTTTTCTTGGCATAGTGCTTTTGTGTTTTCTCGAGACTTAGGTGTAAATAAGCGGCAGATGATTGAGAGAGTCACATGCCTTCTGGTATAGTCACATTTTCGCATTAACTCTTTCCCCACCATTGACAAAAACATGACTTTTTTGTGTTTTCACTGTTATACGCTATTACACATTTTCTGAAAGCGTACAGAATCTCTGCATCAAAACACAGACCAAAATGACGCAGGAACAATAGATAGCATATATGTAAGCAGATGCATATGTAAAATAATGTGATCATCAAACATTAAACAGCATATAAATCAAAACCGCACAATGTTACTGAATGAAATGTCAACCCAGAAAGTGGTATAGGACTGTGCAAGCTTGATTTTCTCTTAGTACTATTAAGTGCAAACAATAAGTGCAACCATAGTCAAAGTCATCAAATACAGACCAAATTTTTCAATCACGAGTACTCTGTGAATAGGGAGAGGTGGTGCTAAGAGCGCATTCTACAAGACAATACATTTGTCAGACGCTTAGGCTCTGTTGTGCAACGAATCCTCCGCCATGGTCTCGTCAGTCATCCCGTCACTTACTCTCATCATGTGATCAGTGAACTCTGATTCCTGCTGCACTACATACGACTCTGCAGCTCGTGTTGGATGAGCTGTATGGAATTGAAGCGACTGTTATCCAACTGAATTAAATGGTTTTTATTTCTATAAAAAGCAAAATGACAGTGGAGGTGAAATGTAAATGTAGTGGTGAAATATTCTATCCTAATTTCACCCTAACACTCCATCATGGCAATATCGCGAGAAAGCTTTTCACCTCATCTCGTCACATTTTTGTTCATCAACCATTATGACTTTGAAATTACCTGATAGCCAGACAATGGAAACATTCTGAATACTTACAGGCAAAATAAATCAAGCAGAATCTGCTCACGTTAATGCATGACAATTCAATAAAACACTGTTTTTGAGAGTCTATTTTTTTCCGACTGTTACCCCAGATGCACTTCACAGAGTCAAGATGGGCCCAAGTGTTCTGCCCTTGCAAATAGGATTTCATATGCACTGTGGTAAATGTGTCATTCCAGGCAAAACATTTGCCTGTGACAGTTAAGGATGATAACATTTCCACATGCTGTCGACTGAAGTGCAAATGTGCAGCATATAAAGATCTAAACGTATATCATTAGCCTGAGTGACACAGCAGAGAGGTAGGCTAAATTGTCCATTAAATAGTCTCCAAACATAGTCTAAATGGACCATTAAGACAGCCGTAAACTACACAAAACAATATATCATAACATTGTATCTTTTTGTCTAAAATGAGATATCGTGTAATGTTTCTCTTTCTCCATGTACTGTTCACTGAACACTGTTTATTTGAAACTTTCTTGGCCCATAAAGCATCCAAGCAATACATGCACAGAATATTGAAGTACAAATGCAGTAGTTTGCATAGCTGGGAACTTCATTTACCATTTATGGCTTCGAACCACATTGAGAAGCAGAATAAATCTGCTCAGACTCGAACAACCAGAAAAAGAAAAGAATGGCAATGAAATTAAGAGAAAATAGTGCCATTCAAGGTCTTACAGTGTGGATTTCGTCTGGTAATAACCCATCACAGCCTTCCCTACCCTGATTCCCTCGGGAGGGAAAAGGCAGAAAGCATGCAGGTATTAGCCTCAGATGCTATGCCATGAAAATCCAGCATAATAATGTTGAACGTGTGTGTGTTTTACATTCAGAAGGCTGAGAGGTGGGCGGTGTATGTGTGTTCAGGGTGTGGAGTGGACTCTTCCATTATAATACAATTTTGCCTTTTCGCACTCTCGTTCTTCCTCTGAATAGGAGTTTATGTTACAGATATTAGTGAGCTGTGTCAGACATTTAACTGGCTTTTATTGATCCTCGGTTTCGATCCAGCAAAAGCACTTTTTTAATGGATTGTAATGGATCTGCACTTTGAAGTCCATCCCTTCACTAAATCTCAGCTTGTTTTCCTCTCATTCTTTGAGATGTTTTTTGCATGAGGATTTAAAGAGGTTTTTTTTTTTGATTGCAATCAAGGCGTTTGCCTTGCCTGTTTTCCCAAGAGTCCATTCCTTCAATCTCCTCTACAGTGAGTCTAATGGGTAGTCATGGAAGGAAAAGAATGATCTAGAATTAGTCTGTGGAGTGTGTGGGCTGAAAGTCATTAGTAATTGCCAGTATATTGTGGTCATCACTGCTGTGTCGCTCTGCATCAGAGGATAGATCTATGTATATTTAGCAGACACAATCTGCCTTGGCAGTTCTCTAGATGTGCACTTGCTAGCTTTTTAGTATTTGTAATGATTCTTATGCCATTTTTTATGTTTGGCTATAGGCACTAGTATGTACAGTATTAAAGTATGGCACTTTCTAAAGCATAGTAAGTACAACATTGGAGATATACAAATGTTTATGAATCATCTGGGTTACACATTATTTTGATGGTCCACTTTAGACATTCTACTAACATGTCAACTATCTCTCATTAGAGACTGTCTGCTTAATATCTGCTAACACTTTATTTTAATGCTCCCTCAACAGACAATCTTCTGACTGTAAGTAACTTTGCAAGTACGTCAACTTATTCTACTAACCCGAACTCTAAAAGCTAACCCTAGTCTACTACAGTCAACTAATACTTTAATGAGAGTTAGTTTACATGTAGTAGACCATCAAAGTAAAGTGGACCATTGAAATAAAGTGTTACTATATCATCTAGCCTCTTTCTAAAAACTGGCTGGAATAGCAAGTGTCATGCAAGATCCTGTCTCCTTCTTCAATGACTGACGTCTATAATTGTTTTAGGTAATCAAAAGGGCAATTTTAACCAGTTTGCACTGTTAGGGTTAGCTGGTTGAAAATGAAAATGAAAAGGAAAAGTAATTGTTTTTTTAGATTCAGTAATAATATGATATGTAATTTAAAAGACATTAATTAACATATTTTCATGATTAGGGCTAAATACACAGCACAACATTTTTCTCTCATTTGTAATCAGGCAAAGAGTACATTGCCCATAAAAAGTTATCTTAGCCAATTGAATGGGTCAAAGGAGAATAGGATCTTAACATCAGAATGACACCAGAATATCTACATATACTGTACAAAAACTACTGTTCAAAATTTTTAGGTCAAAAATGTTTTTGAAAGGAATTCATATTTTTATTCAGCAAGGATGCATTAAATTTATCAAAAAGTGACAGTAAAGACTTTTACGATATTCTATTTCAAATAAATGTTGTTCCTTTGAACTTTCTATTCATCAAAGAATGTATCACGTTCTCCACCAAAATATTAGGCAGCACAACGGTTTTCAGCATTGATGAGAAATGTTTCTTGAGCACCAAATCAGCATATTAGAATGATTTCCAGAGCATCATGAGACACTGAAGACTGGAGTAATGATGACGAAAATTGCATTAAATAAATTGAATGATGTTAAAATATTTAATTTTCTATTTTTCATTATTAATACAATAAAATCCACCTATGAAATATTCAGTATTCTATGAACCTTAACCGATAAATATAAACCCTTCTATATACACACACACATAGAAGCTGTGCATATGCTGATTTTGTATTTCACAGTATCTAAATTTAGCAAAATGTACTGTACATATCCATGAATACTAATGAGATCACATTACACTGTTGCCCTTTCAACACCTCCAAAGTCTGATGTGCCTTTATTATCTTAAAATGTTCAGTAACACTTTAGTTTGATTCCAGTACTCACTATTAACTAGTTGCTTATTAGCATGCATATTACTAGGATAATGGATGTTAATTAGTACTTATTAAGCACATTTTAATGCCTTATTCTTCATGACCATATTCTACATCCCTTAATCCTACCCAATAACTAAACTAACTGAACAATTACCTTACTATTAATAAGCAGTAATTAGGAGTTTATTGAGGCAAAAGTCATAGTTAATAGTTAGTTAATAGTGAGAATTGGACCCTAATTTAAAGTGCGAGATAATTTTCTGTTAAAAATCTCAGTTTTAGAGACATCCTCAAACTTACTGTAGGATGTGACATGTTGGGAACAAATTTGGGGAAGCATTTAACCCTTCAAAGTCCAATCTTGCATCAGATGGCAGCCCTGGCACTGTGTGGCGCTGGCATTCAGAGGTGAATGATGACACCAGTACCCGCAGCATGAATGAGGCCAGTGCATTCAAATGACCACAGGTTGCTATTTCCCCAGCAGACACGAGTCAACACATTGTCATATGCCCAAACCCATCTGGGGCCCTTTTCACAAACACGTCCAGCACTGTAACAGGCTCAGGCTCAAAGATCTACTGACACAGTAGCCCAGTAGCCACAGGGTGTGAAAATGGATCTGTTTGCTGCAAGACAAGTTGCAAGTGTTGCAAAAGCATCTCTGCTATCTGGAGCAGCGCACAAATATGTACGAAAAGAGTTGACTTCCTGTGCATGATGGCAAGATAAAATTTACTTAGATCCAACCTTGATAGCTTCCTACAGACTTTTTGAACAGACAAGTTTGCGATAGTCTTTTCTTCCCTATTGTGACATATATATGAGTAAAATGGCTTCTCGAACAAGAACAAATATAGAACAGGACTTGATTTTGCCGACCGGAAATTTATTGGATCATTGGATGATTGTGGTTTGCTATTGGTGGATCTCATGTGACAAGTTGCCCCACCCTCGCGCCAGTAAACATGTCATCAAAGAGAAGAGATGTCACTGCAAGAGGGTGGGGAAGTTATTTTGATTAAAGATTATGAGGACACCAGAATAAAAAAAAAATGATGATGTTCACGGATAAATCATTTATAATAAATACTGCAATATTCCATTAAAAAAAAGAATTGTCAATTTTGATTTCATGGTGAATTAAAGGGATTAAAGTCACACTCCAAAATTTAGGGATCATAATTATGCTGATACCTTATTTTAGTCAAATTCTAAAGGCTCGTTCACAACGTGTTTTTGCTGTGAAAAACGTGAGACGCGGGCAGTGGGATGGGGAAGTTGAACTGAATTTAACTTGACGCGTTTTTAGAATGCCGAGTCATGCGCGAGATGCAGCAAAAGGGATGCAAGACACGAGCGCAACGGTCATACATGTCCATCTAGCACGTTTACATTGGAAAGGAAAAACGCAGGTTGCATCACACGTATCATTAGCGGAGAAGGCAGTCCCAGAATGCATTGTGGTCACTCAAAAAATAAATCAATGATAGCAGACGAGGTGGGAGAATAATACATTTTTAAACAACTTATATCTCATTCTGAACCAAAAAGTATTCAAACATTATTCAGTGTCAAATGTGTAGTATTTTGCCAAATATTTGTGTTTCATATGCATGTGCTGTTAGCTTAGCAACATGCTAAAATCAAATTCTAGTGAAATCAACTCTGAATGAATTCTTCCATGTAAAGCCAATGTAGAGTGTTCCAAATCGTTCACATAAGAGGATCCATGAGTCAAGTCAAGTCACCTTTATTTATATAGCGCTTTTAACAATGCAGATTGTGTCAAAGCAGCTTTACATTGATAACTGGTATATAATTTTGGCTGCACAGCAGCTCTGAAAGAAAATGGAGTCATTATCCATCTTAAGTAAATTCAGTATTGATTCATTCCGATGTAAGAATCAATAGTTATTAATTTAGTTAATTTATCTATATCAGCACTGGAGTAAACAGTGACATCATCATTAAGCTCAGTTCAGTTCGCATACAATGGTGTCAATGCAGGCAGATCAAAACACTGTTGAATATCAAATGTCAAGTGTCCCCAACTAAGCAAGCCAAAGGCGACAGCGGCAAGGAACCCAAACTCCAACAGGTGACATCAGGTGGCAAATAGGTGTTAAAATGGAGAAAAAACCTTTGTGAGAAACCAGGCTCACTTGGGGGGCCAGTTCTCTCTCCATGACTGTTAGGAAGCTGCCTTAGAGGGCAGCTGTCTATGCAAGGCTTTAGGCAGCTCACTAGGTTTTAGAACAGAGCTAAATTGATTGATTTCTAATGAAAACATTCCTCTGTTTCTTTTTCAAGAAGAGACACTAATAAAGTACTGAAAGTCTGCTCAGAAGATGCTTACAGAGCCCCCAATTTGCACAGCAGTGTGAAATTAATTGTATCTTGCTGGTGCACTGGAGTCTTAATGTAGTTGCTTTAAACAAAACACTTTCTTTCTATCTCTATCTGTCTCTCTCTGTCTCTCTCTCTCTCTCTCTTTGATTCACAGCATGGAGACAGTGAGCTGTGACTTGTACATGTTCCTCCATGTGTTGTCTACAGTGTTACATCACCAGTTTAGTCATTTGAATATATCCTCTGCGTAATTCAGAAAGAGAAAGAATATATATATATATATATATATATATATATATATATATATATATATATATATATATATATATATATAGTTTCGGATCTGTAAGATTGTTTATTGTTTTTAAAAGAAGTCACTTATTGCAATTTGAAATAACTGTTTTCTATTTGAATATATTATAAAATGTAATTCATTCTTGTGATGCAAAGCTGAATTTTCAGCATCATTACTCTAGTCTTCAGTCACATGATCCTTCAGAAATAATTTTATTATGATGATTTGCTGATCAAGAAACATTTATTGTTATTATCAGTGTTGAAAACAGTTGTGTACAAAATTTTTCAGGATTTTTTAATGAAACGAAAGTTCAAAAGAACAGCATTTATTTTAAATAGAAAGCTTTTGTAACATACACTACCATTCAAAAGTTTGGGGTCAGTAAGAATTTTAATTGATTTATTTATTTTGGAATGAAATTAAAGAAACTAATACTTTTATTCAGCAAGGATGCATTAAATTGATCAAAAGTTAACTTTCTAATCATCAAAAAATCCTGAAAAAATTGTACACAACTGTTTTCAACATTGATAATTACAAAGTTACACACACACACACGTTGGGTTTTCATGTTTCATGGGGACATTCTATAGGCAATGATTTTTTTGCTGCACAAACTGTATATTCTATCCCCTAACTCTATATATATACATATATACACACACTTTATTTTAATGTTTGTGCAGATCAAACATTTTATTTTTAATTATTTTTTATGTATACAGTCCCCCCATATTTTTCATCCTATACTATTCTTTCAAATAAACACCCATTAAATTAAAAAAGAAATAAATGCAATATACAGTAAGTGCTTAAATAAATAACACGCATGAAAGACTGTAACTGACGTGCCTACAAGCACTGTTCCCAGAAAGGGATAACAGATCACATGACAGTAAACACATTCCATTTTGTGTAATTAAAGCACATTTATTTTGGAAAGGCAATAATCACAGGATCCCTTCATCATGGTATTTCCTTGTTCAAAGCCCTTTTTCCACCAGTAAATAATTCATACCCCAGCTCTTCAAAGTGGTGCAGAAAATGTGACCTAAATAAAAAAATTCTCAAAGCCAGAAAAAAAAAAAAAAATCCAATACTAGAACAAGGCTGAAAAAATATGAGACTGGATCTTTCATCTATGTCTACTGCACTTACATTTTAATAATACATTATCTAAATACAGTCAGACAATCGTCAGTGGAAAGGCTTGAAAACCATTGCCTCCATATGAAACGCCTTTTGATTTGACACTGAATGTCGTTCATGTGGTACATCCTTCTGCTGTTTTACAGAGCACAAGCGGCCATGTAATCATCACAATAACCAGTCATGTATATAATACTCATTTGTGTGATAGCAATGTCCGTAGTTTAGGGTAAATGCTGTCGTATTGAGAACAGAGCGCAGGGAGGCACAGCGGGGAGGCTGCTAATGTGGCTAATGAGTGTAAACTGGACACACTGCTCTCAGACTGAGTGCAAACTCACAGCGAGATCTCACTGCTGGGAGCGCCTACAGATACAGTGCAGCTCACATATGTACAGTCCACAAGCACTCATGTTCCTGTCTATTCTGATTTTTTTGTACTATTGCCACAGTGAAACCTTCAAATGAAGGCATTAGCAACCCATGTTACTTACATAATGTGATGCCTTTTTGAATTAAAAGGGCAGTGTTGCAGTCAAGACCAGCTCATTCCAGTCTGAGTGAAGGCCGAAACCAAAAGAGTGTCAAGTCCGAGTCCATAACAGGACCAAAATATAAAAACCAAGGCTTGATTTTCATTGTCTTGGTCAATGTCCAGGAACCAGTGTTATTTTCAGCATTATTTATGTACTTGTATATTATTTATTAATATTTTTTATTTAAATTTTAATTAAATTAAATTAATTTTAGTTGAAGTTTCAGTAATTTTGTTATGTGCTTTTGTCATTCTTATTTTTATTTCTATTTAGTTTTATTTTTTATTTCAGTCTTAGTTTTATTTCAGTTTTCAATACTTCAACTTATTTTGTCAGTTAGTTGGAAAGGCAACATTTCTCTATTTTCTCTTTTTTCTCTTTTTAGGTTTTTAGTTTAAGTTTTTCATTGAATATTTATACCTTTTTTATTATTTCAGTGTCATTTCAATCAACGAAAATTATTTTTAATAGTTTTAGTTAACAATAACAACACTGCCAAGACCATATTTTCATGGTCTTCTTGGTTCTCGTGTCCGAGATCATATTTTTCCGTCAAGTGGACTCGGTCCTGACTTGGATTCGCCGCTCTTCTAGTCTCGGTCTTGACTTGGATTCGGCCCTCTTCTGGTCTCAGTCTTGACTTAGATTCAGCCCTCTTCTGGTCTCAGTCTTGACTTAGATTCAGCCCTCTTCTGGTCTCAGTCTTGACTTGGATTCAGCCCTCTTCTGGTCTCAGTCTTGACTTAGATTCAGCCCTCTTCTGGTCTCAGTCTTGACTTAGATTCGGCCCTCTTCTGGTCTCGGTCTTGACTTGGATTTGCCTCTCTTCTAGTCTCGGTCTTGACTTGGATTCGGCCCTCTTCTGGTCTCGGTCTTGACTTGGATTTGCCTCTCTTCTAGTCTCGGTCTTGACTTGGATTCGGCCCTCTTCTGGTCTCAGTCTTGACTTGGATTCGGCCCTCTTCTGGTCTCAGTCTTGACTTAGATTCAGCCCTCTTCTGGTCTCAGTCTTGACTTAGATTCGGCCCTCTTTTCCTGGTCTCGGTCTTGACTTGGAGTCACCCCCTTCTGGTCTCGGTCTTGACTTGGATTTGGCCCTCTTCTGTTCTCAGTCCTGACTTGGATTCGCCCCTCTTCTGGTCTCGGTCCTGACTTGGATTCGCCCCTCTTCTGGTCTCGGTCTTGATTTGGATTCGCCCCTCTTCTGGTCTCGGTCTTGACCTGGATTCGTCCCTCTTCTAATCTCATTCTTGGCTTGGATTCGCTTCTCTTCTGGTCTCAGTTTTCACTTGGATTCGGCTCTCTTCTGGTCTCAGTCTTGACTTGGATTCGGCCCTCTTCTGGTCTCGGTCTTGACTTGGTCTTGATCCTCTTCTGGTCTCGGTCTTGATCCTGACTCAAATGACCTGGTCTCAACTACAACACTGGAAACAAGATATTTAATGAAAAACAAATACAGGGCAGCATCTTTGAGACTAGGACATTACACAGTCCAGATTCAAACCTGATTGAAACCAGATTCTCCAACTTCAGCACCACAGTGCAATGCACCTGGAACATGTACGCTAGTCTACAACGCTTTATACTCAAGTCTGAAAAATGACTACCCTAAATATATTCTGTACCTTCCACTGACCTGTTCCACAAAAACATGTATTCAGTCCTGTTTTCACTAGTGAGCGACAAATTACTAGTTAGACAACAGCAAGTTATGTTAACAACAGTCTTTAAGCCATTAGACTGATTCATTTAACATGCAGCAATAACAAAACAAATAACGTAGAAAATAAGCAAAGGCGCTCATGAGAACAGTTCAGTGGCTCTGAGCAAAATCTTGTTGTGTTTGTGAGCGGGAGATGTGTGTAGTGTAAAAGCGCACAATAATTGGCTTTCTTCAGTGCATCTCTTCTGTCCCTGTGGTCTGAATCAAACAGCCTGAGAGAAGCTCCATCCCAGTAAAATCATCCTTAGACTAAAGGTGTAGTCACATTTCTGTGAAATTTTCCAGGCAAAAAAGCTGCAGTGTAATAATGTATGAAACATAGCTCATACAGAAGTCACTTTCAAACTAAGCAGCTTTCTGTTGGTGAATGCGGTGAATCCGTGTGACCGACCTGAACCTGTCGACCAACAAAGAGCAAGTGACATCCATGCTTGACAAGATTCATCAAGCACAACATATCCACTCGTACAATAAAAATAAAGTGGCCTTGGCTCAACTTGACCCATGTTGATTAGTTGAGTAGTAACACTTGACCGTTTTAGGTGTAGTTTTGGTTGCCACACCAACAGACTCAGTCCTTCATTTAGGTCATGCTCATCAAATGGCCCCCAGCACCCCTGCAAACAGCCCAACCTGTGATTTTTTTTTTTTTTACTTCAACTTGGAGCCCATGAAAAATGGATAGTGAACAAGAAAGGGTTTGACATTAACTGAGCAGCACACAGCAGCAGCACATGTTTTATTTAGGAGTTTACTATGGCACTCTGAGGAATTGCAGCAAAACTAGTTTTACTTTTCCAAAAGAATAAAACAATGATGGTGCAAAAGAAAGGAAGAGAGAAAGGACAGGAACCATCTTTTGTTCTGAGCTTATCAGCCGAGTAAGTACAGAACAACTGATGCTGTACAGTGTTCATAATATGAATTGATATATTGTTCATAATTCTTGCTGCGCTACATTTGACCAAATTCAGCCGCTTATTGGATATTGCTCAGCGTTGCATCAGTGCTGCTTGTGATTGAAGGTTTTCTGAGAATTGATGTTAAACACTGTTGATCTTTGAAATCAACCCAAACAAACACACCCTGCCCTTATTTGCTCCGCCCCCAAAATGCACGAACACGCAGTGCAAGAGTGGATGTCTCTTTATCATAGCAGCAAAGCAAAATAAACCTTCTCGAAACAAAGATAACGAATGAACAACAAGGAAGAACAAAACATAAACATACAGTATGCAAGTATATACAAACAAGAGTTCGTTGTTAGTCGCCAGTAGCACACACTCAAAACCAATGTTACTCACGTATGGAGCAGAAACAACGCAACCCCTTTGTCCGTTTTCAGGCCTTCACACTTAGGTTTTTCCAGCGCTGGAAAGCTTTTTTAATATTAATGCAGGTCCTAAAGCAATTGCTTGATCATAACCCTTCTTTTTCCAGCGATATTCCAGTGACCTTTTCTCTTTTGTAATGTTTCTCAGCCATCTCTCTTTCTACAGTCTTTCTACAAATCTCCCTCTCTCTCCTCCCCCATCATGAGTGTATACGCCCCCTACTGCTGATTGGCTATAAGTTTGTTGTGGTGCCTGGTCTGATCCATTTTCAACAGTGTTTTTCAAAAATCGCTTACTGCACCTTTAAGGAAATACAAAGCTGTTGTCTTTATAGCATGTCCAGACTAAGTGAACACTGAGACATCAAACATTTTTTTCTCTCACACCCAGCAGAGGAAGTTTTTCAGACCTGCATTTAGTTTTAGTTCAACAGAGAAATCGACATCTGTGATGGTAGTTACTCTAAATTATAAGAGAAGCCATTATTTCTCAAAAACAGGGAAGCGGGATCCAACACATTATGGTTTGAAAGGTTTATGGTGCCATAAAAACCCTTTCTGGCACACATGATCTATAATGGGCATATAACTTGTAGATAATGAAATATTCACTACTAACAGCTAATTGATCGACAAAGCCGGTCCACTTTTGGAGCAGACTACTTCCAAGATTGGTTGGCAAAGATCTTTAGCTGCATGCCAAATCCTCCATTCATTAAATAATGAAGAGTTGCACGTACAACATCTATGTTTTTCTTCAACCTCGGCC
This sequence comes from Hypophthalmichthys molitrix, assembly GCA_037950675.1. Taxonomy (NCBI): domain Eukaryota; kingdom Metazoa; phylum Chordata; class Actinopteri; order Cypriniformes; family Xenocyprididae; genus Hypophthalmichthys; species Hypophthalmichthys molitrix. Next base: position 23,475,665 of record CM075510.1, on the reverse strand, counting down.
AGTTTTCCCAAGCCATTGTTATTTAATTTTGCTACTTTTCCTAAGCACGTATTTTATGTATAGATTTTTATTGTTTTTTACCCGTTATAGACCCACGCTTTCTATTTTAAGCTATAAATCATAATTAAAAAGTAGTTATTATTATTATTATTATTATTATTAGGGGCCAAGGTGTGTAGGTGCATAGGCACCTACTGTAATAGTTGGCGTTCTAATTATTGTTCTTCTTCTTTTTTCGCTCTAGAAGTCTATGGAAGCCCATAGAACCGATTGCGGGAAAGTTATGAAATTTGGTACATAGATAGAGGACAGTCTGTCACCATAGCAAATCTCTAACTAGTCCTTCTAGCACCACCAACTGTCCAAAGTTGAACTTATGTTTATGCTTAATAACTTTTTAACTATAAGGGCTAGAAAAAAAAAAAAAATGGAATTTAGAATTTTCCACCATTTTGAATTTTGCTCATCCTAGACACTTAATTCATAATTTTCATGAAAATTGTCTCACATCACTTCAGATGACGCTGGCAAAAAGTTATTAAAAGCTTTTTGATAAACTTAAACATTTTCAAAATATGTGGGAATGGAATTTGACGAAGAGCACTACAAATTGGAGATGAGGCAATATATCGCTTTAGCGTATTTGGATCAAAGTTAGTACATGTCCTCACAAGCATGACCCGAGGCAATGTGCAGCATTTCGGCACATTGCCAGCTAGTGGTCCGGAGGTATGAAAAAATGGCGATTTTTGCCCAAAAATTATGAAAGGTCTCATTAGATTCAAAAACATAGGTTGTTGGCTATACACTAATGACCAAATGTCAAAATTTTGATAGTAAAAAATGCAATCAAAATCCCATTTGTATCATTTTTATGTGCTAATATAAATGTCTATAACTCCTAAACAAAATGAGATATTTTCACCAAATTTGACACACTTATGTATGGGCTCACTCTAAGGACACATAAAAAATTGGCGGGATTGTGTCACTTGGTAATGCTATAATTGAACAAAACATGAAATTGTCACTAACTACAATACAGTATTATGATGTAAATTGCTATATTTTATGAATGCATTGGTGTATCATTACGAAACTTGGTATGTGCCATCAGCACCATGTTCTGAAGGTACTTCAAAGTTTCAAGACAGTGAAACTGACAGTTTAAAAAAATGCTAATAGCTTTAATGTTGTTTAAAAACAAATCCACAGTAAAATGAAGCGAACAAACAAATGTGTCTTACAGACATGATCTAACTGCTTTCTTAACATTAGTATCACAAGAATAGCATTGCAAAGACTGTGTTTTTCCACATCTTGGCACTTCAAAACATCTTGTAAGCCTCAGAAGTATCTCTATTGCTTTCTTGCTGAAGTTATCCTGTGTTTGCATCTGACTAGTATTTACTACTACATGACGTGCAAATCTGTGGGTGGGGCTAAAGAGACAATTATGTAGAAGTAGGCATTGATCTTGTACAGAGGCGGTCTTTCGTTGCACTATAACATAATAATGTGACAAAATCCAAAATGGGTGGTTTTCTGAGCTTGGTTTTAATAAAAGCTGTTTTTGGACCAACAAGGAAGTTTTGAGTTCTGAAACTTACAGGATATTTTTATAGCACAACGACCTCTTATATGTCAAAAGATCAAGAAAAATTGGATTTCTCAAATAATGACTCCTTTAAATAGTAACAATATCATCATGTATGGAATCATAGATAAAATTTCCGAACAACAGACTCATTTCAGTTCCTTTTTTGGGAATTTTTCCTGCATTATCTTCAATCGGGTAGTTTCCGTTTCCTCCTCTCACACGTTTCGATTAGGCCTCTAAGAACACAGCGGGCAGGGATGTGTGAACCTCTCACTAAAACTGTACCATTTCTGGGGCATCATGGGACATGAGTCACAATCAGGATGTGCGAGAGTTGCTTGTGGATCAGTTGTTACATAAATCTGAGGGCAGATGGTACCCACAAACCGATCACGGCAACACCCACAGCGAAATGTGAGAGGTGTGTATATGTGCGTGTGCACAATTTGAATTCCTCAGTGCTCAGAGCAGGAATCTCACTGGTTCAACACTGAGCCGGCATCATGTTTGACATGGACTAATGATTATTGCCTGCATTGTTTCAAGTTAAATTAATTAAGGTTGGAGCAGCTGAAATATTCAGGTTATTCAACAAAACGCCAGCTTCTTTTATTTCCTGCTCCCAGCAAATGCGAAAAGGCAGGTGACATTTTTGTAAATATTCCTCAGAGAGAGAATCTAAATGCTTAATGACACATTGTCTGTCTGGCCTGCCAGATTTAATACTAAAAAAAAAGCTGTCATTTGTGAATATTCCCAGACTATGAAAATGAAAACCCAAAAAAAAAGGTTTTAAATAAGGATGGGCAATAGCTCTCGTTTTCTTTTTGATCCAATTCTAAGTTCTATCAAGGCCAATATCTCCGCTAGCAATGCCAATACAGTACTATGCTTCTATTAAAGGCTTTTTTATTGTTTGTTTTAGCAATTTCTGAACATAAAAGAGGTAATTATGGCCATTTAACAATACATTTGAAAACCATTATTTTCTTTTTTTAAATTTAATAAGAATAATTAATAATCAGACTTCTGTTTACAGTACCATTCGAGTCGAGTGCTATTCGTGACTGCTTGTGTCTTTCAGCATTTGTGTTCAGATGAGCGGAAAGAGAAATAGTTCCTGTCCTATGCAGCTATTGCTAACACATTTCATCTATTTTTCACTTCAAAGTTTATGATACACATTCATTTTCATGCTACATTAATTAAAAGCCACTACTTTAAATGACCGATTTTCAAATGTGAGGATCAATCCTCTCAATACAGCATCCGCCCATTCCTAGTTGTAGGCCTTACATTAACTAACCTCTCTCTGTCAGTCTGGGAAGCGGCCATATGTAAACAGCTTTGGGAGTTGGCTGTACTTCTCACTCCTGTAGCTGACGTCAAAGAGGAAGACGGCGTCTGCTGAAGCACGTCGACAGCAGTCTGGTTCTGGCACATGCTCGGCTGGGAGCAGATGAGAGGCTGACAGGCTCAAAGACATACTGCTTGGATCTCAACAATACCAAGAATAATGCAAGCGCAAGAGGAAACGCCCATGTAAACATCTCTAAATCATAGAAACGCTGTCTATTTATACTTCTCTTGGCCTAATTTTGGGGCTGTGATGGCACAGATTTTCATAAACGTAAGCATGATGAATTTCTCAGCCTAGCCAATCAAACAAATGCTACTGACAGACAATAAGTCTATTATTTTACTTCACTTTTAGCTTTGATGTTATTTTATAGGGGAGTGGAGAGAACAAGAATTTATGAGGAGAAGAGGCGGGAATAGGATCAGCTAGATTCAAACTTGCATGTCATAGTTAAACACGTGAGAGCAATATGCTAACCACTTAGCCACAACTCCAACTCCAAATAATGACACTTTTGACAGCAGCACCTCCATGTTGCATTTACCAAAATATCCCCTGAGAAACATACTCCATCAACAAAATGGCTGCCCCAATACAAACTATGAAAAATGAGAAGTACCTCAAGTAGTTTTGACACTGTTGGAAAGCATAATGCAAGAAACAGAATTCTGTGGGTTTTACTATAATCCTTGATGGTCTAAGTATTTTATTTTTTCTTGAATTCTCAGATATTAAAGTTACTACTGTGCAAAGAGACATTTTATTGCACATACTGTAGGTTGCCCTGAGTTCTCAGTTATATATCAATTGAGTATCAACTCAAATGTCTCAGATGTTTATCTCTTTGGAGAAATAAAAATGAGACAAAAAGCCAATTGTTTACACACAGTAAATCTATAAAGTTTGATGACAAATCTTACATATGGAAATCAATTAAAAAATGTTCCCTTGTGAAAAAGGAGTACACGTTAGCATACTTTTAAAGAGTACTTATTATCAAAATAATATACTTTAAAAGGATATATTTAAGTGTGTAGTAAAAACCTAATTGCGTGTAGATTTACAATTAAATGAAAAATGTATTATATTTGAAATTTATAAATGCAATTAGTTGAACTTTTTTGACCCAGTTGAGTATGACTTACATCTTTGTATGTAATTTCATAATTAGTTATATTGTCTTTGAAATATAGTTAAAGTGTACTGACAAACATTTATAGTAGACTAAAACATACTTTAATGTAATTTCTATTGAAACTTGTGTAATTTATTTAAATATTTGACCAGTGCTGGCAAAAAAGAGTTGGAACGTGCACGGGCTAATTTTGAGCTACAGGCAAAACAAGTGAAAAATGTCAATTTTGGTCGAATTTGAGGTTTTCACAAAAAGCCCTTGTTCCTCATTAAGCCCTTGTCTAGCGATCCCAATGCTCCAAATAGCAATTAAACATCTAAATGTATCTTTGTTTGTACGTTTTCTGATAGGAGTACCTTTCCTTTGACCACGAAAAATGCCATTTTTCTCTGCTCGCTTCTCGACAACTGCCAATTTCCTCATAAGTTTGGTGTTGTTGTAAAGCGCAGCATTCCAAATTTGTGAATATTCATAGCGAATTCTCGATGGCATGAGTCTGAACCAATGAAATGAGATTTCCAAACTTACACTGATGTAAACAAAACAATCTTACTTGTACTGACTGACAGATCCGAAGCGCGCGTACAAAGACAGTACACACAGAATTACAGTATTTCAAAAAATCTAAATTTAGTGTTATTGCAGGGATTTTAAGGTATGGGTTTTTTTTAGGTGATTTTGTTTTGGAACCTTTGGAAAACTTTTTTTTTTTCTTTTTATTGATATTTTACATAGTATAATATAACAACTATTTCAAAAACAAATTGAGATGAAATGAATTATCTTGCTCCAACAGAGCTCCCCATCCCCACTGCACCATTACCCATTATCTTACAAACTATACCATATTATTATGGCCTCACAGGGCCAGATAGAAAAAAAGAGGGGGAAAAAAGGAGAGAGAAAAAAACAAACAAAAAAATTCATACAGAAAAAATTACATTTGGATCAATTTGCTGTACGTAAGTCAGCACTGGCTGCCAAATAATGAAAAAAGTTTGACTACAGCCTTTAGTGGAATAACGAATCTTCTCTAATGCAAGATGGTACATAAGATCTCTAATCCAGTGACAAAAAGTAGGTGGAGATCTGTCCTTCCACTTAAGCAGAATAAGACATCTAGCTAGTAAAGTTGAAAAAGCAATCATATTTTTAGCATTATTATCCAAACAGAGTTTGTAGTCAAACCAAATATTGCAAGAATGGGGAAAGGATCAATAGATACATGTAGAACTCCCCTGAACTGAAAGAAAATTAAATATTAATTGCCAAGAATTAAAAAGCTTAGGACATGACCAAAACATGTGTGTATGATTGGCGATATCAACTCTACACCTATCACACAAGGAGTCTATATTTGGTGAAAATTTTGCTAATTTTGCTTTTGTCCAGTGTAGGCGATGAACTACTTTGAATTGAATAATTGTATGTCGTAAGCAAATTGAAGTTGAATGAATCTTATTTATAATATCTTGCCATGTTTCTTCTGAAAATTGCAAATCAAGTTCACTTTCCCATTGTTGCTTTGATTTTGTTAAAGAAGTTAAATTCTGTGAAGAAATTACATTTTTTAAAATTATATCAAGAAGTGATTCAGTAGGTAGAGCTGGAAAGTCACTAGTGTTAGATGACATAAACTGCGAATCTGCAAATATCTAAAGAAATGTGTATTTGGAATATTATATTTTGCTCTTATTTGCTGAAACAACACAAAGCTATTATTACTATATAGATCTTTCAATGTGGCAAGTCCTTTCTCTTCCCAACAATTTAAAGCAGTGTCTATAATGGAGGGAGTAAACATATGATTTCTAATGATAGGGCCATTCATTGAGAGATCAGTAAGTGAAAAAGCTTGTCTAAACTGATTCCAAATTTTAAAGGATGCTCTGACAACTGGGTTTAGAGAATGTCTAGACACTGGCTCAGAAAGAGGTATCTTTGTACAGAGTAGAGCAGGTAATGATGTGGGCCTACAAGAGGCATTTTCTAACAACCATGCTGGGTACCCTCAGAAAACTTTAACTAGATTTTTTTCAAAATTGACTTTGCCGACTCTGTCGACTTCAAACTGGTAATTTTTTGTCAGATTCCAACAAATCATATACCACTTTGAAGGTTTTTTGAGAATAACAATAACTCATTTTTGAAAATGTGCTCATTGTGACTCATTTTGCCAGCACGGGTCACATATATTTGTAATTGTGAAGTTGTAATTTAGTACATTTAACACAATTTTAAAAAGTTAACATTTAAAAAGTACATTTTAAATTATTATGTTTTAATATTACTTTTTCATTGTTTAAAGTTATTTATTAAAGGTACTTATTTTGATGTGTTGACTAACATACTAACTAAAGCACATGTAAAGTACTTAATTATGATTTTTACTTTAGTGTTATTTAATATTACACTTAAAGTTAATATATTTTAAGAAACATACTCATGAAAGTGTACACTTAAATAGCCTTTTTTACTCATATATTATCTACAAATACAGTTTTTTTTAAAAATATACAGTTAAGTCTTGAAGTGCACTACAAGTGCACATTCAATACAGTTAAGCACACTGCTTTTTTTAAAAAAAGGGTTGACTTTGAGCACAGTTTGAGACTATGAGCTACAGTATGTTACTATCCAAGACGTGAATGCTAGAGATCAAAGTCACATGATTTTTTGATGTGCATCTGAGAATGTATTCAGTAAATATGTTTTCATCATTGTTTGCCAAATGAAAATGTATCCATCCTCAAGTTTTATTAGCCGCATTTATGAGCATAGAAATTTAAAAATGATGAGCATGGAAAACCTGTTAGTGTTGCTATCTCTTTTAAATTCCAGCAGAAGCCTCCTTTCGCTCTCCATTTGAGATGAAGCATCTGACATATTAACAAGATCTAATTTGTGATTGTTCTTTCCTGCAGGTATGCTCATTTCAAGGGAGGTTTGCAGTTACTTATGCAACTAAATGTCTAATTGCATCTTGGCATTGCATATCAATCTAATCACTTTTATTATGATGTTGTGTGCATTGTTACCTTCATCAGAGTTAGAACGGGGACTTCAACAGTATAATAACTTCACAAACAGCACCTGTGAGTCCAGCCTGCAATGAGGCATCCCTCTTAGTAATAGAAGTAAAAGAAAATGGCATTCTCCCGTGTTTATCGTTTTCTCTGCTATACGAAAGATGCATATCGCACGAGGGCACGATATCATCCGAACGCTTAGGGAGAAAGGAATGTCTCAGCTCAAAATAATCATTCTCTCATAGTCTGGGTGACATTCAATTTGATTCAAAGCACTCGAGTCATGTTAATATCTCTGCACATTGCAAGCACTGATGTAAGCCACTTCATAACAGAGGAGCCATTCAGATCCACTGAATGCCAAGTGATGATTTGAGAAGCACAAAGGAAGCTCAGCACTATTTAATTACACAGTACGCAGGAGAGGAATGCCTGTGGAAACTGACATCCTAACAGATTTCAATGGCTCTTGAGGTCAAAAGTTTACTCTAGGGCTGTTTGCATGTTGGCACATCTCTGGAGGTTCAAACACGTGCATATAATTTCATTGGTGAAAACACAACCGTGTTAGCTGCCACTCTTGTTTTTGGCTCTCAGAACCGACTGATGCTTTCATTAAATATAATTACACAATCTATCAACCAGCCGCCATTTCCCATTCTCATTAAACACATCCCTTAAATTAAAAATAAAAGTACAGAATCTCGTTGAAGAGTGGTTTTGATGAAGCTGGAGTTAATTCATCTCTTTCACTCTTATGAAACGGATCAGCAGGTGTGACTGAGGAATCTCCAGCCGTCGGCCCTCTGCTGTTCTCCATCCAGCCTCATAATACCACAGTGCGGCCAAGAGGAGGGGCACGGAAATGGAAACGCTGCTAGAAGAGCGTAATGATGTGCACCTGGTGCTTATTGCCTCGTCACTGCTGCCATAAAACTGCTTTTTTCACCACCGAAGAGATTCCAGAAATGAATACATAAAGTGACCCCAGACCCCTGGACCTGCTGTCCCGTTTTCATCTTTGCCTTTTGAATTTTCATTACCCCATGCATGGGCCTGCTCAGTTCCCTTTGTTTGTTTTATTTTGTCATATAAAAGCCTTTCTGAGGCGTGTCACTGCTAATCCCATTGTGGATGTGTTCGCTTCCCATCACCCAGGCTAATTAAAGATCTACTCATCTGGGGTTAATGGGAGATTACTTCACAAATTAGGACTTCTGTAAGCTTATCCTCAGGAAGACAAGACCAGTCTAAGACCACAAATACATTAATTAGAGAAATGGCAAGGTTATTTTTTTCCATTTATGATATTTCCCTGATCCATTTACTGTGCAAAAATTTTACCTTTTAATATAGCGGTACACCAGCTTGTCACTGAGGAAGTACCTTAAGGGAACAACCTTATGTACACCGAAAATATACATATTAGTGCCTCGGAGTTGTAATATGTACACTTTAAAGCTACAGTCCGTAACTTTTTTTGGTTAAAAGTTATCCAAAATCAATTTTTGAGCAAGTACATAACCAGCCAGTGTTCAAAACTATCTTCTTACCTTAGCCCAATTCACAACGGTAAACTTGTAATAATGTGTTCTAATTCTAGTGGTACTGGTAGGTTTCCGTGGGAAATTCAAGCATGCCGCCGTCCGTCTTTGTGTCATTATGTCAAGTTTGTTTACATAAAGAACAAGTCCCAGCTAGTAGGCTATATGGCATGTGAGGATGCTGCAGGTGGCGGATCATTTACAGCCTTTTCTCACGGCAGCTGGAATAATTAAACTTATTTTGATGGTGGATTGTATGGTATGACAAATTAACTTTAGAGATTAGACTGTACAGAAATTGAAATCTACAGGTAACTCTAATACACACTAAATACACGTAGTCACGCAATGCTGATGTTTTTAACATTAACAATTTGAAAACAAAGTATAACAATAATTATAACTCACACGGTTTGATTTTATATGAGCTAAGCGATCATCAGATTTAATCACCATTGGTAGCGTGATTTATTGTAATGCTTTTTTTTTTCAGTTGGTCAGAACAAAAATTGGCAGATTTGTTACTTACTTGTTCAGATGATATTTTCCAGTGAAAATTCTTATTTTGATCCTATTTCAATCTGTGATTCAAAAGTACAGTATCCACCAGTCCGGTGACTGACAGCCACACATTCTCCTCAAAACATTAGATTCATCCGCACTGAGGAGCCGTGCTGATGAATTACCCACGTAAAGATGATAATTTTGCAAATAACTGCAATTGCAGGTTTCAAACAGAGATGGCAACAAAGAGGCAAAACTTACAGCCTGCAGCTTTAAGGTATTAATATAAACTTTTTAGGTATACATAAGATAAAAAGTTCAAGCATACTGCCCCAGTGACAAGCTGTTGAAGCCATTAATGTGCATTTTTCTTGTGTTGATGTTAAAATGGTCATATCACAAGTAATCAATCTTTTCTTAATCTTTTGAGATAAAAGAGTTCATAACACTATGAAAAATAACTCTAAACTTCACCTCCTGAGATATGTATTCAAATCTAAGCTGCACAAAAAACTCATTCAGAATTTCTGAAACTTTCAGACATCAGTTGCACACCGGACTCACACTGAGGTAACAGCAAGGTTAACATGGCCCAGCAAAAGCCAAAAAAAAAAGGTTCATGTCCATTACAGCGGCAAAACTCCACTCAGTGCCACTGCCGATGCTAAAACGCCTCAGCTTTGGGGTTTGTCTGTAGCAAGTGTGTTTAATATAGTTTTTTCAAAACACGGACATTATAATCATCATAGATACACGCAATCTTGAAAGAGGCAACCTTTGTTTCTGAATGCCCTAAAGATAAGTAAAGATAATGTCAATTTCGAATGTCAATTTTCTAAACTTTTGTAAACCCAGCCAGCATAATCACAATGAATGCATCCAAACCACATATTTAACATAAATAGAAATCCAATGTGTAAACAAAATGATTTCCGCACTAAATCCAGCATAAACTCTGGCACAAACTGTATATTTTTAAATGCTCAAGACAGACATCACTACCTGAATCTCACAGTGATTGGCTGCCGCTCACTTTTTTCGCGCTTTTTCAATCCTACAATTTACCACGTGAGCGTGAAGCTCAACTTCCATAGGAATGAATTGAAAATGCTCGCTCTATGCCAGTGGACACACACCATCAGAGATGAAGAAAATTGTCATAAGAATATATATTATGTCTGTTTTGGAGTAAAAAAAACTAATTCTAATTTATAACATCATGTGGGAAAACAATAATGATGATATCCTCGCTTTAAAATCATGTATTAAATCCATTTTCAGCTTTTTTGGCTTTTTGTCCATTTTTTTCTACTTGGAACGATGTACGTTATTGCCAATTTCTGTTCCTCTCATGGAAACCGTCCACTTTTGTGGAACAGTTTTGGAAAATTGCCAGGTTCTCTTGGTGAAATGTCAGCAGGCTTAGAGGCTGACCACACATCTGCCAACACAAAAGTGAAAGCGTAGGAGCCCGGAGGAGATTCCTCAGTGGAATTCTTTTATAGTCATCCATGCCTCACATCAGAGAGATTTTAACTACATTACTTCCTCGAGCCATGTGTGCCGACGGCAACCTGAGTGTACTACGTTTGTCAATACACAGATTAGAGATATCACTGAATATTGCAAACAAGAGGGGGAGATAGGCTTAGAGTAACCGAACGCTGACTTCCTGTTAAAATCACAGTATTAACACACTAAACACCCCCTCGGGTCTGCTCAAGACAGAGGTCTCGGGGAACTTTACTCATTTTTCCAGTTCTCATCAGCACTGGATTACGTTTCTGGCCCGGTTTTGCCAACCTTTTGATTTAAGATAGTAGTATTTATGGAAATCATTAGCACAAATGTATGGTATGGATTCTTCAAGTATATAAACTCTCTCAGAAACATGCCATTTTGAGGGGAAAAAAGAGAATAGTCAATGATATGCAGATGAATAATCACATTGCCAATTTTATGAAGCAGATATTGGCTGTTGCACAAACCTGCACGAGATTCCACCCCTCCAACGATTCAGCGATGATTGAAGTCACCGATGGACACACGCCTCCAAAGATCATCAAATGTTTCGGACCGTAGCAGATTGCATCAAAGAAGGCCCGCAATCCCTTTGCATTGTCACACTGAAGAAAGAAAAAGAGAGGGGAATTGGAAAATTAAGTCAGAAAAGTTTATAAATATACTGTACATAGAATAGTAATGTCAATCATAGTGACATCAGCAGGTGTAATCATTCACAATTCATTCACTTAAAAAGCAGGTTTCAACCTTGAGAGCTTTTTCTTGAAAGACATTCCTCATGTACAACCATATTGCACAACCAAAAACCCACTGAATGTTTCTTTCATAATATTGTGTAATGGAAGAGTGTTAATGGAGGAAAGAAAACATGGGCCTCGAATTTCTGAATGTGAAAACATGGTCTGATATACAGAAGAGCCCTACTGCTGCGGCACTATGTGCCTATTTCATATCACTATGGCAACGCTCTTGGCTCTGTAGACGTGTTGAAGGAAAGAAAAGATGTAGCAGGGCTATTGATTGTGATGTGAGGCCCTTACTGTTTTATCTTTGATTTTCTGATGTTGGTAATGATATTTCAGTCCCTAGTAAACACTTCGAAGGTCAATTAACAGCAGTCAGCTTGACCTGACTCAATCCTAGTCGTTAACAGAAAAGTCTCAACACTACACACGGTAACCCAGTCAAGAGTTTCCTCTTGCCTTTTGACCTTGCTTGCTAAAGCGCCTTCGTTTTGTTTTAAACAAAGAACATATTTCGTTCTAAGATTTAATTTCGCAATAGAAGTTTGTTAATATTATCATTTATTAGTTAATATTATTAATTAAATTATGTTTTTAAATTAACATTAATAAATTTTTATTTATTTTAATGAACCAAGCAAAATGTTAACTGACGAATAGTAATCCTAGGCTTGGTTTCACAGATAGGGCTTAAATTAAGCCTGATTAAGCACAGAAAGCTGGCTGTCAGGCGGTCAGTATTAAACTGATTTCTCTTATACGTTTTACTGCACTTAAACTGTCAAATACACACAAGGTTATGTAAAAACACACAAAGTTCACAAACACAATTGGTTATTAGGGGTGGGGGGAAAAATCGATACAGCATAGTATCGTGATATTTTCCGTGACAATACTGTATCGATACATGGACTCCAAGTATCGATCTTTTAAATTAATTGCACATGAGAATTTAACTTTTTGGTAGAATAATAAAATCAATTGCTTTTTCTGGTTTAGCACAGCAGTGCATACCTGTTTGCATTAGCTACATAGCGGAGCAAAGAGGATACTAACAATGCGCCGACAGACAAGACAGAGGAGGTTACTTTTGGTATGAAACAAAGTCTTAGCTTTCAAATTTTGACACTTTTTTTAAAGAAATTCAAACAATAAATACCGTTTTGTGTCTCTTTAAAGTGTTGTGACAGATCGCTGTAGTGCCTAGTTATTGCACGAAATAAACATGAATGAACATCAGAATCAGAAGGTATGTTGTTTCAACCGCGGAAAGACGTCAATACACCAGTTTTTAAGTTCAAGTCCACTGACGTTAATCTATTAACTCTCCTGTCGGGTTTGTTTGTCAGAGAAAACAGCGGATTCTGCGTTATGATTGGTCAGATTACCTGTCAATCAAACTCCCAGCAAAGGGTGAATTAAGGTGGACTAGACTGTAATACAAAGAGTTTGCCAGGTGCATCCAACATTTGTGACAGGTTTTCATGAAAGTGTTGATCAGTTTGTCTGCTTGACAATCCCATATTGCAGCAATAAAACTGAAGTGAGAGTTCTCAGAGTTTCTTCGTAACTTGAATACAAAAGGCAATCTGGCGGAAGTTAAATATTTTACTTAATAACTTGTTAAATGAGAATATTTTTTTTTACACAAACACATCGCTTCACTTCAGAAGGCCTTTATTAACCCCCTGGAGCCGTGTGGAATATGTTTATGACGGATGGATGTGGATGGAGACACTTATTCAGCTCATACTCTTTGGTCCTGTTCACTGCCATTATAAAGTTGGGACGCGTCAGGATATTTATTAATATTTCTCTGATTGTGTTCATCAGAAAAAAGAAAGTCATATACACCTAGGATGGATTGAGGGTGAGTAAAGCTTGGGGTAGTTTTTATGTGAAAGTGAACTAATCCTTTAAGCCTTGTCTGTGAAACCAGGGGTTAATGTATTTTTGTGGTGTGTAAATGTGTAAGCTTTGATATTTTGATAAATATTACTTTCATGTTCCACAGGAAAAGTCATACAAGTTTGGAGCAACCTAAAGTGCGTAAATGATTTTTAGCTGAAAACAAATGATGTGTTGGAAAATCAACTTGATTGGACTGGCCAAATTTAAAGACTTCAGACAAACACTCTTTTTTTAATCAAAGCCCAAAGTTGTACTCAGAATCTACTGTTCAAAAATCTGAACTGGAACGTGACCTATCAGGTTGAACAAGCATGACGCTTCCATTTCCAGTATGCTTTGAGCATTTATATGGTGGCTATTTCTGGCTCACAACCAATGATGATACAACAGACGTACATCTCTATTTCTGACACTCCATCGCACTTGGTAGTATTCACTAGCCAGTGAGCTTCAGGGTCAGAAATAGAAGTGTTGAAAATAGACTGTGGCGTATGAAGAGCAGGAATATGAGATGAGGCACTGCAGGCTGAGTCGATTGAAGTGATGCTGTTCATAATGCTGAATAAAACAGCAGGCTTTTAAAAGATCTCATTTGCATATTTCCTCCACATTCACTTAATTCTGGTCATCAGTAACCATAAAAACACAGGCAAAACAGGCTTTTCTTCTTGTTTAATGAAAAATTGTCTGTTCTCCAACAAGATTCGATTACAGCAGGTGTAGAAATGAAAGTTTCCAGGAGTGAAATACGCTGTAATAAGTGATGAACGGGTAAGTGCCTCAACCAATTAAGGACTACTGTGAAAATGAATCACCGTGACAACATTTAACTACGTACATCATCATCAACAGTCAATTTATGCTTTATTTCAACCTACTGACCAAGACTGCTGTCTTTAACCATACCCATGATCATTCAGTTTGTAATGAAGCAAATACCATTCCTGAACATTCAAGCTGAATGAGATGTGAGGTAATTGACCAAGAAATTGTGGTGCTCATGTGACTGAAACACATTCTGCACTGAAATCAAGGCACCTTTGAATACCAACAATCACAACGTGGTCGTTTGCCTTATAAGGCGCACATTCACGATCTGCCGAGCAGGCTTTGACCATGTTGTCATGGGAACACACTCCTCACTTTGAACGCTAAATGAAGGAGAAAGCAAGGCCAGCATTGATAGATAATATAGCATGGATTTGCTGCTACAATCATGGGGCTATTAATCAGTATTCAGAGGTGATGTATGAGGGCTTAATTTTGGATCTGGCAAAGCTGGTGTCAGACTGACAGACATCACAACAATAGGCCACCATCACCACATCACCGCAAATTATATACACACTACCAGTCAAAAGTTTGGAATCTGTAAGATTTTTAATGTTTTTAAAAGAAGTTTCGTCTGCTCACCAAGGCTGCATTTATTTAATTAAAAATACAGTAAAAACAGTAATATTGTGAAATATTATTACAATTTAAAATAACTGTTTTCTGTTTGAATATATTTTATAAAGTAATTTATTCCTGTGATCAAAGCTGAATTTTCAGCATCATTACTCCAGTCTTCAGTGTCACATGATCCTTCAGAAATCATTCTAATATGCTGATCTGCTGCTCAAGAAACATTTATTGTGTACAATTGTACAAAATATTTGTATACAATATTTTTTTTTTCAGGATTCTTTGATGAATAGAAAGCTCAAAAGAACAGCATTTATTTGAAATATAATCTTTTGTAACATTATAAATGTTTTTACTGTCACTTTTGATCGATTTAATGCATCCTTGCCGAATAAAAGTATTAATTTCTTTTCAAAAAAATAAAAATAGAAATTCTTAATGACCCCAAACTTTTGAACGGTAGTGTATAATGTTACAAAAGCTTTGTATTTCAGATAAATGCTGTTCTTTTAAACTTTCTATTCATCAAAGAATCCTGAAAAAAAAGTATACAACTGTTTTCAACATTGATAATAATTGATAATCATAAATGTTTCTTGAGCAGCAGATCAGCATATTAGAATGATTTCTGAAGGATCATGTGACACTGAAGACTGGAGTAATGATGCTGAAAATTCAGCTTTGCCATCACAGGAATAAATTACTTTATAAAATATATTCAAACAGACATAAGTCCTGTCATTCAAGCCATTAGCATGGTAAGTCAGAACAGTACAGTGACCACAAGACTTACTGCTGTTGACACACCATCTCTCCTGTGACTGGACTCTAGACCTCCAGTAGATGAGGAGGAAAAATTATAAAGCCAGACCTCAAGCTCTGAAGCACCGATTATGTGTAGATTCAGTATATGCTTACTGAGCACACCAAATATATCCTACTGAGAAAACATGTTATAAAGTACTAGTTCCCTCAGGAAATACTCAGTATAATGAACTGGTTATTTATGGAAGCATTAGTAATTAGGACAACTGGTAGAATTTCTATATTATATATTCAACTGCATCTCTATGAACAAAACTATAAACAAACATTTTTAGTCAGATATTAACTAGCTTGATTTACTCATTTGCTGTGTATATCTGATGTAGAGGAGCACGATTAATCTTTAAAACATTGTGATCTCGATTCAAACACCCACGCGATATTATTCCTAAATACGATTCGCCCGACATTTGACAAAGTCTCACCTGAACAATCTGCTTTGGCGCTGCCGCTGACCAGAGAGAGAAGTTGTCATGTACAGGAATTCAAACAGCTTCACAAATAGTCTTTTCAATCACACGGTATTGTTATTTCTGTGTTACAAAGAAGTACTGGGATAAAAATGTATAGTTCGGATATAAACACTGATGTCTATGGTAGCAATCAAAATAGAGCAAATGACCTTTTGAAAGTAACATGGCGCTTCAAATAACGATTGCATTAATTACTTCGTTATGCCACTAGGTGGCGACAAGTTCAATTATTTGTCACTGAATCATTCATTCAAGAGAATCGTAATTCAGTAATGAAACAATTAAAGTCTTTATGAGTGAGTCATTGAATCATTCATCCAAACATTTTTTTTAAAATAATTCATTCAAATTAATTAAACATTTTTAAACAGACAGCAACAATTAAAACATTTTCAGAACCTTGAGTAAATTACATATTTTGTTTGTCTGTTCAGAATAGTGGGAGATTCATGATTTCTGCTTCAAACAACAACAAAAAAAAATCGTGATTCTCAATTTATCAAGGATTGTGCAGCTCTAATCTGATGGAGAAAAAAAGAAATAGAAGAGGACATAAATTTGCAATTGCAGAAGCAAATGACTCGGAAAGGACAGTAGGCTAAGGATTATTAATGGAACTATTTCCTCTGACATCTTCAGCATCATAAAATGGCCACCCGAGGTATTGTGGCAACAACAAGGGATAATCACGGCAAGCTAACCATGATGAAACGGCTTGTTAACAGTGGCAACGGCAGCAGCTGCACCTGTCGCCAGTCAATGGCAAATTACTGCACCCAAGTATGCAACCTGAAGACTTCGGGACTGAGAGAGAGAGAGAGGAAGAGATAAAGAGAGAGAGCAAATGAGGAGCAGAATGTCTCATGGAGCCCGCTCCTTATAAAGAGGGTTAATGACACGCAAAAAATGACCAAAAGTGCATGTACATACAACTGAAGGAAGAAGAAATCAATTAGAAAACAGTTTTGTCATCTTCTTTTCAATAGCCTGCACATCAATGATGCCCCATTCGATTTTCTTTCTTTAATCACTGACCCTTTCTCCCTCTGCTGATTTTACCCGGTAACAGTCTTTCATTGGCCTGTTGTCTTATCAATGGTCATGGAATACTTATGTAAAACCTTCTCATGTTATGGAGTTCAATTTGAACATGTTTGTTACTCCCAGCTTTTCTATTGTTAATAAACCACTTTCTGGAATAAAAAACAGATAAAGATAACAGTCTGCGGTTTGACATTCATAGGTTAACGGTTTATATGTGCTTACAGCACAAATGAGTCTGCTGAAAGAGGGCTTTGAGAAAGTATTACATTTTTCATTGAGGCAATAAGGAATTTTTTTCCAAAGTATGTAAAATACAGCTAAATTAAGTAAGGCCATTTTCCATACACAAACAAGCAATGTGAAATGTGCCAGCACAAACATTCAGCATCTCTCAGGTGATTATTGTAAATATTGTAATTTGTGTGATGAGTGATTTAAGTATGCCTGTAAATGATAGCTAATAAAACTAACAGAACTAACAAATGGCATTTATTGCTCCATAAAATGTTTTATTTCTCCTTAAAACACTTATAAATCACATAAATACATGTGAATGGTCAGCGGAAATTTACTGTGTGCGAAATCACTCACTTACTATTCACTATATTGTGAGTGCTACACCATGCACTATAGTGACTATTAAGTGATTTGGGACAAAGCTATTATGAAGGAAAACAAATACATGACATCTAAATGTGATGGCATAAAGGAAAGAACCTTGCAGTTAGATCAGTTAAAAACTGATCTTGCATTCAAAAACTGACATTTTTTTTAACTTTCACACACCATCTTGAACTCGTCGGCCATCTTTGAAACACCTCTCGGGCAGCTATTTCAGTCATGTCAGTGCAGCTCCTATCTCTTTGAATGGGGAAACAAATCAAATTCTCCAAGGCTTACAAATGCATTTCACATTTGAAATCACGAATGGAATCTGACAACAACTGTCTCATAAATTTTGTTTCTAAATGCTCAAATCACGACGAAAAATTGCATTTTTCAGGCTGGACCAGTCAATGCACATGTGCAGTCATAAGCGCGCATCTCAGAACATTGAGTTTCTAATGGCAGCTTCAATGACGCAATGACTTTATCAATTGGCGATTGGCTCATTTATTTAGAAGGCGGGACTTATTTCGCCATATTGTGTGTTGCACTTTCTCCTGTTCATATGAATATGAGTGCACTGTCTTTCTATATATAAAGTCTTTGGAGTTACATTAATAAATAGATAAATAAGAGAATTTTAAATGAATATGTTGATGTGATACAGCTTAAATATCAGAATCAGAGCGCTAAAAGTGATTATCCAAGAATGCCAAGCCCCTGCAAAATCTTTCTCCTTCCTGTTTGTCTTTAAGGAAGGACGCTGTAAGACCTTTTCAAACTCTCAGCTTTGCACATCAAGAGTTCAGTAGGAGAAATCAAATCAAAGCTGCCATTATGTCCAATTTCATTGTTTAAAAGCATACAGCAGGAAGAGATCAGCATGGCAGTCGTGAAGATGCTGACTGTGTTACGCTTCCTCAGAAGCAGAAACTGGCCTAATCCCACCCGCAACCACCGTCATCACCCAAATCAAACTACTGCAAAGATGTCTGTTGTAGAAAGACAGAAAATGTGGTAAAAATGGAAGCAGTTTCAAAATAAGGCTATTATTCATTGTACTGCTATTATGGATTCTTTGTTCATAGATATTCTGCAGTTTATCTTTGATGTTTATCGTAAAATAAGGCTATTTGGTTTAGTCCATTCTATCAATAATTCCTTAAGAGTTCTAAATTACCTTATGTCTGGGTGCAGCAAGTACCGTAGGGAGATCAAAGGGCCTGCGATTAGGGTCACGTATGGTGTTCCTGTCCAAAAGCCAAGAGCTTTATCTCCCATTGCATCTCTAGAGCACACAGGCATGAGGGCAAAAACATCCCTGTGCATTTGTTCCCCTTCACCGGGCTCAGGGATCCATCGAGCTCCACTCACGCGCATAAATCCACCTCGATTTTTAAGACCCCAAGACAAGTGGCTTGGGCTTTTGGACATTTGTGACTGCAAACCACCACCATGCTTGCTGTGGGAATTTTTGCTTGAGATGTTCACACCTTTGCGTCGCATGAAACTGAACTAAGTACCCTGGATTTGTGACATCTGTAGAGTAGCTGAGAGGGTGCATTGACTGACCAATACCAAGAGCACACCACATAGTCTCAGCCTCAGACGTCATGACGCTGGCTGAAAGTCTGATGCATATGGCACACTTAACTGTAAACATTTCAGGATTTTCGAAGTTGTCATCTGATTGGTTGAATTCTATAGGATTTCAGGACGACGTTTGTGTCGCATTCTTTAACAGACCAAATGGAAAAAAGATGCCGCGATGCCAAACCCCCTCATGGAAGAAGAACGGTGTCGTGTTTACTGTGACAATGAGCGCTTATCAGGATCAACTAAATGCTGGACTTTCAAAAGTATGTGAAGTATGGCGGCATAGATTCTTTAAAATACATCCAAAAGTCAGTTATTGTAGGGACATCGACGTTACATTTGCCCCTAAACATGACGCAGAACAAAACAAACTGTGATTGGTTGCCAATGAAAGCTGCTATGGAGTCCAGACCTTCTGTCGTCAGTCTGAAGGTCTGGCTATGCGAGACTACATACCACAAGACCAAAGCTAGTCACTCAGCGTACATTCAAAGTTTTTTGTCATGTTGGTGCATAAACTACACAACTAATCACAGACTAGATGTGTAAATTACAAGATCATTCTCAACCTTGACTAAAGCTATAATCTAGAAATGGATCAATGACCAATAAGAATGTCCAAGATAAAGAAAACAAAAGTTTAAAACAAGTGCCAAATGTACTCTTTGTCTTCACGTTGGTTTCATATGGTTTTGATAAAATTCCATGCCATTTTCAAGAAAACGTTTACATTTAATGTCTCAAAAAATGATGACTTAACATCATGTGGTGTAATTATCAGGGAAAATTAATAACATATTTCCTTAAATACATGTGAGTGTACACATCTCAATCGTTATTTATAAAAAAAAAAATTAAAATATGTTTTCAAGGTAAAAAGCATTGTTTTTACAAATATCTTGAATTATTAAATTAAAATATTATTACATTTGCTACATGCCGTTTTACAACATATACTAACCTTGCCTTATTAAAAGTTCAAATATATTCTGATATTTTAAAACACTTATTGACCTTTGTCTTTTTCTCTTTCTCTTCTCACACATGTAATGTAGCAGCTTAAGCACAAACATGACACACTCTTGAACTTTGGTGGTAAATTGTAGTGCTTGAGGGGGCTGTGCCAAGACTAGTGTTGAATAACTGCCATGCTTTTCCAGAAGACTGGGAACTAAACATCTCCAGATCAGCCTGAATTGCTTGTGAACTGTAAAAGCTATATTATTTTGAGTGCATTGAACCATTATTGGTGGTTTGCGGTTGTCAGGGGTGCCTCATTTTATAGCACAAATCTTTTACAACGGCTTGGTTAAAGGATGAAAAATTGCAAAATACATTTAAAAAAAATTCCACAATCCATCACCTCTTGAGGAATCTGTGCTCAAGGCTGTGTTAAGCAAGAGAGAAGCATCAAGCAAGTTACATCGCGGTGACATCAAGGTATTTTCAGACTCAGAGATTTTCAAAGGTTTCCACATGAAGATGAACGACACTGTATACAAACAAACTGTAAGGTGAGCTATTAGTATACTGTTATGAAGAAGGCTTAAAACAATATATCTTTGTAATTGGTGGAAATGTGAAAAGAGAAAGGATGGCTGTGGAAAGGAAGGCCATTATCAAGTTAATTATTTCTTGGCCCGAGGTCCTCCATTCTCCCTAGGATGTCTCCTCTGGAGAGCCAGGGAGGGGAGGCGGGGATAATTACTGCCATTTTGGATAATTGTGGTGATGTGGCGCTCGGTACAGCATCAGGCCGGGATAAAAGGCAGAACGTAGTCAGGGATGAGCTTGGGCCAGCCTGCGTTCGGCCCTCTAGAGTTCCTCTAAGTGGAACGCCATCTAGTTCCCTTTCCCAGAAGTCCATTCTTCGCAGTACTTCCCTAAAGCAGTCCCGTGGCCTGAAAAACTGTCCTTCAGACTAAAATGTCTTCCTCTGAAGTAATAATTTAAACAAACGTGATAAAATGAAATGCAGCCAGTGGATAAGTCCATGATTAATAAGTTAATACATTAATTCTTTCCAGGGAAGGTGATTTTTAGAGTACCTTTAAGGCTGAAGGTGCCAAGAGTTGTGAACACAACTGAATTATCTTCCCAGCTGCCACAAAAAGATGCATTGCAAAGACCCTGAGTAACCCAGGTCTTGTAAGTTCCTCCTTCTTGCTGACAGCTAACGTGCAGTTGATCCATTGCTCTGCTGGCGACAGGTTATTACTTAGACTACCATTCCCTGTCTGAACTGAAATCCCATTTTTGAGCCTAAGCCTCACCCTAAATGCTCATCCCGCTTCCATTTATTTGTCATTACGACTGGTGCCATGGCCGAGGCCATTAAACATCCTGAACGAGAAGAGAAAAACGTTTTACGAGTGACGATATACATACAGCAGATCCTCATGCATGACATCAGTGAGATGTCTGATGGAGCCTTGTTTCTCTAGCGGGACTTAATGATGCTGCAGCTTCCAACACTAGAGCATGTGCTGGTCATTCTGTGAGACAAGCGGTCTCACCGTTGCAGTCGGGGTAAAATACTCCTCTTGCTCAAGGCCCATACACGCACACATCTGCTCCAACCCATAATGCTCAGAGTAATGGGCACCATTCATCAACCTGACTGCTCTTGGACACGGAGCAGAGCAAAGAGTGGACGGTTGAGTGACATGGTCATATTAAAGTCTGTTCTAAGACTTACATTATTTGGAGTCTTGTGACAACAATGTCCTGCCTCTGTCCAACATAACTCCATTTAATCAGCTGCACGATCGTTCTATGTCTAGAGACTCGTTGTACTCACACTGTTAATATCCTTGTGACAATCCTCAGATGTAAAACACACAAAGGCATGGTTCAGTGTTTCCTACAGTGCACAAAAAACATCTTTCTATCCAGTTATCCTCATGAGCTGCAAGCAAAAAACAAATATAAAGCATGACCAAGAATACATTTACATTTACGCATTTGGCAGACGCTTTTATCCAAAGCGACTTACATTGCATTATACTATACATTTGTATCTGAGTATGTGCAATCCCTGGGATCGAACCCACAACCTTGGCATTGCTAGTGCCATGCTCTAACCACTGAGCTACAGGAAAGCAATATGATTCTTATGAAAAGGTTTTTTTTAAAGACGAATCCTTCACTGAATTAACTCACTGAATCAGTAGGTGCGTTTACATGGAGCATTGTAATCGGTTTAAAAGTCCAATCCGAATAAAAATGCTCCATATAAACACCTCAATCGGAATAAAAATGCCCAAACTGAATGAAATTGTAATCGGTTTGAGAGGGGTGGGATAAACCTTTCTATAAACCGAACAAAATAAAAAGTCTGCCATGTAAATGCGTTAAACCGATTACTTTGTGTCTACGTCATCACGTCAAGCGGTCAGGGGTCGTCAGAATGCAAAATGTCGGCGGCAAAATCAAACTGGAGTAAAACTGAAACAACAAATGTATTAAATACACTGAAGGAACTCAGTGAATCATTACTACGGCACTTCATCCACACGCTTCTGCTTTACGGAGGAGGGAGGGGTAGAATTGAGATGCTCCTTAGAGATGCACAGCCACCTAAAAGGTCAGCTTCCTGTTCCTGTCTTTTTTTCATACCTTCCAGCAGTGATATGCTACAAATTTCACGCTGTTGCTTGATTAAGAGCAACACTTTACATAAAAATAGCGCGCATAAGAAATAACGGAACTCCATGTTGACAGGAATAAAAGGCTTAAAACGGGACATAGGCTAATGTGCGCATGTCACAAAGTCATTCAGATTGAAAGCTCCGGCACATGTAAACACCATATCGGATTAGATGACGTCTCATATAAACACTCCACCGAATCTTTCAATCGGAATGATTTTAATCAGAAAGACAAAAAAGTGTACATGTAAACGTGGCTACTGTTTCACAAGTGCTAATATAATTGTTTCTATAACTTTATGTAAAATCAAATCCAGTGTTGGGGAGTAACTAACTAAAAGTACGGATGCTACTATAACTTTAACTCAATTTAACCTGGCTACATAAGTTGTTTTTTTCCAACAAGTTACAGTATAGCATGACATTTTTTGTGCATGCTTGCTCACCCTCACAAACATATGAGCCAAGTTAGTTTAGTCAATATTTCATATATTTATCAATTGTCTGTAACCCATCCGGTCCTACTCGCCCCGCTCTGAGCAGGACTCAAATCGGGAGCGGGGTAAGTAGGACCGGATGGGTTACATTGGTGCCGTGACCCGGATGGGAGTGAGGTTTAGGGGGGTGAGTGTAATGGAGGTTAGCTAGGGAAAGCTGTGCAGGTAAACCTTACTCCCCTGATCTCAAGAGGCATGTTAGAGGCTGCGGTCTTTAGCGTCCTTGCTAGTGCGCCCAACTCCCATGTCAGAAACGCCGGATCGAGTCTCGTTCGGAGCAGGGCGAGTAGGACCGGAAGGGTTACATTGGTGCCGTGACCCAGATGGGAGTGAGGTTTGGGGGGGGTGAGTGTAACAAAGGTAATGAGATCTGTGCAGGTAAACCTCACTCCTCTGATCTCAAGAGGCACTAGAGGCTGTGGTCTTTAGCATCCTTGTTAGCATGCCCGCCTACCATGCCGGAGACACCGGTTCGAGTCCCACTCAGAGCAAGGGGCGAGTAGGACCGGATGGCAAGTTTCAGTGCTTCAGTTTACTTGTGTAAATCATTTAATTATCACGGTTAGAATTTTTTATTTTTGTCTATTGAAGACAAAACTCTAATATGTATATATTAGACAGTATATAATATTGACTGACACTGTCCTTCTGCATTAGGAATGCAATGTTTCATGCAATTTTTGCCAAAAAGACTCATCATTCATGACGGCAGCCTCATCACTTGTGCTCACAACAGAAGAGAGAGGAAATGGCTTCTCCTCCACACTGTGTTCGTGGTAAGAAGTGTTCCTGGTGGCGTGCCTTCAGTCAGAGGGCAGGGAAATGAAGCGCAGCCTGCTGACGCTCTGAAGGAGAATTATGCAGTGGCATTGTGATGCGCAGTGCTGGAGTGCCTGTTCAAATGGAGAGCTTTTGAGTGCTGCAGCCCAGCTCTGATTGTGTGGCACAAAGCCGACACCACGAACACAGATGCATTAACCTGCATGTTTACAGACAGCCAACAATGACCCTCGGCGATCACCAATCGGTTAACAAAGGAGCACAGCTTTATCCACAGACCAGGTGGCCAGCAAATATGAGATGTTAACCGTAAATGAAACACCTAGCCATATCATTGCTGTCTTCATTGACGTTATCATTAAGAAACCATCTCAACACAAGATATCCCACTTAATAATTAGTGCCCTTGAGGTTGTCTGAGAAGCTATACATAAAGCATGATTGCAAACCACTAGTATGGGGTCTAATTTGGAGTTAACAAAATAAATATCTAATCATTTAAATTAATTTATGCAGGAAAAATCACTATGGCATTATTTTCCCCCAGTAGGTCACAGTAAGTTAATTGCTCTTTATTGTAGCCTGTAGCTAACAAACTTGCAGGAAAAGACTCATATGTCTCTCCGAAGGAAATAATAAGCAAAAGCATTTGCCCTCATAAGCACTGTAGGCTGAACTGAAAAGCAAAATGGATAAAGAGAAAAGCATTAAAACCTCTTATGCTTGAAACATCTATTCAAACAGTAGGGCTTACTCTCATATTGGTGGTGCATTTAATCAAGGTAACTGTACAGTCGAGACCATTGTACACCAAACAAGTGACCATACAAATGCTGCGGCAGAAGCAGGCAGAAAATACTCATTTGAAGAGCTGATGTCAGACACAGCGTTGCCATGACTACAGGGAATGAGCAGGGAGCCTGAATCTTTAGAGAAATTAAAGGGAAGGTTAGTCAGTTTTAACATTTTACTTTTCTTACACAGAAAAGTAGGAAAGACATTGTTAAAATAGTCCACGTGACTGCAGAGGTTCAACCTTAATGTTATGAAGAGATGAGAATCCTATTTGTGCTCAAAAACAAAACAAAAATAACAACTTTTTTCAATAATTTCTCCTCTTCCCTGTCAGTCTCCTACGCTGTTGACATAGTAAACACAGTGCAGCAATTCCGGGTTCTGTCAGAACACCGACTTTGTATTAGCTTGACAGCAATTTCATTTTTGGGTGAACTAACCTGAGACCAATGTTTTGCTGACCTTTAAAGATGGTGCGGAAAGCAAAAGCTTGTATTGTATAGCCGAGTGTATAGTGTAAATGCAGATATCGGATATTGGTCAAAAAAAAAAAAAAAAAAAGATGTAAGCTGGTCAAAAAAGAAATATAGTCAACAAATCAGAAATCAGAATTGGGCATCAAGACCTGCAGTGTAGATGCAGCCTTTGTCAATATTTACTGAAAAATTGGTAGCACTTTATTTTTTATTCCACAAATACTATGTACTTATAGTAATTACAATACCTGGGTAATAACTAGGTAATAACCCTGAACTTACCACTAAACCTAACCTTAACCCATGTAGTTACCATATATTACCTAGTACTTTCTAAGGAAAGTACACTGTAAGCACACGTAAGTACACGTACTGTAACATTTAAAAAATTCACTAGCTCTCAAACCACTTCTGTGTTCCCCCATGTTCAAAATTCACACCATGTTTGACGTCAAAGACAACAAATGCCACTAGTTATCACATAACTAATTGCAATGTACTGCATATGGAGAGAATTTTTTGTAGATAACTTTTAACTTGGTCTGTTATCATATAGGCCTATATGATTTTTTGAGCTCCACAGAAGAAACTCTGGATTTGGAGTGACAAGTGGGAGTTTTTAAGTGAACTATTCCAACGAATTCAGGTTAAGCCTTAAGAACAATACATGAGACAGAATAAGGAAACGGTGTACAGCGGCACGCAGCGAGACCATGTGGTCTGTTTCCTCCCTCCTGGAATGAACAAACTTTGAAAGTTAAAAAAAGAATCAGCTTGAAAAATAGAAACACCTCATTATACGAGACCCTCCGTGCAGTCTAGGTCAGCTGTTAAGACAGTGCGACAAAAGAGAGATGATTAGCAAGACATTTTCACAGGAACACCATTTGGAGCCAAAATGGCTGACTGCTATCTAAATCCTTAACTCATTCTTCGTGCTTCTGAAGCATGTCGAAAAGCATGCGTGGAAATCAACAACCTAAGTAGGTCACAGAGCCTTTCAGCGACTCCCTTTTGTATTTCATCAAACATGTATCAGTCTACAGCACACATATGCTTGACTACTGACTTTTTGATGGCTTAATTGTTCATGTGCTGTTTTTCTCGCATAGGTTATGCCGAATAAACACAGCAAAGCTATGCGGGCAGGGAAACAGCTATCGGTTTAACTTAAATGCAAAATTAACGTGGGTATCTAATTACTTCGTCCTTTTTTGCAGTAATTTTGAAGTGTTTCCGCCACCTTCTCAGGGTCACCTTCTAAATTATAAAAATATCTCTTCTTCATACATGCCAAACACAGAGCTCTCAAGCATAATGTATATAACAGCTGCGACCACTGACTCTCCTCTTTCAGATTAATATTTGACAAAGTGTGCCAGTTGAGTCTTGATTACAGCAGAAGCCAAACCAGGAAAGAATAGGGCCTTGCATATACCGGAGCAGGTCAGATTTCATCATGTTATCCTACCTAGAATCCTCTCATCTCACTGGAGAAATTTCATAGAACCACTTCCTCATTTCCTGCTATACTGATCTCTTCCTGAGTAATGCAAAAATAAATGCCTACTTTTGTATGCTGTTGTCCGAGACTCAACTTGTGAGAACCACAGAGGTTACATGCACGGCCCATGGAGACAACGGCCTTGGTCTCTGGAAATATTCTGACAGCAGGCCTTGGAAAGCTTGGAAACTGACCTCTCAGTGTTGTAGTCCTGTTGCCCAGCGAGGGATCAGGGATTTAATCAGCGGGTTCTGACGACATATGTTGTCATGATATGATGCCACACAACATATTACTGTCGGATTACATCGCTGTCAGCCACAGTTCGTGTCATCTCAGTTTACAGATTTACATTTATTCTGTCACTTATCAGTAGTTTTGGACTATAATACCTGGAGAAAGCTAAAATATGTTAGCATTTCCATTCATGCCAATACTTCTGAATGGTTATCAATGGAAGAAGAAAATGCTAGTCAGTTCCACTTGAAGGAAACATCACCTTTTAACCCAAACAAGAAGTGAACCTAAAGTGAAAGTGAAGTGATGCCCGACCCCGCGTTGGGCGCCAAGCCACCACCCGCAAAACAACACGCGTGATCTCACAACTGTTAGATTGACAGACAGTGTCGGGGTGAGTTACTTTTAAAAGTAATTACAATATTGCATTACTCCATAAAAAAGTAACTAATTGTGTTTTAATATACTAATTTAGTTTATTTTTATGGAACATAATGCTTTACATTACTTTTGCGTTACTTTTTCTTATCTGGGCTGGGCTTGCTTGATAGTTTTTTAAGAACAAAAAAAGATGTCTGACATTTTTGGCAAATGTAAAGGCCCTTTCACACCAAAAGTGAAACAAATAAGCCTCAGGCTGAAGGAAATTCAAATTCACACCTGTACAGTAGAGGGCGCAGCTCAAACAAACCTTTCAGCTGCTAATGTTTTGAGTTTGCATTACACTGTTTTTATTCATTTTGAGGAATACTGAATCTGTTCTTGTGTAAGATGAGTAAATGAATGTTCACATTAGTCTAGAACTACAATAACCATCATGTTTACACAGCGCACACAACACCTCTGCACCTTACTCTCAATTTCTCTTAACATGGGGACAGGAGTGGTGTCAGTCAATAAATAGGAAAACAAATTAACTTGCGGTACTTATTTGAAAAAGTAACTCAGACATTTTGTTGTAAATTTAAAAGTAATGAGTTACTTTACTAGTTACTTAAAAAAAGTAATCTGATTACGTAACTCGCTACTCCTAACACTGTTGACAGACTGGGTGGGAAAAAAACAAAACCAGTCTCTCTCTGAGCTCACTACACAAGCTCTACACACAATACGATGTAACTTCAGCCCCTCACTGGATTATATAATCACTCTTTTATGCTGTATGTGAAGGTGATCTAACTAGAGTACTATGATGACAAGCCTACAGAGCCCAGAGGATTTATTAATAATAATCAGTTATGGCAACTTTAGAAAGTAGACGGCCATAACTAAAATAAAGTCTAATGCATGACTTTGGAGCAGGAAGTACATACTGTTAACTCTTAAGGGCTCTTGTGTGTTGTTAGTGCCGGGCACTGGTGAGCAGCCAGGACATATCAGCGGGGCAGAGACACTGCATCTCCTCTGACTGAACCCACTGGCCATTTGCCAGCAAACTGTGTCCATACACACACACACACAACATACACATAAAAACAGTGATGTACTTCTATACTCCTGCTCTCTCCCTGTTCTGATAGCATACACACAACCTACACACTACAAGAATACTGAAATAGCATGGCCATCCGTATGAGCCCCCACATTTTAAGTCCAAACAAGCTCTGCAGCCCAGGGGGAAGATGTGCAGATGTATAATTTACACAGTTTGCTGTTGGATTAAGTAGATGGGATATAAAATGCACAAGTTGACATCTGAAATGTCCTCTTTACTGCAAGAAATATACAGCACTAAAGACAAACAGAAATACATAATAATTTTTGGTAACTTTTTAATATATATATATATATCCACTACTGTACATCCACTACTGACCTGTTAAGCCATATTATAAGACTATTATAAATTAGTAATTTTAATAAAACAGCATATTAGTAGTTTTATAAAGTAAAATGTAAAACGGTAAATAATCTAACAAATAAAATGTCTGGACATTTGTAACATATCTGTAATCTATTCTATTTCATGGCTTATGCATTTTAACATAATTTATGCTTTTAATCGTGAGTGAAAAAAAACATTTTTATTTTGATACTTTTGGCATGCAAGCTTATGCGAGGTGTTGGCGTTGGCTTGCTATTTGCACAGAGTTCCCTAGTTTTGACAGTTTGAGCGTTAGAGAGTTAGGCTGGGTTAGACAGGTGAAGCCTGCTGTGTACAGAACAGACCAGTGGAGACTGAGAACATTTGGAAATGAAGCAAAGAACTCTGGGACATGTCAACCACTCTCCTCGTTTACCCTCACATCGGCACGCATCGCAAACCGCAACAGCTTCCCCTGAGCAGCACAGGATAAGGGGCGAGAGGGGCGTGAATATACCTAAAATATTAAGCTGTCTGTGTGTGTTGCTAAAAAAAATATTAATACCGTGAGAGGCAAAGAAATTAGTTTTCAAATCAAAGCAGAGAAAGAGAGACAGAGAGAGGGGGGTGCAGAAAGTGTCAGGCCTTTAGATGAAGATTTGCAGTGACAGTATGGGAACAGAATCTTGTGTCTCTTCTATCATTCTGTACTGAAATCCTTTTCACTCTATAGCACCTTTTTTCCTCCATTCTCTCTCTCTCTCCTGCCCTTCTGTCTCCCCCTGGAGATCTGATGAGGATATTCCTTATATTTGATTTCTCTTTTTGCACAGCTCTGCAATACACCTACACTGCAAAACACATGTACATACATTCAGCCCCATTGTTTTAATAATTCAGATACAATGCATAATACATAGTATTTTTTTTTTTTATTTAATGTTAAAATATGAGCCAGACATGTTCTTGATAACTTTGATGAGCTTTATCCATGCAGTAGCAACAAAACATCATAGTCATGTAGGGATGCATCGAAATTTCGGCTACCGGGAATTTTCGGCCGGAATGGCTATTTTCGATTTAAGGCTGAAATCAGTGATTGAAACAGATGTTCAATTTGTGCTTCTCCAAAGGCACGTTTTGACTGTTTTCACACATCTCATGCACACAACGTGGATAAGCTACAACAGTTAAAAATGTCAGCTGTGTGGACACTAGCTCTGGATTGACAATATTAATTTCTCGATTTTAATTGGTAATGATATGGTTTTCTGTTGATGAGCAGCGTGAACAAAACATCATTAAACATTTGTAGCAAGCCTGCCATCCAATAGCCACAAAAAGCTTTGTGCTTTGTTATTTTTGATATGAAGCAAAGTCTCAGCTTTAAAATTCTGTCAATTTTATGAAATTCAAACAATAAATGTCATTTTGGCACTTTAATACGGCATGACAGATCGCTGTAGCCGCAGCACGGATCAAGCGCAAGTGAACCAATCATCTCATCTCCTCTTTACTACATCAAGAAACTACACGGGCGAACATCAGAAGGTATGTTGAAAGATACATTACCACTTATCAAAATGAATCCTGTCTCATGTAATCGCTCAATCAGTGTTTCAACCGGGAAAAACATCAATAAAACAGCTTGAAGGCTATACAATGTCACTTAAAGGGATACTTCACCAAAAAATGAAAATTACCCCATAATTTACTTACCCTCAAGCCATGCTAGGTGTATATGACTTTCTTCTTTCTGATGAACACAATCGGAGTTATATTAAATGATGTACTGGCTCATTCAAGCTTTATAATGGCAGTGAACAGAGGATGGGATTTTGCACCGGGGGGTTAATAAAGGCTTTCTGAAGCTATGTGTTTGTGTAAGAAAAATATACATATTTATAACTTTAAAAAGTTAAATAACTGCCTTCCGGCAGATGGCGGAACGCACGTCGACTAGCGCCAAAAGAGTAACTCCTGACGTGATGTAGGAGTAGCGTAAGCTTAGATGGTCGAACGCAAGTCGACTTGCCCCAAAAGAGTAACCCCTGATGTGATGTAGGAAAAGCCAGGATATTTTTTAATATAATTCTGATTGGATTCATCTGAAAGAAGAAAGTCATATACACCTAGGATGGCTTGATGGTGGGTAAATCATGGGGTAGTTTTCATTTTTGGGTGAACTAACCCTTTAATGTTACATTTACCTCAAGAAAGCTATTCAATGTCCATAAACTCATTAGTTAGCCAAAAATAAATAAATAAATCTAGAGAAAAGCATTTAGCTAAATATATGCACTGTATTACATATCCATTATATTTTTACTTAACTTGTTAGTGATGTCTTCATTATTTAATTTATATATCTGTCATGAATATATGAATTGTAGTTTAAATGTTTATATTTCACCAACAAACTGGAGCAGAAAAGATTCTGTTATTAAAAAGTTGTTATAAATACTGCCTTCATGTGCAATTTAAATGTTTGAACAACTCCGTTTTAGCTATTTAAATGTTGATTATTAAATAAGTTTGATTAATCAATTGATTATTAATTTATTATTTATTTTTCAGCTTTGGATTTCGGCCAAGTGCAATCTGAATTTTCGGCCCAGAATTTTCATTTCAGTGCATCCCTATAGGCATGAACCCCTAATGGTTTCTATAGAGGAACATAAGCGTATTTGTACATTCCAGTAATGGCGGACACACAGCATGCTGTAGTGAAGTATCTGTGAGGAGGAGAGGAACAAGAGATAAGGAGAGAGAGCGAGATGGTGATTGAGAGAGTGAGAGAAATCGCAGGGAGAGGTTAGAACTGCATGCGCATGATGTGGGAGGAAGAGCGTGGGCACAGGAGAAAGCGGGCGCCCAGAGAACCGATGCATCTCTGTGTTTCTCTGTCTTTCTTTCTCTCCTTTTGAATGACTTCCTCCTTCTCTTCCAGTTCCACACTGCCTCGTCTCAGGGATTTGGGCTGTCAGTCTTTCATCAGTCTTCTGTCTCTCTCTCTTCACCAGTCACCTCATTTTAATAAGGACGGTAATCATTAAAGCACTCCAGCATGAGCCACAGATTGATGTAAAAAGAGAGAGGAAGTGAAAAAATGTTTCTATCTGCCTGTCTTGCAGAAGAACAAAGTGTGCAGAAGATCGTTGAAGAGGAATAACCCCTGACAACTTACAGCTCGTTTCATCATCAATAGGGGAGGAAAGGGTCACAAATGTAGTGTGCACTATTTGATGTTTGGCATATTTGTGGAATTTGAAAGAGTTTGAATTAGCCAGCTGTTGCCATAGCAACAGTATACCTGTTGTGGGGTTAAACGATCCAACTGTGTTAAGAAGCGCTACACATCAATAACACAATTTTGTTGCTAAAACAAAACAGACAACAAAAAAGCCCAACGGTTGTATGTAGGAATGTAAACATGCCTGTGTGTTTGTGTGTGTGTCAGTGTTATTAAACACAATCCTGGTTTTCTGCTCAAGTCTGAGTTGTTTCCATGGTTACACTGCAGCTGAAAGTCATAAACGGTGCACTTTCTTAAATGACAATGTTTTAAATTGAAGGCAAGTGCTTGCAGTAGTTGTGTTTCTCCCACGGGAGCTTCTCCCTCTGGCCTCTCGATGTCAGACAGTGGGAAACCTCGGGAAGCCAAAACACACGCCGCCGTAAGCGGCCAATTCTCACATTCGACATACTGTTACGATGCTGTTTTTCACATTCAGGTGCCTCAATGGAACCCTCCAAACACTGAGAGGTGAGAGTAGACAGGGGAAAGACAAAGCAAAACAAGAAAAGCATATACCAAGCACTCTCATACACAATTGTGGTGATTTTAAAATAGCTGAGATGTGAGCTGCATTCTAAAAATGGAATTATAGGCGTTAGGGTGCAGAAGAAGTCCTAAGAGGTTATGCATATTGTTTTCCATCTTGTTTTGTTGTGATCTTCACATAAACAAATAGTTTTGGTTCCCATTGACTTCAGTTGTAAGAACAAAAACAATGGAAGTCAATGGGAACCAAAACTATTTGGTTGGGCTGTCACTATTGATTATTTTGGTAATTGAGTAATCGGTTGATTATTTTGATGATTAATTGAGTAATCGGATATTTTTTTGTGGTAAGAAAATAGACCTAAGCAAACAATAGCTTTTAAAATGACTTAAAATACATATAAAATAACAATGAGGTAATAATATGTGGTTAAAATAAAGTATCAAAAACAAGTAATCATATGGTTTTATAGAACAAAACTGTTAAAATACATAATATGATATACATAATACAAACAACCAACTTATGTACATTATGTATTATAACAAATGCCTGCAGAGGGCACCAACAGGCTGGCGTTGTTACACTTTACAGCATGACCAAATCCTTGTTAAATATTGACCAAACGACATTTAATTCAAATGTTCACGTAATGTTTAATATTTGGGCCCTTCTTTACAATAGAAATGCTACAGCCACTGTAATCAAAACATGCAAACTCAGAGAGAGGGTTTAAACTTTTATTTTGAAATCGCGATGAACAGCTCACATATTTAGAAACATATTGATGTATTCTCCTGTGTTGGTGTAGGTTTATAAATGATTTACCTTACAAATCTGATGAAATGGCACAGATTTTGTTCCCAGATGAATGTTATAAGCAAACCAAACTCACAGCATATGCAGAGATGGAGTTTTTGAGACACGTTACAAGCATGTCAATGATAACAGTTCATGTGGAGCAGCATTTACTATGAACGGAGCCACTCTGAGATGCACGTTACCTACACACATGTAAATAAAGGGCATATATAGTAAACACACAGGGCATATATTTATTTAATTGAATCACAGCCTTTGTGAATTCACAATAGCACTATGCTATAGTATGGTTTTTAAATGGTTTTAATACATTGTGCAGCCCTTTTCCCCTGGCATTGCTAATGTGACCACATCTTAAGTACTAAACTATGGCACGTACCTCAAAGCCTCAAATCATATGTCTTGTTGAGGAGAGGTGTGATATTACTTTTCAAAGTTATCCTACAAACTGGCGGATGTTAAAACTGGCAAAAATCCCATAAATTTACACAGAAGGAAGTACCTGAGCTGCATCTAGAGACCAGAAATTTATTGAGATTTGGGATGACCTCTTTTGACTTAAATATAAGCAACCTCTCAGTCAACCTCTCTGACAATGATTCTAACACTGTGACAAGAGCTTTTACATGAGCAAACATCTCTCACATGCCATTCTGAAAAAGTAAAAATCTTTCTTTAATTTCAGTCTCTGTGTGGCCATAAAGTGCATGGTCTTTTGTTCCACATTGTTAAAAATCTGTAACATCATTCCTACAGTACTCTTTAAATACCAAGCAAAAGAGTTCTGCATATCAGTGTGAGGCTTTTCACAAACACAGCAACCACAACTGCCTGCATTTGTGCCCGTCATAATGGAAATGGTTGCAGGCAAGACTCCAGACGCACAAAACATCAAATGCACAACCTCACTGAGCTCCATTCATTTGGAGTTCCTGCATACAGAGGTCGAACAGAGGACGGGAAAAAAGAAAAGAAAAAAACAATGCTGCCCAAACATCTCTCTCTCTCTCTCTTATTATCTAGGTCTCGCTCTTTTATTCAAGAAATGAGTCAGCCCACAGTGGAGGACCCCACCCTCAAGTCACACTGACTGACTGATGTTTATCAGGTGTTGGATTTGGTTTAAGGCATATCATTAATTTGACCTTAATTAGACAGGAACTCATCTGTTTTATGGGATGGAGCCAAAGAGCCATTCCTCAGAAAAAAGAGTCTGACTTTGACTTTCAATCTTCGAATCTTACTTTGTACTAACTAGGTGCTCATTAATACTTATGGATAGTGATTTTAACTGACCCTTAACCACAAGTCCCATACCAGTCCCATACAGATATGACTGATACATCAAATCATGCTGCTTGTTGAGGAGAAGTGTGCTGTTATGTTATAAAGCAATCAGACTTTTTTTTTAACCTGGTGGATGATAAAAACAGGCAAAGAAATCTCTTAGACTAAACATATTTAGGCTACATATAGAATACATATAGAAACATGCTTAAAAAACAGAAACTTGCTTAAAAAAAACTTCATATTTATATACATTAGCACATCGCTGAAAAATAAAAATAAATGCTTTATTAAGCAGCATGCTCTGTTTAGCTACAGGAAGATTAGGGGTGGGCGATATAACCAAAATCACGATATGAGTGATTATTTTGTGATAGAGATATAATAATACAAAATAGTTATTTTTGATGGTAATAAGGTTATTCTGATGTCAGAATTCTAACGTTCTACACAACACCAGCCTAATATAAGTAAAAAGTTCACAAATCTCAAGACAAGCAAACAGCAATAAAATAGGAACAAAGAAACTAATTACAAGCAATAGGACAATTAATACAGTAGAACAAAATGGAATAAAGAGTGCTTAAGTTTAGGTAGGTCTATCTACTGTAACAGAAGTAAGAAACACTACAGTCAAAAGCAGTGATTTTTTTTTCTTTTTTTACGAAATGTTCGTAAAATGAACAGAAAATGTTAGGCACTGTGTAGGCTGTAGTAAGCGACACACAGCGATCACAAAGGACAACAAAAGGAGTCTTTAATAGTAAATTCAACTAGGAACACATAGGAGAATCACAGTGAAGAAGCTCAGGAAATAACCACGCTTAACATAAACAATACCATAACATGAAACAAAGGAAACTGAGGGTTTAAATACATGGAAGAGTAATCAACTGAACAGAAACATGTGCGTAGAACTAAACAACCTAGGAAACTAACTAGGGAACAGGGAAAACAGAACCAAAACACAATTAAACCAAACCAAAACTGTTACATATTCCCTGTGTTTGTTCCTAGACTTTTATGTTGAAGTGTTTCCTGTTTCTAGTGCTTTGTAGTCTGTTTGTAGTCCATTTGTTTATTGGTTCCCCCTTGATTATTCTCCCCAGGTGTGTCTCGTTACCTTGTTGCCTTGTTAAGCTTGTTAAGCTTGCAGATTATATTTTAAGCACAAGAGAAACACAAGGACTATATATACACTGGGGGTGTATATATAGTCCTTGTGTTTCTCTTGTGCTTAAAATATAATCTGCGTTTACAATAAAAAAAATTACAACTCTCGACAGAAATGTTTTTGCAGGTTTTAATAAAATGTTATTTAATTACTGTAAACATAATAAGCATATTTCCAGTATGTGCCTCAGGCTTGCATTGTATCGTCATCTCATTCATCAGACTCCTCTGTAATCCTCGGCAAACTTTGACAGTTGGTTCAACCAGCTAATTTTGGTGCTTTTTGAATCGCACGTGGTCGGACCTAAAGTTCAGTTCAGTTCAATTAGTGAACCGGCTCGACTGGTTACTTCCTGAGAACCGGCTCAAAAGAACGATTCGAACATCACTACTCTGCACTTATATCCTTGCCTCTGCCTGTTCACTTCAGCATATTACATACATGTTACACTTTTCTGTTTTTCTACTCAATTTTTTTCTTACAATATGAAAATCAATTATCAATGTATTTGAAACTCAAAACTAAAATTGAATAAATTAAAATTAAATAGTTGATTATTTATTTTTAATATGTCCATTTAATTCTGTTTGAAAAGAGATTTATTTATTTACATTTTTATTTTTTGAATTAATACATTGATAATTGATTTCTTCATTTGATTTTTAAGTCCTCCATAGTGGCTCTACAGACCTGCTGCTGCTCTAATAGACATTTGTGTGAGCGTTACACCCATCCTCAAAACTCACATAATGAACACAATTCCCCAGATGAGCCAAGCCACACAGAGCTGCAGTAT
This sequence comes from Hypophthalmichthys molitrix, assembly GCA_037950675.1. Classification (NCBI taxonomy): domain Eukaryota; kingdom Metazoa; phylum Chordata; class Actinopteri; order Cypriniformes; family Xenocyprididae; genus Hypophthalmichthys; species Hypophthalmichthys molitrix. The sequence continues at coordinate 23,438,760 of CM075510.1, read as the reverse complement.
CACTAATCACCAGATCCTCATGGAATATCCACCTGTGAAATTCTCAAGGAAGCGGTCCCATACAAATCCTTCATCACTTGCATGTTCTGTCAATTTAAATATTTTTGTTTACTGATTATGTTTTCAGCTACTAATACACACCTAACACTTTTTGTTCTGTTTCACACAAATTCATTCAGTCCAGTCTGCAGAATTCCACAGATTTTCACCTTAAATCAGCACAAAAAAAGTCTGCAGATACAAGAGACAGACAGAGAGAGAGAGACAGTGAAAATAGATTTCAAAAACAGAAATAGTGTGCAAAGAGTGTCTACTTTCAATACTCCCTGAAGATATCTTGAAATATTTGCTGTCTAAATTTATATTAGCCTCAGCTCATATTAGACAAATACTACTTGGTCAGCATAGCCACACAACTCCTATGTGTGCAAAACCCAATAGGTGAAAGAAAAGTTTTCATTTGAGCCTTGAAGAAGTCACCAGTTTCCAAAAAGAGAGAGCGGGCCAGAACTCCCCAGTGCTTGCGTTGGTTATCCGTAATGAATAAGTCAGTGAGAGAGACACTCGGGGCTACAGCATTAACAACTTACTATGAAATCTTAAAGTCCTATAGCAAGCCTCGGATCTAAAAGCTACTCCGGCCGCAGAGCCCTCTCTCTTCTCCACGCAAGTGTCAGCAGAGCTTCCTGTCTCATGATGCACTCGTGTGGAACCGCTCTGCCCTGCACATTGGCATATGATCAGGAGGGTCTCTGTGTCCTACTTTTCGTTGTCAGGGGTCCTGGGCTGGGAAATTGCAAACATAGGTGAACATAATTCTGAGCTTTGCCCTGTTATAATATCGCTGTGATAATAATTAGGTCATGACAAAGTGATCAAAGTGACTAGACGGTACATGTAAAGTGTTTATTAAAGGGCACCTATTGTGCCCATTTTACAAGATGTAATTTAAGTCTCAGGTGTCCCCAGAATGTGTCTGTGAAGTTTCAGCTTAAAATACCTCACAGATCATTCATAAATCCATGCTGTAAACACACATTTCTGACTACAGTCAAGAACAGGCTGTTTTGGTGCATGTGCCTTTAAATGCAAATGAGCGGCTGCGTGCCACCCCCCTCTCCACGATCACACTTCCTGCCCCAATCGGATTCTCTGCCAAATACTAACAAGACATCTGCTTGGTTTTGATTATCAACTATATCGTGATCGCTCTCACTTTCATGATCACTCTCTATCAGTTTAAACTTCTAATGGATCATTTTCTGAGCACACTTATCTGAAGCACAAGCACACAGACAGCTGGCTGTCAGACGTCAAGTCTTGTGAGTAACTTCTTTTTCACATTTTTTGTTGTGTTTAAACTGTCAAATACACTCAAGGTTCTGTCAAAAACACACACAGTTCACATAAACACAGTTATGTCTGTGAACGTAAATAGCAATTATATGTGTATATTAGATCTGTGGCGCATTCCCTCAAAAAAAAAAAAAACTAATCCACTGCATTCAGCGACTCAGACGTCAGGAGTAAATGAAGACTGTTATGTTCACTCTTACATCCAACAATAAAACATCTCACAGTTACTTACCAGAAGTTGTTGTCGCTACAGCTGCTTGAGTGTGGAGAAAATGGCGGACAGCGTACAACTCGCAGAGGGTGGTAACTATGATAATGCAGGACTGTTAGTCAGGGGCAATGGGTGGGGCCTGAGCAGTGTGACAACAATTAAAACAGCATATCTAATTAGGGATTGACGATATATCGGCTGATTTTAGTCAGTGCACAAAGATTTACCAGATTACTAAGTGCACTGTTGGCTACAGTTTTTCCCCCCTTTTTAATCGTTTTTAACTTTATTTGTGAAAAATATAATAGGATTACAGAATCACGAAGTTTCTATCTAAAGTATAAATCGACGGAGCCCTGGACATGACATGCAGGAAAAAATATATATATCATGGCCACGAATTAACAATTCGTTCTCTCGTTTTAGTAATTCGTGGCTATGATTTACTAATTCGTTTTAAGTTTTAAGTAAATCGTGCACACAATATAATAATGCGTTCCCTCGTTTTAATAAATCATCCACACAATATAATAATTAGTTCCCTCGTATTACTAAAATGTGTGCACGTTATAATAATTTGTTCCCTTGATTTAGTAAATCATGGCCACGTTGTACTAATTCGTTCTAATTCGTTTGAACTAAAACATGGCCACGATTTAGTAAAACGAGGGAACAAATTATTATATCATGCTCGCAATTTACTTAAAATGAAATGAGTAAATTGTGCTGACGTATTAGTAAGTCTTGGGAACTAAATGTTCATTTTTTTTTCCATATTACATGTGCTGGACTCCGTATAAATCTGCTTATTTTACAGATTTTTTTTTTTTTTTAATCAAGTTTAAATTACTTTTTGCATATTGATATATTTTCCAATTAATCATTTCTAATTTAGTAAATATGTAAAATACATTCATTTTTATTGCAGCAATTGTTATGAATGTGTTATTTTCTATCTTTAAATTAAAGAGATATCACATATACTGTAGCCTTACAGTATATATCAGCTTTATATCAGCCATCGGTCACCCTCTCAAAGATATTGGCACCAATAAAAACTGCAGTCCTATGTAACTGAGTATACTTTCTACAGTGTAGTTTACTGATTGTATTACATATTTGTGGCAAAAAAATATAAGCGCTGAGCAAACATTCTTGAAATAAAGTCCACCGAGAATAATATACTGACAAAATGAATGTAAGATTACATTAGCTAATATGAAACCGGAACTGGAGGTGCTGTCATCAAGCAGGGTTATTTAGAAAAGAGAGGGCTTTCCTGAGAAAGAAAACCGCTGCAGGCAGAAGAAGGGTGCTGTGTTTGTACTATAAAGCACACACGAGCAGTGGAACTAAGGCAGAAGATTTGTGCAAATTGGACTAAAAATAAATATACAGTACCATGAGTGAATAGGGCTCCGAATGAATGGAGCTATCCGATCAAGACATTGAGCTAGCCGCAAGATAACAGCCTGTACTGTTCCCCCATCTCCCATTCCCCATTCTCCTGCGCCATTAATCACTCGCCCTTTGGGGAGGACCCAGGAGCATGATATTTAGCTCAACAGAAGAAACAGACTTAACCACATCACAGTGAATTAGATCGGAGCAGATACAAAATGTTGTATCTTCTACCTCTTGTGGGTTGCTGGTTTTCGGCTTTTTGGGGATGGTGATTGCAGTTGCTGCTATCTGTGAAAAGGTCACCATCTGCAAAGGAACCTGGGATCAATGGTCATTTCTGAGGAAATGTGCCTGCTAGATAGAAGCCACAATGCTTTATAAGAGTCTAAATGAATGCTTCAAGGTCACAACTTCACTGCTGAAAACCAGCATGTTGTGTTTTGAATGCTGGTGCTGCAAGGCACACTTGTCATAATATTTCACAATATTACTGTGTTTTTGATCAAATAAATCCAGCCTAAGTGAGCATTAGAGACTTCTTTCAAAAACATTTAAAAGTCTTAACCAACCCCAAACTTTTGAACAGTAGTGTATCTGTTTATGGGTCAATGACGTTATGGGTAATTTTTTTGCAAAGATATGACATCCAATGTATGTAAGGTAGTGCAACTAGATCTCTTTTATTGAATCCAAAAGGTTTTAATTATATTTTGCTACATATAAAGGTATTTTAAAGATTCTGAAGAGTCAAAAGGTCATTCAGTTTAACCAGCCAAAGGCCAATGCAGCAATTTCATTTGTGATTAAAATATCTTATGTAATAAATGTATATATTTTTTATTCTGGCATGGTTTTATAACATCATATATCAACATAGTGTAAAATGGTATTAAAATTATGTGTAGAAGTCGTTACTTTGTCCGGAAAAATGAATTTCATTGATGTCATTCGGAGTAACCAATATAAAGGGACCATTTTGGATCAAGTCATGCGGTTATTATCATGTGACAGGATGTGACGTCATTCAGACACCTGCAAAGGACCACATGGTCGTGAAGCAAAGTAACTAACTCTCTTTTAACTTTTTGAAAAATTCATGTTTTCACTTGCTCATACACATGTCCCGAAACATCAGGTCATTTGGTACAACCGCTATAAAACATGGAAAATGTTGTAATATTTTAAAAACTTGCACTAAATATAAAATGTTTGATTGTCCTTTTGCTAGCTAGCTAGCTAGATATCAGCCTGTTAGCATTGTTTGAAAATATCGTCATTCGGTATAACCAAAAGTGTCATTCGGTAACTGGAAATTCTGAAATTTTGGTTAAACTGAATGACTTTTTTGGTGACAAATTTTGTCCATCTTGTAAAAATGACAAAAACAGCGTTAATTGATTATAAAACCACATAATCTCATTGTTAACATGTAATAAAACTTCAAAATTAATTATATCTCCATTATGTTTTTTTACACTTTTCAAAACCTTATTCGTCAATGCCCCTTGCTGCTTAGATTTTTTTTTTTAAATCCTTCTAACAGTCTGTACTACACATTGCTCATTTTGAACAAGTATAAATTACTGTCCTTCAGAAAGCAGCAAATCAAAGATTTTTTTCCATTCTTGAGATCGAAGGAACATATTAATATTAAAAGGTCACTGACAGAGTTCAAACACGCTGTACTGTACCGAGGGCATTATGACCTTCAGTATAAGAGTCTTCTGTTTAACATAGTCCTGCCCTGCAATTGTTATAAGCAATGATTTGCTACCTGTCTCGGGTCTTATCCAGATGTTTTCTTCTATTCCTCCTACTACTCCATTTTACATCAGCAGGAAAGCTTCTGCATAGTGACAAATAATAAATAATATCACTGAGGCTCACAAGTCTGAAAACTAAATCATGTAATGAAATCAGACTCATCACTACTGTATGTGTGCTGTTAAGTGACATTGATAAAGGCAGACCTCTTTGATGATCTCATTGCTGTTGGTTACACAGTTTGAAAATTTTTGTCAGCTGTCTCTGCCTTAAGTGTCATACAACAACATAGACCTGCTGCATTAGGTGTAAATTCACCTTGTTTGGCCGATGTGAAAAGGGCATGCTGACTAATTGCCTGGTCTTTGCAGGCTCCTGTGGCGTCTTTAATTCTCTCTAACCTTTACCAGAGATGTGCTCGCCAACAGTGAAGATCTCAGCCTGTATATATGACCCTTTATACTCTCAATTTACTTCAACATTAATAAACTGGTTTGTGTGTAAACTGGTTGTGTATTTTAGTTATAGTAGTTTTGAAATCAAAATTTAAGTTTTTTAGCTCTTAGTATGAACATGTTAGTCTTAAGGTTATGAATAAGCTGGTGTGCTCCACACTTCAGCTTCTCATCAGATCTTCTGTCAAATCAAATGCTCTCTACAATCTACAGCTTCCCGCCCCCTACATTATAAATAGATGCTAAAGCTGTGGCTGAAATCGGTCACGTAAATTACTATTTTATTTACATTTACTATTTTCTATATGGTGAATGGCACATAGTGGAAAAGGAACAAATAAGACAGTGTAAATATACTTTCCATTGAGGTGAATGAAGTCTGGTTTCATGTGTCACACAAGAGCACAGAGCAGATCATATTACAAAATGTATCGGACCCATTTGAATTCTGCACAGAATGCTATATTTTTAAAGTGATATGGAGGAGATTAGGAAGAGAAACGGTTAGAGATTAGAAGGAAACGTTATCAGCTTTATCAAGCTTTTACAGCTCTGGCCGAGCTGTAATATAAACAAAGCGCTATTGGCTATTTTAAAAAAGGGGAGGAGCTGTTCAAAATGTCCTGCCCTTATGTCTTATGTCTTTCTGTTTTATGTTTTCCTGTCTCAGTTGAAATTATGTCAACACATTGAATAATGCTGCGCGTTCCAAGGCACTTCAGTGGCCCTTTAAGTATAGTCAGTTATAAACATATTAACTAACTTGCTCAGAATGATTCTCTTCAAACTGTTGCACCATCAAAAGCAGCTGAGAAAACTGACCGCAGAAGAAGAATGTAGTGCTAAATACTCTATGAAAATTTCAAATAAAAGAATCGCTAATATGTTGTTTTTTTTTTTACTTCAGTCTTTCAAATAATAATAATAATAACAATATTGTAGACTCTTAACTTGCATGAATATCTGAACATGCAATATATCAAAAGAAATAACAGACCCTCTGCTTTAAAAAAAAAAAAAAAAGGTTTTATTCTAGCTTCATGCATTCTATTTTTATCAACATTTTAATGTGGGTAAGTTTCATAAAAAAAGGAAAATTTTAAGCAAAAAGCTGAGACAATCACGTTTTTGTCAAAGACTACATCTGGATCGGATTCACAACGATGATCAAAGCATAGATGGAGTAGATTGAGTTCATCAACATCCCTAAAGCGTGCACAGTCCTATAGCTCGTCCTGGGTCGACATTTCATTTGGTAACATTAGGCAGTTTTGATTTGTATGCTGTTTAATGTTTTATGATTGTGTTATTTTACATATGATTCTGCTTACATATGCTATCAATTGTTTCTGCTTCTTCTTCGCCTGTGTTTTGATGCGGAGATTCTGTATTCTTTCAGAAGATGCGTAATAGCGCCCCCTACCATAAAACATTGAAAACGCGGAAAGCCGTAAAATTCCGTCAATGGCGGGGAAGCGTTGTCTCTTAATAAATGACGGAAAATTCCGTCAATGGCAGGGAAAGAGTTAATTTATTTTTTCAATTTGTAAATATCAGCTAAATTAATATAATAATAATGTATTTTTCATCATACAATATTTTTCGTCAGTTTTGTCAATACCTGCTAAAACACCCCTGAAATGAAATACATTTACTAATGTACTACTGCGTTCTGACATTTCGAAATGCAACAATGCATGAAATTAAGCTTGCATAGAAAGAGGCATTTGCTTTTACATACTTTCAAACAGCAGGCCTTGTATAAAACATTCAGTTTTTACAGTCTGAACTGACTGTAAACCATCTAAAAATGATAAATTCAAGTTTAAAACAAATGGATTTTGTTTAAAAATCAATGCAAACAATCCAAAAATCAGGCTCTGGGCAAAAACCACCCGTGTCAACTGAAGTCAAAGAGCACACACAGCGTAAAACACATGGTTACGGACATGCACGCAGAGCTGTGACGCTCTGTGGGGGAGGGAGGCAGGAAAACAGTGAGAAGTGTGAACCGTGACTCCTGTAGGAACATGTCCACAGGCCCTACGGATTCTATCAGACCTGAGGAGTCACATGGGCCATGGTGATGCATAACACACACCAACCACAACCACACACACAAACACATACAGCAAAGTGTCCCGACCCCTCCCCGGCCCAAAAACCCAGTTTTCCTGCAGACATATATGCAGTCTCTCTTTTTAATGTGGCACGGCTGCGACTCTGATGGTTAGTGGCAGCTCCATCTCCCTGTGTTTCAGTATTTCCCTTTGATAAAGCCCGAGGAGAGAGAAAGAGTGCCAGCCCGACGCCTCGGCACAGGCCTCGCGTCCCGGTGGGGGGTGTTTTCCTCGCTGCTGCCGTGGCAACGACATGTGACAGCAGGAGCACATGGCAAGAGAGCATCTTGGTAAACTCCCCCTGTGCATCTCCATTTGATCCTACCCTTATTCTGGTCATCTACACATCCCAAGACAGCCATTTACATACAGAATAAAACCTGGCTGGTGTGTGTGTGTTTTTACCGAAAGCCTCACACACACTTGGGTAAAATTAGCCGAATGTGTGGGCACGCACACTGCAATGAGCTTGCTCATAATACATCACCCAAAAAATCCCTCCCAACCAAAAGCCCTCCTACTCTGTATTCAGAAGATTAATCATTTAGCTTCAACGAGAGTTTTTTCCTATCGTTATTAGGGAGGGAAATGATTCCTCTTTGCAATTAGACACAAAACAAGGAAGAAAATGTAAATTTTGGAAAAGTAGTTTCTTGTATTGCACTAATAAGGATCATTATTAGACATCTTGTGTGGGACTTTAATGATGGCAGTACAAGGGTCCCATGCGTGTTGGAATGGTGAATAGATTAACCTGTGCTGTGAAGCCACGAGCGGAGCATCTAAATAAAATATTCAGAGCAGAGTGCCGAGCGAACAGACTCGGGTCCCAGCACCAAGCCTCTGCCGTCTGCCACCCGTGTTAATATTTCAATTACACTCATGAATAAATGAATTAAATAGGTCCTAACATTGTCCCTGTTCCTTTTCTGCAGGAATTACGGCATTGTACCAGATAAGTCTGGCAGGGGTGATAGCAGTTTTTTTTTTTTTTGGTTGGCCTCAAAGATCAGTTAGAGAGGCAGCATGCTAGCGGAAAAATAGAGCACATATGGCACCTCAGGTGCAGCAGTCAAGATGTTTCATGACACGCTCCGGCATGTCTGATGACCATATGATATGATAAACTGAGCTTCACATTTTCTCATTAAATATAACAAGCAATTAGGAAATAAGATAAATATCTAAATGTTATTTACAGTAGGTGTGCAATCCTGATAAAGGATTCGAATCCCTCCAAGAGCAGCCATTCACTCAATTTAATTGAGTAATTAGTCCAACCAAGTCTAATTAGTTTCCATCAAAACTGTTGACGGCGTGTCTATGAGCTTAGCATTTGTTCATAATAAGCCTAATGACTAAAATAAAGGAAATTTATTTATTTATTTGTTTAATCTGTTATTTCCTTTGCTTATTTCTTTGATAATTGTTGTGTATTAAGGAAATCTGCAACAGCAAATCTAGAAATAAGTGCCGCTCTTCACATTGACTGACACATTGAGTATGCTATAAATCACAAGATTGCTCACTCAATATGGCAGATGTATGAATGAAAGTTTTGCTTTTGAGTTAAAACAGCCAATACCCAACTAATCACCAGCTAATACCAATTTCAGCACAGCTAGAGCAAAATTTATGACACCACTGCTGATTTAAAAAACTATAATTCAATAAGTTTGGGGTCTCCTATGCTCATCAAGGCTACATTTACTTGATTAAAAAAACAGTAAAAACTGTAATTGTCATGATCGGTGGCTGTAACACATGCATGACGAATGGAGTACAACAAACTAAGGGCCAGATTTACTAACAGCTTGTGCCAGCACAAACCCTCTTTTGGCATTAAAAATCTACTGTCGGGATTTACTAAAGACATGCTGTGCAAAATTAGCACTGAAAAGGCGTGGATTGAGTTGTTTATGTGGCTGACCTTATATGCATTTGTAGGAGTTTCCCAGCAAAATTTATGGGAGGAGAGTATATAAATGAATCACGCAACATGATTTACTAATGTTTGCGCTAGTCAATTTACTGACGTTTGCGCCATTATTTAACACCCAAAAAGAGAATGTCTTAACCCATTTTGTGACATGGCTACAATTGTTGCTGCTAGGAGGAGACACCGCAGAGAACAGAGAGCGTGTGGTAGAATGGAGAAAATATTTTCCAATATTTTTGTGCGTTAGCAGTAGATCACGCGCAAAACTTGCCACTCCCACTCTCATGCTAATTTGCCCTGTTTAGTAAATCTGGCCCTAACCGTCTTTAATAATAATTCCAAAGGTTAATCACACACTGTAAAAAATATTTTCATGATTTGTTATCACAACATTTTTTCTTCTGTCAAATCAACTTAAATTAAATTAATGTAGTCCAGATAACATAATATTTTGAGTTTCTGTTGATTAAACCAATCACCTTCATTGTATTAACTCAAATTTTTAATTTCAATGAACTCAAAATTTTAAGGCAACCAGGCAACATACTTTGAGTTAAACCAACAATTCTTTTTTACAGTGTAATAATATACACAACCACATAAACTGAAACAAGACTGGACAAAATAACACAAGAAACTGAGGGCTTAAATACACAGGGAAAGATTAACTGAAACTGAACAGGTGTTCCCTAATTAGGAACCATGGAAACTAACTCGCAAATCAGGCAGGTAAAACGAGAACAGAACACAGAGAAAACAAAACCAAAACAGGCTACACATGACAGTAGTATTACAAATATTATTACAATTTAAAATAACTGTCTTCTATGTTAATATATTTTAAAATTGTATTTATTCCTGTGATGAAAAGCTGAATTTTCAGCATCATTACTCCAGTCTTCAGTGTCGCATGATCCTTCAGAAATCATTCTAATTTTAGTATTCTTTGATGAATACACTGTTCAAAAGAACAGCATTTACTTTAAATAGAAATTATAACATCATAAATGTCTTTATTGTCACTTTAATGCATACAATAAAAAAGTATTTATTTCTTTAAAAAAACAAAAAAATTATTGACTCCAAATTATTGAACGCTAGTGTATGTTGGCCTTAAATGTTAATAGGAAGCTCACTAGGTTTAGGAACAGATTTAATAACTCAGCATAAAAGCTGAACCACCGAACACTTTTGGGGTGCACATGTTGTTCTTGTGTTATTTGCATTCCTTGTCTGAATTTTCAGGCCCTCCTCTGCTGTCAGAACTCATTTAGCAGTTTCTCCCAGGCTTCTAGACCTTTCCGCTGCCTGACATAACTGACATTTACATTTGCCCTCTATCAAAGAAAGAGAAACAAGGGTTTAGATCTCTCCACTCCCATAACAATCTCTCTCAAAAGGGCGGCAGAAAAATGACCATCCTCACAGCAATCTTATCAAGCGCTATTTAATCACGGCGGTAAGAGCGAGAGAATCCATTTTCCAGGTTGTCAGCGTCACAGTGGGCCAAACTGTCCATTCTCAGTGGAAGAAATGACAGCACTGGTTTGAATGAACTCTACATTTCACTCGTCACAGCTTTTCCTTCATTCTTTGTCGTTGCATAATTGTTTTCTTTGTGCGCACCTTAACGGAATAACACAAAACGTGACCATTTATTGATGTTGCATTTATTGGTGCTTCTTGTCCTTGGGGTATTTCCACTTCAAAGCGGTGTGTGCAGATAAAACAGAGAGTGGAGGAGAAATGCTAATTCATACAGTTCAAAATGCAGGCATAAAGGACAGGCAGAAATCAATAGAGCTCCCCTGCGCGAGGGAAAGTCAACAGAGCAGAAGAGTCCAGTGCCCGAGCACATAAATAATATTTATGTAGACGGCAGATCCAAACAACCACAGGGGAGCATGTATAATTCTGATTCATACATCTGAGAAGCAATGATCTAGTAAATTTGAGACTCGCTCATTTATTTCACACGAAGAGGCTCAGGGGCAACAGGTCGCCACCGGTGATTGTTAAGCCTTATCTGCGTGATAACCGTGGTTAAACGTCAAAGCACTGTTGTGATGTTTGCGGACAAAAAGGTTTGTGGCTCTGAACACAGTTTGTTTGTGTATGTGGGACAAGGGCAGAATCTGTAATAATGCTGAGGTGAAAGAGAGCTCATTTGTTAGACATTCCAGTGTTATTCTAGCTTACTAATTGCTGCTCTCTCACCTATTGTCTTCAGTCTACCTGAGAGGACATGGAGTACATTTTGCAAACTGAGGGAGAAACTACAGAGCCCAACTAACTGCTGCAGTTTCTGAGAAAAAGAATTTATCAATATAGTAATCTTGTTAGTGATTTAAAATGTGAACGTATTAATATTCCAGGTTCAATACAATTTTATCTGTTGCCAATCTACCTAGAAAAGTATTCCAATCTCAAAGGGGTGATTTAGACAACAGTTTAAAGCTTAAATAACACAGTTTTTGTCCAATCAAATGCTTTTAGAACCAGAACGACCAGTAACACTTTATTTTGATAGTCAACTTTAGACATTCTACTAACTATAAGTAACTTTGCAACTACATGTCAACTACCAGTCATTAGAGGATTAGTAGTTAATGTTTAATTACTTCAGTACTAATTTCTCACTAGAAATGAAATCAAAAGTTGAAAAAATGGTTCAAAAACATTTACACACAAACTGACCACCAACCTCAACTTTCAGATGTCATTTTTACTTTTTAGTATAACTGTCAACGAATCAAATGCACAGAATGGCCACGGACACACTGCAGCTAAATTCAGTCGTCACTTCACCTTTTAGTGCTTAATCGCGTTCTGTACACACACAGTTCAGTAAAATACGGGAGTGACAACCGCATTCTACAACCGAATTAACTCCTGAAAAATACAGGAAGTGACAACCGCATTTACAGAAATTCTGTGTAGTGTGTACGGAACCGAACTGAACAACTGTGTCTCCCTTCTGTATGCGCGGTGAATCACAGGGAAAGCATGAGCCTTGACTCATTCAAGTTGCCAGATCTTGCTAGAAAAATCAGCGAACAAGAATAAGCCCATAATAAACCGAAATAAATCCAAATGTTTTATGCTGAAAATGAGACCAAAATATCACGATTCATGTCTGCTTACTTTAATAACTCAATAAAACCGTTCACTTTATGAGACAAGCTTAAACAACAAGCCCAAAACACTTATAATGAATGATATGGCAACACAGAAAGAGTGCGCTCTGTGTGAAACAGTCTGTAGAAGCATAAACACAACATGACGCTTCTGTTGACTATGTTAGTGTGTTTAGTTAAATTGTTGATAATAACGAGTGTTTTGTCACTGTAATATTACTTTGGTTACAATAACGGATACCAAACCTGAGAGATGCCAAAAGGTCACTATGGTTTCCAAGCTGTCAATCATCGCATATTCGAGACTGAGTTGTGTTCCGTACACACATGTAACGTTAATTTAGGGGATTCACTTCCGCATTTAAATGCAGTTGTCACTCCTGAAACTTACAGTGTGTACGTGGCCAATGTTGAGCTATCATAGGCCGTGAAGGATACATCTATGCTGCCTTCAAATATCAATCAGATGAATCAGAATTTATTTAATATACGTAGAGCTATGAATATGTTAATTAGCCCCGCCTACATTCACTCGCACTCCACTTGGTCAACTTACTGAGGTAAACCCTGCACAATGGTATCGTTTTTTACAACGTTGGACACATAACTCTAATTAATATGATTACCCTTTTGCTTGACTACGTTATCAAACAGCTAATAATGTGTTGCTAATACTACACAAACTATGTTCCCGTTCGCAAGTCAGACAGCTGTCTTCTAAAAATCAGTATCCTTAGAAACATTTTGAACAACTCAGAACGTCAATGGAGAAAGTTCATCATAACATCGTAATATACATCATACACCCGCTATATTGCTAAATCTACCCGATTTTTCATATCAACAGAAAAATATACGTGATAACCTGGCTTCTCTTGAGGCTCCCCTGTTTCAGAGCGGTCATAGTTAATGATATGCTAAAGCCCACCGGCACATTGACGTGATTGGTTACAAGGTAGTTTGTGACATAAGAAAGACCAGCGATTTCAAAGGTTTTTAAAAGGTCTTTGGTTCACTGCAGTTTTAAAGAAAAAATACTCAGCAATGGTATTGACTTATGAATTTGCGCACAATTTGTCTTAAAGCATATTAAAAACAACACATAGACATATAAACAACATTAAAAACTTGATTTTCACCTCATGGGGACTTTAAAGATGGCATGAAATGGAATTTTATCCTTTTTCTAAATGAATCTTATTGATCTTATTGTGCATTATTCATTCATGCTTTTTTAATTTTTAAAATTTGTTTTGACCATACCTTTAAGTCAAAATATCATAACTTGAAAATGACAGACATCTCTTTGGTGATATATGCAGGATTTCTCCAATCATTTAGTCACCTTAAACCCTGCCCCTTTCTTACAATCGGCTACAAGCTTGCATTCAGATCTGCCTCCATCCAATCAAGAACTGATGGATAGAATGATGTCCCACCCTTCTTTTTTTCTTTTTTGACAATCCAGTTTACTTGAATGTACATCACAATACAGAAGAAAGTTCTGCTGCTACTTTCGTTTCAATGCAACACAGAATATGCTTTCTCATGGAGACTAACTATCAATGTAATACTTGATGAAGATGAAGATTATTCTATTATAATTGCTTTAGATACTGCAGTAACCTTGAATAGAACATGCATAGAGCAAAATATGCTCTGCAATTGTTCTAATGGGTCACTGATGGCTCCATGAAGTTGCCATTACAGTTAATCTAATCTAAAGTGTTCTCACTGATGAAGAAAACAAGGCAAGCCATAACACCATATAATTGCCATGCAGGCATCTGGAATATGAAGGAGAATTAATATGAAGTATGCACGCAATTTCTTTGTGAAGCATCTTATGGTATGGAATGATCCAGCACACATAAAGTAATGAAATAACAATCACTTCTATTGGATTACAGAAACTGACAACCTTCATCCTCCATCTACCAGCAGAACCACAGTCTGTTTCATTTCAGATATCAATCATGCTAAACTGAAGAAAATCTGTTCATGTAGGGCAAAATCTGGCCAAAAACTTGATCCGTGTCAGTAATAATAAAGGGTAAGAGGTTCTCAGCCTCGAACGCACCATCAGGACTTTACTCCTCCGTTTAATACAGCCTGTTCACATAAGAACTACATTGAACCAGCCTGTCCGCCCTTTTCAGGACTTTGTTAAATGTTGTCAGAAGCCCATCTACAAGGCGTCTCTGCAATTATTCATCCCACCATTTTGTGTAATTATAGACTGTGAGACAGGCGATATGTTTAGCTTATGGTTCAGTGCTTTTGCTCAGAACTTCTCCCTCCCAGTTGTGTGATGCAGTATGCCGAGAGCTTTGTGATGATGAACTTGCCAAAACTGCTGGTGTTCTGTGTCCTTGGCCAAAGCCCAAGAAACTGCAGGCATCCTGCCATTACTTTATCTGTAGTCATCAAATCAATATGAGCAGAAGGGGCATTTGAATGGCAGACCATTTTTTCTCAAGGCAGAAGAGGAGGAGACATTAAGACTAACATCAGAATTCATCTGAATCTAATCCCAGTGGTCTCCAATCTCATTTGTACTGTGAGGGTGACTGAAAAAAGTGGAAAATGAAAAGTCTGATCCACAAAACATACTTAATGTCTCTGAAAAGAATTATAACTTGCAATTAATTAAGTGATTCAGTCAGTTCATTCAGTGAAGGATTCTGCAACTTCCTAGTTTGTTTCTTTTTTAATGATTCATTAGAAGATTCAGTTCTTAAGGGTCATTTTTTCTTGAAACAGACTACACTGGTCAAGTTGTATGTTTTTGAATCACTGAAAAGAACTGTCTCAAAAGAGTCATGAATGTTCATAAATTGAATGCTGGTCACTTTTGTTCTGACTAAAAATATCTGGCTCAAAAGAGTCAATTGTTTGTGATTTGGACTACGTTGATCACACTGTATGTTTCTGATTCATAAAAAAAGATCTAGCTCAAAAGAGTCATATGTTTGTGAATCAGACTTCACCGGTCACTCTGGATGTTTTTGACTGACTAAAAAGGATTATTATTATTATAGCTCATAAGAGTCATTCTTTCAGGAATCAGACTACACTGGTCAAACTGTATGTTTGGATTTACATGCAGCTTGTGAGGATAACTGAATAGAAAGACGTGTTTTCTAGCCATTATTTTGCAGTAAACTGACTTTTTATCCCAGTGCAGGAAACACTGAGGGCCTAAACTGTAGAGGACCTAAATATGGATTCAAGTTGCCCTATCGAGTGTATGTGAACAACACACACATGATTCAATCTCAAAATTTAAGAGGCACAAATAAAACTGTGTGTAACTCTACAAGTTGAGTTTGCCCTGCACAAAACAGTACAACTTACTAAATTAGCTCACCTATCCACTGCAGCCATACCTGGGTATGGAGGGTTGACGTGTAAAGCCCTTGAGTAATTTTAGGCAAGAGAGTTTTGGGGTTTAATAAATGAGCAAACTGCACCATTACCACTGAGGCCTGTGGATAGCAGCTTTCCAGTAATACTTCATTAGATAGAGACTGGCCTTCTTTTTCTCTACAAGCCACCCCCATCCATCAGGCACCACATATCGCTCTGTGCTCAATGGCCTATGAGATTGTCCATTTAAGGATGAACCCACTAAAGACATACTATGGCTGGAGAAAAAGACTGCAGCAACTTACACTCAGGCTTTGCATTTCTTTGCAATAATAGAATGTGAATAGATGTGATAATGAAAGATATATATAAAAATAAAAAAATGATACTACTTCAAAACTAGTCAGTAGATTCAAAATCAACTAGTCACCTGAACAACTAGTCAACTAATGAGGTCTAAAGTACAAATAAGATGGTTTTGGTAGGACTGGGTTAAAAATATTATTCTCAATTTTAATCGATTTTCATTTTGAAGAACCGATATCTATTCTTAAATCCCAAGAATCAATCTTTCAGTCTATGCTGCTTTCAGTTGATAAATTAACAGAACATTGTAGCATACCTCCCATCCATTAAATCGAAAAAGGTTTTGTGCTTTGTTACTTCTGATATGAAACAAAGTCTCAGCTTTCAAATTCTGTCAATTTTATTATGAAATTCAAATAATAAATACTGCTTTGGCGCTCTTTAATGTGGCATGACAGATCGCTGGCGCCTCAGTTCAAACAGAACACTTCCACTTTACTACTAGTTATAGCACGAAATAAACATGAATGAATATTAGAAGGTTTGTTGAAAGATACAGTACAACTACTGAAATCCATATCATGTCACATGTAAGCGCTAAATCAGTGTTTCCACCCGAAAGATGCCGAAAAACAGCCTGTAAACAATGTCACATTACATTTACCTCAGAAAAGCCAATTAAAACTCATTAGTCAGTGAGAAAAATTAACTAATGAGAGGAGAGTTTTGCTAAATATATGCACTATATTGCATATTCATTGTATTTTTACTTGACCCGTCATGTTTAAATGTTTTTTTTTATGGGATTTTTATTTCTGTGTCCCTGAGAGTACGTTCCCACATATGGGATTTAGAATGATCAGTGACGTCACATAACTGCCAGATTCAAACTGTGCTTTCACGCTTTGGCTGCGAGACGGATGCGCTCAGCTCTTGTCATATATCACAACTATCCAGTGTTTTCAGCCACATAATGTTGTTTTTTAAGGTTTCAGACATTTAAATACACATAAGCACCAGTAAAACAATACATTTAGAGTTTAAAATACAGACTGATGTCAGACATCAGTGGAAGCAGCAATAACAATCCATTCAAATATAATTTGCCGACATTAATTTATATCAGACACACATGGTGGGCTTAAGTAACTATAAAGTTTACTCTATTATTCTTCCAGTTCACCAGCCACTTACTTGCATGTATTTCAAAAGAAACTGATGAATTCACCTGCTGTAAATCCGACTGACAGGACTCTGCGGGGCAAACTAACATGGCGTTGCCCATCTCGCGTTATAGATCAAGATAAAGATCATTTATAAAGGTTTTTAAATGACAAAACACACTCACTTGCACATATATGAGAATTGGAATATCAGATAGTTGATGACATGGTAAGCAAGTTTGTATTCTAAATAAAAAAGGAAAAACAAAATAATAGTGATCCATCTGGCATACAGTTTTATTATCGCTGCGGTGTGTTACGTGACAAGCATGACGCGTCGCCATGGAAACAATAAGGGCAAACGTTCTAAAATAACGGTCGGCTTAAAAAAAACTCACCCTGCTGGAGCCAGTTGCATAAACTTAGTCACTATATTAAGACTGTGTCTTAAGAACTAGTTTGACCAACTTGCAGTTAACCAAGGGGTAATCAATGTTATTTTTCCAATTCAAATTACACCAATCTACCTTTTTATGTAACGGACTTTAAAAAATTAGGACCACCCTTCAAGAAAAACATTAGTGTCTTAACTTTTAAGACTAGTCTAAGTGGTTTATGCAACCGGCTGGGGTGTCAGCTAGAATATTTTAAACTCACACTTGAAAGGGTTAATATTATAGGGCTGTACCAACTGGGGTTCCCTGTATTAGTTTACAGCATTAGTTAAGAGATATTTTTATCCTTGAGAAAATTTGCCTGTAAAACGTACTGTACCTGATAGGCCCCAATTAATCAATATCACGTTAAAAAGCTTATATAAGTAACTGTATACAAATTTTGTTAAATTATAGTTTAAATGTATAAATAAATAGATAAAATATTACTATATTGTATTTAGAGAATATACTGTGTGTGTGTGTATATATATATATATATTTCTAACATACAAATTATATATATAATATAATATAAATTATAACATAATATAATATTTTTAATTTACATTTTTAAAATCGCTCTTTGAGGAAAAACTTGAGGAAATCAGCACAGTTCACAGTGTACTAAAAGTGTGAGTAAGAGTGACTGGATGAATGTGTGAGCAGTGGATTTGTAGTGGTACTTGCCAGCATCTGCCTGTGGACCACCACATTGCACAGCTGTGACCAGACCATCCGCCCATCCCAAGAGACACACATCCCATGGGCTTGCTTACACCATTTATGCACATACACAGACAGACACACATTTTGTCTGTGCATCAGTGGCTCCTTCTTTGCTGTCCAGGAATTACACAGGATTTAATGTAATTAGAGGACTGACAAGGGCAAACTTTACGCTTATTACTCAGCGCTCGCCCCTGGAGAAAGACAGCATTCACATGGCATTTGGCCAATCTCTAAAGACAAAACCTAAATCCTCTCATTCAGTTTGTTTACAGTTAGAAACATACTATCCATTTATTTGCATGTAATATCGTTATGAAAAAACACAGATCAATGCTTGTATCTATCATGAAATCACAGATACACACAAACGCTAGTATACAGTTTATAGTCTACAAATAATAAAATGAAGAACGCTCACTAATCAGGTTTCCTAATATGAATCTCATCCGTTCAGACGTGCTCTTAGACAAACCACACTCAAAATAACTGTGTTGGAGGGTCGAGGTCTGACGTTCATCAGTTCAGTTTCAACCAGAAGCCAGACTCAAGCTGTGTCCATTTTTCCCACAGCGTTTTGGAGGGCACTGAGAGAAATCAGCTTGGAAACGTCCCCACCCCCAGTTCTCCTCTTCTGGCATCCAATCAGTCCCTCTCCTCACTTCCTTCAGCAGCAGAAACAATCACTGGGCAAACATTTGTTTTGCATTTTTGGTACAAGCCAGTCCAGTACCTTTTGAAACGCTTGCAAATTTAGCCAGCCAGATAATCAAAGAAACGGATGCCACCTCTAAAAACAGCTGCGGAATGTGTTGGATGAGCATGTCCGTGTGTACCATTTTGTACTTTTCTAACCAAAAATAAAGCATCTGTCAAACACAACACAACTCAGTCAATCTCCATCACTAAAATATGTCATTTAGCAAAAACACAGTCAATAATGCTAGGATTACAGCTCCATAATAATCCATAACACCTGCCAACATGCTACAGTTAGAGAAACCATAAAATATGCTTTGACATTTACAGTTTTTGCATTATTTACACTTGCATTATTTATTCCCATTCAAGAAAGTTAGTATAAAGTCAACATGTGATGCATTCATAAGCCATTTACTTTCGTAATACTTCACTTCTGAGCAAAACAGGATATTCATCGTGGGAAAAAAATGTAGGTTGGGACTTTTTATCCATCAGAAATTGACTGTTAAGAAGGCTTTTTGACTGGGACATGGAGGATGAAGGTCAAGTTCACTCACACAAGCATCTTGATGCATCTTAATAGTAATTTGTCTTTTTACATTTTAAATAAAAGAGTGGTTAATGGGCTTGAAACGAACCTGGCTGCCTGACCTGCCTACTTGGACAGCAAATAACATGTTATTGTGCTTAAAAACCTTTTCAGCATCATACTGCATGGTGACCTGAGTCCTTGAAATGTGACCGACTAGGTCAAGGAGCAGCAGAAAAGAATAAGACTAGAATAACTGCTGGCTATGAGTGTGACTCACTAAAAGGTCAGCAATTAGAGACCCGTTTCACAATCCAACAACAAACATTGACTTTTAGTTAAACAACAGAAAGTGACACTTTATAAGTGAAGTAAGCCTAAATGCATTAAATTATACAGCAGGTCAACCCACACGAGTCATCAGACACATGGCCTCCTGACCTCTGAAGTATAAAGCGCAGGCCCTCTGTTTATCAGAATGGAAAAAAAAAAAAAAAAACATGGCTGCAGCAGTTTTAACCCATATAATCACAGCATGAGCTTCAAAAAATACTGAATTCAGGCTCCAAAGTCTCTGTTACTCTCCCTCACTGTCTGATAAATGAAGGCCTCTATAGGGATATGATCACTTAAAACCTGTTAGTGCTCATTTTCTACACTGTACTTCATAAAAATCAGTAGAGCAATCGCAGGGACCCAGTTGATGTCCACATAGTCTCATTACACACAAACGGTGACAAAGAGTGCAGGATGACAGGACTACAGGACTCATAAATGCTGTAATGTATCCCTGAATGGAATGAAATCACAGCAAGATCCAATGGAAGTCTTTTCGGTGTGAAAATAAATATTATTATAATTGTGTCATATTTAGAATTTTATATAAAGACATTTATAATGTTACAAAAGATTATATTTCAAATAAATGCTGTTCTTTTGAACTTTCTTTTCATCAAAGAATCCTGAAAAAAAAAATATTTTGTACAATTGTACACAATAAATGTTTCTTGAGCAGCAGATCAGCATATTAGAATGATTTCTGAAGGATCATGTGACACTGAAGACCAGAGTAATGATGCTGAAAATTCAGCTTTGATCACAGGAATAAATTACTTTATAAAATATATTCAAACAGAAAACAGTTATTTTAAATTGTAATAATATTTCACAATATTACTGTTTTTAATTAAATAAATGCAGCCTTGGTGAGCAGACGAAACTTATTTTAAAAACATTAAAAATCTTAACGATTCCAAACTTTTGACCGGTAGTGTGTATATATATATATATATATATATATACCAACTAAATTACAATCCAGTAATATTATGGTTGTGTTGGTTATCACAGCAGCTCTAAACTTGAAATATTATTGATCATCTCCTAACAAGGTCACATAGGCCATGTACACACTGTAAGTTTCAGTGACAACCGCATTTAAATGCGGGAGTGAATCCTCTAAATTATCGTTACATGTGTGTACGGAACACGACTCCGTCTTGAAAATGTGATGATTGACAGCTTGGAAACCATAGCGACCTTCTGGCGTCTCTCGTGTTTGGTATCCGTTATTGTAACCAAAGTAATATTACAGTGACAAAACACTCGTTATTTTCAGCAATTTAACTAAACGCAGTCGACGGAGGCACCCTGTTTTGTTTATGCTTGTACAGCCTGTTTCACACAGAGCGCGCTCTTTCTGTGTTGCCATGGTCACTCATTATAAGTGTTTTGGGCTTGTTGTTTAAGCTCGTCTCATAAAGCGAACAGGTTTATGGAGTTATCAAAGTGAGCAGACATGAATCGCGATATTTTGGTCTTATTTTAGCATAAAGCATTTGGATTTATTTCGGTTTATTATGGGCTTATTCTTGTTTTGCTGATTTTTCTAGAAAGATCTGGAAACACAAATGAGTCAAGGCTTGTGCTTTCCCTGTGATTCACCATGCATACAGAAGAGAAACAAGTGTCTGATGAACGTTAAAAAACATCATTAACAACTAGTTGTTCAGTTCGGTTCCGTACACACTGCATAGAATTTCTGTAAATGTGGTTGTCACTTCCTGTATTTTTCGGGAGTTAATTCGGTTGTAGAATGCGGTTGTTACTCCCGTATTTTACTGAACTGTGTGTGTACAGAACGTGATTAAGCACTAAAAGGTGAACTGACAACCGAATTTAGTTGCAGTGTGTCCGTGGCCATATTAAGGTCTGGGTTGGTCCGATAGTAAGCAAACAATCAGTTCTCGTTAATCAATGTGTTGGATGCAGGAGAAATGGGCAGGAATAAAGATCTAAACGACTTTGACAAGGGAGAAATTGTTATGGCAGGGTGACTGGGTCAGAGTATCTCTGAAATGGCAATGCTTGTGGGTTGCTCCTGGTCAGCAGTGGTGAGAATTTACCAACAGTGGTCTGAGAAGGAACAAACCACAAACCGGAGACAGATGAGTACCGTTGGTCTGATAAGTACTGTTTTTTTTTTACATCAAGCAGACGACTGTGTACTTGTATGCCATTTACCTGGGCAAGTGATGGCACCAGGATGCACTGTGGGATGAAAACAAGACAGTGGAGGGAGTGTGATGCTCTAGGCAATGTTCTGCTGGGAAACCCTGGGTCCGGCCATTCATGTGGACATAAATTTGACATATGCCACCATTTCAGACCAGGTACACCCTTTCAGTGGTATTCCCTGGTTGAAGTGGCCTCTTTCAGCAGTGTAATGCGCCCTGCCACACTGCACACATTGTTCAGGAATGGTTTGAGGAACAAGATGAAGAGTTCAAGGTGTTGCTCTGTGAGATGTTGAGCAACTGTGAGATGCTGGACTAACAAGTTCGATCCACGACGGCTCCAACTCGCAACCTTCAGGACTTGAAAACTCTGCTGCTTACATCTTGATGCCACATACCACAGGACACCTTCAGAAGCCTTGTAGAGTCCATGCCTCGGCGGGTCAGCGCTGTTTTGGCAGCATGCGGAGGACCAACAGCGTATTAGGTAGGTGGTCATAATGTTTTGGCTCATTGGTGTATAATTTAACCAAATTTCAAACAATTACTCCCTTTAACCAATGTTATTTTGCTAGATAAATTGAGGTATAGATGTTCAAACACACATATACTATGTCATCCTAAGACACATTACAGTTTAATTGAATTTGAGCTATTATGGCAATGCTTTTTAGAAAAAGTGTAACTCATTGCGACAACACGACAAGATGCTTTACATAAGCTTGAGGCTCTTGGTATTTTGAGAATAACAGAAATGTATGGCAAGGGCTCAGAGCTCTGCAAGGGTCCCTGCACTCTGTGTGCAAATCTGACAAGATGCATTTGCTCCTCCATGAGGCGTAAGCTCCAGTGATATCTGAACGCATGACACCAGTGTGGTAGTATGAGCTGGGCTCAAGGAGGTCAAGAGAGATCACTTCAATAGAGTCAAGCCCACTTGTCAAGCCCATATGAAAGCCCGTGCCTAATCCACATGAATCGAGCGGTTTAGTCCAAATTTTTTGAAGAGGCTTGTTCACTTTATATGATGAATAAATTGAATTTAGGCTTTTATGAACATATAAATATGTCACTAGACTTTTGCAACTGTTCTTACATTGAACAGACTTAGAAGCCTGTATTAGCTTTTGCCTATGCTGGCAAGTTCATACAGTTTTTATAGCA
The DNA here is from genome assembly GCA_037950675.1 of Hypophthalmichthys molitrix. Classification (NCBI taxonomy): domain Eukaryota; kingdom Metazoa; phylum Chordata; class Actinopteri; order Cypriniformes; family Xenocyprididae; genus Hypophthalmichthys; species Hypophthalmichthys molitrix. The sequence goes on along the minus strand of CM075510.1, from coordinate 23,415,462 downwards.
AGTTTTTACTTGCTGGGACCCCTGAAGAGTAGCCACTATCTAGGTAATGGCTAATGGGGATCCAAATAAACAAATACGTAGATTTTTTTTTCCTTGAAGTCAGGTGGTGCAACTGCAATGAATGTCCCTACATGAATTAAAAAAAAAGCTAATTATTTAAGCTAAATAAATAAATAAAAAAGCTACAGTTGTCTATTATTGTTCTATTTTTTTATTATTGTTATAAAATGTTAGTTTTACGTTAAAGATGCTTTATACCTTAAATTATTTTCATAATAATTCTTAAATAATCTTAGATGCCACTATCATATCAAGTGAAGAAAAATCAGTCACACTTTATATTAGGTCTCTTTAACTACTGTGTACTCACATGAAAACAAAATTGTGTGGTGTGATATACTTGATCATGTTGTTTTGCAAAACACTTGTGCTGCTATTAAGGTGGGATACGGGTAAGATTAGGGACAGGTGGTATGAGTAGGTTAAAGGGTGGGTTAAGGGATTAAATAGGTAAGGGAAAGGTCAACAGTGTAATCACGGATGTCATTACAGAAATTAAATATAGATATAATATGCAGACATATTTTAAAACAAATACAAATGTAAATGTAAAACATATGTATATGTACACAAAAAGTACATTGTATTAAATTAATCATTTAAATTTTAAAGACACTTAATATAAAGTGGGACTGAGAACTCAGCACAACACAGGGAGCACATTAAAATTATTGTGTATTTAATGTTTTAAACATTTTGATGAATACATTTTTGATATTTTAATTTAAAATTCTCAGCTGACTTAAGCTGATGATTCTTTTTGTATCAATATAAAACATGACTTTGTTGTTATTCGATCACAATCGAATACAATGAATCTAACCAATCTTTTGCACTGTAGCCTATTCCAGTTTCTACATTCCGAATGTGATGTCATGTGATTTATTCTGTTTTTGATCAATTTACTACTTTTACTACAATAGACACTATTAACTAAAACACTTGTATGGATTTTATTTTTATATGTAATTGAAATGGGGGGGGGGGGATCCAGTATTCAGCATATTCCCTGTTATTATTAATGTTGTCAGGTGGTACAACTGATCATCAGGTGGTGCAACCATGTAAATTCATGATTTTAACCAACAAATAATAGGTCAAAGTGAACAAATGGCTGAAACCTATAGATTGTGAATAGTTAATGTACTGAATGCATTTGCTGTTATACTTTAAAAGTAAAATTGAATGCTAAAGATACTAAATACCTAGCCAGTAGAATTCGATAATTATAAATTAACATGAATAAAATACACAGCCACAAAATAATAATGTGTTATGTATTGTAGACACTCTAAGGGTTACTTTGCTAAGATTTCTCAATAATATTAGGAATATATATATATGCAAATATTTGGTTGTACCACCTGACAAAAAAAAAAAGAAAAAAAATAATTTTAACACTTTGAAATGTTATTTAACAATTTAAACTTGTTTAAAAATATGCATTACATCAATTTTGAAAAGTTTTTTTTAAATACCTTTTTTGAAGCTTTATTTGTCATTGACCCAGGGACAGAAATCCCTCAGATTTCATTAAATTATTATTATTTGTGTTTCGAAGATGAATGAAAGTCTTACGGGTTTGGAACGACATGAGGGAGAGTAAATTATGACAGAATTTTCATTTTTTTGGGTGAACTAACCCTTTAACAAATGTATATTCACAGAGCTTTAGAATGGGCACTAAAAAGCAGGTTGGGGATCTTTTTTCTCTTTTCTTTTGCTGAAACACTTTGAGGGGCAATTGTTAAATTAAGAGCCACTCATACCTCCATCAGAGCGATAAGGAACATAGCGGTTTAGTCTGAAGCAAATTCATTTCTCTAAATGTGAAGTATTGAATCCACATTGATATCAATTATATACCACAAAGAAGCAAAAAAAAACTTCCATAAAGGAGAAACCACAGAGTCTACAGATCTGAAAGATATAGGGTAAATAACCACTACAACTGACAAGAGTTGAGCCCTTTTCAGGATAATTGCACAATAAAAGTACATCAATGCATTTTTCTATTTCTATTTGTGGCCCGCTCACTATTTAAGTGGATGACAACTATTTAAGGCAAACAATATCATTTACCACAGATGAAAGTGGACCCCTACAAAAACGATCCCTGCTGTCTGGATGATCTAAGACCAAACTATGACCTTTAGTACAACTAATGATCTCCAGTCCACTGAAGATACTGAGGGGGTCCTTCGCAGTGCAAATGTTATGTGGGTTTCTCTCTTTAATTTCTTTCCAGATCTTTCAAGTGGATCTGTGAAAGGCTAAGCGCTGTGGGCACGGCCAGCAGCACCCAGGCGCAGGCGAACGGATGGGTTCTGCCTGTCTGGGGATGCGTTGAGAGGGGATAAAGGGATAAAGAGCCTCTGCTCTGGGACTGATTACTTACAGCTGCCCTGTTAAATCCTTGCATGCATACGCACTGCTACTACTGTTTGCTTTGTTTACAGTTTGCGAGTGTCGTGTGAGTGTGTGCGTATACACAGGTTTGGCTATACTTGTGATGGCCAAATGTTTGAAAATGATGCTACAAACACAACAAAACGTAATAAACTATTTTGTGAGGACATCTAAAGTGGTCAACACTATTAAAGGCACACTATGTAAATTTTCGCCGCTAGAGGTCGCTTATTCAAAACAAGTAGGTTGATGACGCCTTGATTATGCAGAATCATGGGAGGTGTTGTCTTCACATCTACAGCCGGTTGAAAAGATTCGGAATGGGACTTGGGCAGAAATCATGTTCATGGATGAGATTATTAACGTTACTGTAGTATGAAGCAGAGCAGGAGCGATTGCTAATGAGAGACGAGTGCGACACACGTCTCAAGAGCAGCGGAACTTTTATTATGCCGCAGTCGCCACTTCCGCTTCTTCCAGTCAAGTGTATGTGGGGTAAAGCAGCGCTGTTTTATCATATTAGATACATTTGTGTGTTGAAAGTTGTTATAATGCTACTCTGAGTTTGCTCGACGAATAGTATGAGACACTTGTTGCACACTGCAGTAAGCTAGATCGATATTAGGCATGGTAAAACATGGTACTTGCAAATCAAGAAAGCGAGATTTAAACAATAAGACTTACTGTGTTGAGCTATATAACAATTTGTTTTCTGTTGATGAATGTATCCATCCAAACAGCTGTTCACCTGTCTAATAAAATGCATAATATATTAAATCATCTTTGGTGTTTCCATGTTTTCTACAAAATAAAACCAGAAACCAAGGGTAACGTGGGTATGATGTCATGTCCGGCGACGCACGGACATGGTCCTAACCTTTTAAAATTACTTATTTCTCTGGATTTAAACATTCTTGGAAACATTTGGGATAATGTAAGTACACAAGTCAACAAAATATATAACATTCTAGTGGTTTTTGGATTATTTTAATCAAAAATATACATATTGTGCCTTTAAGAGGTTCATAAATCAGCCAAATCATTTTAGCTTTCTTGATTCAAACAGTTTTATGTGAGGGTTATGATTTAGACCTTTAAGCCATAAGTTATATGTATAAAATTCGATTTTATATATAGCCTGGCTTTACTGGAATTAGCACATTTTGTATTGGATAATTGCCAGTAATAAGGATGTCATTCACCCTTCCCTTGCATATACAAAGTGTTCTAGTGGCCTATTCTCATTTACATAAATACATGAATGCATGCAAGCATGGTTACTTCTTAGATCTTGTTAGATTACATGTTAGATCTAAGAATGTCTGAACTGAAATAAATCTGTTCATCTTGCTGCTGTAAGCTTTCAAATATTAATATATTCAGCTCATTATTACAGAGAGTGTAAAAGAATATTACTTACAGCCTTTCAGATGCATAAATTCATCATGTCCAAAAATCAAAGCAAAGACAGCAACAATGTGTGATTGTTCAAAGAAACAGTTTTGTTTAACAAAATGCTGGAAAATCAATATGACAATCAATGCACAATAGATTGCTAAAGCTTCACCGGACATAAGAGGTCATGAACCTTCATCTCAAATGCTTCAGCTTAAAACATGCATGCAGAGCATGTAGCGACAGTCTGTTTTAAATCTAGTGAGATAGCTTCCACAGATATTTTAACGCCTTGGTAATTTACACTTTGATAATTACACAAACGTTGTGCTACCCGTTTTCCCGCGCTTTCTCATTTCCCTGTTGTAACACATATGAAAATATGGTGATAAATACTGATTGATTAGCTTAGCTTCTCTTCTCCCCGGGTTATCACACCACCACAAATAGTAGATAGTGAGATGCCAAAAAGTGCCTTGTGCACAAAGGAGTAATTTTCACATTTCCTCAGTTGTTACTGTCACACACACACACAAAAAAAAAAAAAACAATAAGAGCATGAAATTTAATATACACTTTATTAAAAGAATTACCTGTGGGCCTACCCTTTGCACACTGTCTTATTTAGCCTATTGGGTCATACCTTTTTTAATCAGTTAACAAGTTAGTCACTTAGATTTATTAAGATTTCATTAACTTAGACAATATATGTTATCAGTGCTGCAGGACTATAAACTATCATGTCATAATAAAAGACCTTTGTTATAGGTTGGATTTACAACATCATGAGCAACGAGTAACAAAAGGTTCAATCGATCCATTTACTAATCAATAAACGTTTGTTTCATTTAGTATTACTGATACTTAAAATTTGTATTATGTACTCAAAATTTGTATTCATCCTTGGGTCATGTAAAGAAAAAAGACGGTTAAATTAATTACTGCCATCTTCAGGTATAAGGAAAACCAACACTACCCTGCTGAAAACACACACACACATCTTAAGCCAGCCTAAAATACTTTGTTGGTTTTAGCTGGTCTCTTCAGGCCAGACTTTTTCCTCCTAGGCACTTTCAGTAGCTAGAAGACCAGCCTAAACCAGCTAAGACCAGCAAACCATCTTAGGCTGGTTTATGCTGTTTTGTTTTCAACAAGGTTTAAAAACGGAACTCTAATAATAGCAAGGAAAATATTACTTCTGTTTCGTGTACCAGTCTACATGAATTAACAGGTTTGTGTACTAGCTTTCAGATGAAGAAACTGAGAGTGCTGAATAAAACAGCCACAAACCACAGACAAAATGAAGAGGAATACTAATCTATCAAGAGAATTGATTTTCTGTAGGTAACTGATCAACGATGTAAGAACGGCACGAGCCACTGGCACGTGCGCATCTCATCAAGACTATGCAACACCTGTACACTTCACTAACACAAACTTGATAGGTTTTGCCTCCACCAAACATCTGACAGAAAACAATCGCTCGACATTGCACAAAACCCAGAAAAATCGCGTTTTCCACATGAGCGCGCGCCGAATGCACACTGCCCGCAGTTTACCCCCGCAACATGCACGTACACGTTAACGGACGCATTTACCTCAGTGTCGTAGATTTTGGTGATGAGTGAGAAGGCATACTGCCTGGACTCGCGGATGTGCTGGATGGCGAGCTGAACGGCCGGCTCGATGCCTTGACTGATGCTGCTCATCAGCGCTGATTCATTCATCGGCATCAGGACCATGATGGGCAACTTCTCACCATCCCTCATGTACCAGTTGTTGTCCAGGCCGTGCCTTGTGTAATCGTTGCAAACCTTCGCCAATGCAGGTTGAAATCCCCAGACGGACAGGAGTAGGCATCCCGACAGAAAGATCATGTCACATCTGCAGTCCCTCCGGGACGGAGCCATGCTACCGAACAACTGAGATCCACCTTCTCACTGTCCTGGCATCGCAGTCTTATGGTTCCTCTTGGATGCTGCGATCAGTCAAAGAGAAAAGACATGATATGCAATAGTACAGGCTCACGCGCACTCGATCTCGAGAGTAGAAACGATGCGTAAAACCAGAGGGTGTCCAATCGCAGGGGTTATAAACTAAGCTGCTTCCCCTGTTAGTGTTCCGCACAGGTCCTTTTCAAATCCTATCCGACCCAATCCTTCCTTTCACCTCCAATAGACCACCAAATGCGCACATCACAATCAACCGCCTGTGCGTTACGCAGAGGTGCGCGCGCTCTGATTTGAGTCAACCGCTATTGCGAATGTAACAGCCGAATATATTCCAAGCAGTTGAGGAGTTGCATCCCTATGTGAAAAGCGCATAGGTGAGGTGGCGGTATGTAAAAGCAATCCGAGTGAGGATACCCGTGCAACTCCGACGCTGCTGCTTCGGCGGATGCGCTTCACTTCTTTCGCGCGCTGGCTGCGCTGTGCATGTATGCGTGCGCGCGTGTGTGAGCGCGCGCGACACAGGCAGAAAACATTCTCCACAGCGAGCGATGTTCGCTGAAAAACAACCGACCGACAGACCGACAAGGGAGCTGTTCACTCGTAACGCGTTCGATACTGTCCCCTCTGAGGTAATATGTATAGTAAATTGCCCACCTGAGCCCAACAGAGTGCTTTATATAAAAATATGTATTCAGAACGTTAACAAAACAGGAGCGGCGTCGAGTGACATATAAGCTAGTTTTAAAGATTCATCCGTGAGCAAAGAGTTGACACCTTACAATTAAGTCAAATCATATTGCACATTGTTTTTTGGCCATCGACAGAAGCCTACAGCAAAATAAACACTGCCACCTAGCTATAACAGCCCCGTATGTGAAAAAAGTTCACTTTTCTCTCAAGTTATTGCGCATCAGTTCTAACTGAGCTTAAAATATGCGCCTCTCGGGCATTTAGAGTTTAGCTAGATTTGTTTTGCTATGGAAATATGATATTCTGCTCACCAGAAGTCACATCTGGCTGAAGACTTCTTCTTTGACCTTTTTATGACGGTTAGCAAACCAGCTTTTGGCGCATATTCCGCCTCTGGCTGAAGACACACGAAATTAGGCCAATTTTAACGTTTCTGTCCGAGGTGCTGAAAAGCACCAGCTCTGCGTGGCTTTACTTACTGTCAGCACCTCGTTTCATATTTCAGACTAACCTAAGCTTGAATTAACATATGTTAATATTATGCATTTCAACAATGTTGTTATCTAAATATGTTTTACACGTAATTACCAAGCAGGAAACCGAAAAGCAACATGCTACTTGCATTTAAATTATTGTAAATGGGAAGTTTTTGTGTACTGTTTTCAATGAGGACTTACTTGAACTCGACCATAGATTAAGTGTGTTCTCTAGGTATGTAGTAGAATAAATATATTCCTAGCCTGATACATTCATCATATTGTTTTTTCGCTTTTTGTTTTTTGTGGACAATACATTTTGTATATTAAGGATGTTCATATTTTCATATGCCGTGCAGTATAACATGCTGTACTTAATCTAATACTATTTTAAACATAATTTTCTGATTCTCTTTAATAATACATGCCATTTTTCATGAGAAAATATTAATTATGAGACTACATGGAATATTAATATTTATAAAATTTGAATTGTCACACCAGCCGGACTATTCCAGTGAACTGCAAAAAAGCTAAAAAGTGACTAAGAACAGTAAAAACAGAAGATAGATAGATAGATTCACTGCATCATAGTAGAGCTCTGACACCATTAAACAAGTATGATACAAATGATAAGAGCGCTATAAATATGAGTACCATAGAGTCCTAATACAATAAATCATAAAAACAGCCCAGCACCGGAGTGCACCATCAGCGTATTGGTAAACTGAGGGCTCTTATCTTACTGGTTCAAGCACTATACTTAGCCTTACTGGCTTCGTTCACTACTGTCTGTGTATTATTTTCTGTTGTGTGATTTCTAGATGAAGAAATAGGTCAAGTTGTTGTCCCATCTGTTTGCTTTATGCGAGACACCTCCCTCTTTTTTGCTAGAGAATATGATAAGAAACTCAAGCGCAAATGTGGTGGATTAAAATACAGGGACACAGAAAGTGGGAAGATCAAGCTAAACGATTATAGAAATGTTACACTTTACAATAACTGTTTTAGATTTAAATATATTTAAAAACGTAATTTATTCATGTGATGGCAAAGCTGGATTTTCAGTCTTCAGTGTCACATGATCCTTCTAAATCATTCTAATATGCTGATTTGGTGGTCAAAAAATATTTCTTATTATTATCAATGTCAAAAACGTTGTGCTGCTTCATATTTTTGTGAAAACCAATACATTTTTCAAGATTCTTTTAGGAACAGAAAGTTCAAATGAACAGAATATATTTGAAATAGAAATATTTTGTATCAATATTTAAGTCTTTACTGTCACATTTGAACAATTTAATGCATCCTTGCTGAATAAAAGTATTAATTTCTTTAAAAATAAAAAATAAAACCTGACTTTTGATACTATATATTATGAGATAGATTGACAAATATATATTGTGAGAATGAACATACATAGACAATAGTCTAAATGTACAGTATTTATTATATAGAAGGAAAACAAATTATCCTTTGTTATCTCAACTTATACATCTTATGCATCTGAATGTCAACTTTGTGGTGACTCTTAAAGATCCTGGATTCATTTATGCCCCGAAGATCCTGTGAAGTCCACACTTGATGCAGGTGAACACACAGCTATCTGTCGACTTGCCACACACACACACAGTCCTGTCTGACATGTCTCCACTTAATAGAGATTAATGGGACAGCCTGAGGACATTCCTCAGTGCAGCACTGACAATGCATTCCTGCTGGATGCATCCTGAATTTTGAATGTCAGATATTTAAAACAGCATGAATGAAAAATGAAGCCTTATGAAGTAGCCATGCCACAAGATCTCTCCAGGTCCACCGATTTATTTAGGAAATTGTATCATAAAACGTTATCAGATTATCTGTAAGTGATATTTCAGTAAATATTCATTAAAACATTTGATTTATGGCATGTAATTTCTACAGGATAACAGAATTTGAAATCAGGAAAATGTAAAGTTTAAAAAGTTTGGGGTCAGTAAGATTTTTTTTAAAAGAAATTAATGCTTTTATTGAGCAAGGATGCATTAAATTAATCAAAAGTGTCAGTAAACACATTTGTAATGCTACAAAAGATTTCTATTTCAAATAAATGCTGTTCTTTAGAACTTTCTATTGATCAAAGAATCCTGAAAAAAACAGTTTCCAAAAAAATATGAAGCAGTTCAGTTGTTTTCAGCATTGATATTAATATGTTTCTTGAGCAGCCAATCAGCATATTAGAATGATATCTGAAGGATCATGTGACACTGAAGGATCATGTGATGCTGAAAATTCAGCTTTGCCATAAAAGGAATAAATTGCATTTTAAAATGATTTAAAAAGGAATTTTACTGTATTTTTTATTTAAAAAGCAACATTGGTGGGCAGAAAAGACTGACTTCTTGAAGTTCCTGTATTGAATCAAATTTAAAGGTACACTATGTAACTTTTGTAACTATGTAACCTCTAGTGGTCAAAAAACAAAACTGCATGTATTTTGAGGAAGAACATTGTTTTGGCTGTGCTTCTGCTCTGCATGACTGTGTGGATGAAAATGATTCTTTATCATAACTAAAAAAAGAAAGAGAGAATATCCTACTGCTCATAAAACATTCACTACTCGTCTTAAGAGATATAACCAGTTTAGATGGAAAGGATCAAGATGACTAGCTGTTACTATAACCATAAATAGACACGGTATATCCTTGAAAATAAATTCCAGCAGAGTACTATAACAACCATATTAAAAAGACTCCCCTGTTGAGTAATAAACGCCATCTCCGTGTCGCTTTTACAACATTTCAAATCCCTCAGTTCTCACCATCTCCGAACAGCCAAGCTTATGTTGATTCTTGTTTTATTACGAGCTTACATTCTCATTTTGCCTGCAGACTCTCCTCTGTTCTGCGTTTTTTTAAAACAGGAGATGGTTTGAGATTTAGCATTCTTCATGTCAGCCTGTCTTGCTCGTTGTGATAACTAACTAATGCCACTGTCACATTATACACACGTCAAAGTAGCCAGAGCAACTTTTCTCTATTTACGGATATGACGAGACACGCACACGAGTGACGTATGTATGCAATTTCACGCAAAAACCATCTCATCAGGTCTAAAACATAAACACTTATTGCAGACTCACTGTAGTGAATCAGGGTAAGACAAAAACACGTTTTGGAAGAAAGATTGATGATGTATTGACAATTTTTTTATATTTTGAACAAAAAAAAAGTTACATAGTGTACCATTAACATAACCCTTTATAGCACTACAGCTCTTTTTTACACACTCAAGTGTCACCTGAACAGTGTCATTCTGGGTGAAAAACAGAGATTTTGCTCATAAGTGGAGCACTGGCAAAGTCATCGCAGCTGAGCACAGGCTCAAATTTCAGTGGTCGTGCTCTGGTGAATACTCTATGAGCTGCTAAAGCCATTCTGTAGGTCTCATACCTTTTCTCTGTGATTCCACCGGTAAGACAGCTTCCATCTCTGGGGAAGGTCCCTCAAGTCTCTCACCAAAATTGGAAATGAAATTGCAGTGATTAACTTCTATGCTCTCAGAGCTTTCAAACCTTTTTGAGCTCTGAGACTGCAGCTTTTGCACTTCCAGAGCAGGCCTGTGCCCAAAAGAGTAGTTTCAGGAGGACAAATAATACACACTTTTAGGAACACTTTATTAGAAAGCAGACCATGAATGCTGTTGACCTTGAAAAATACCAGCACAAGACTAATCACAGTGTAATCACAGCTTCTTGAGTCTTGGTGGTCTGTTGAAAAAGGGGCCATAAGCTGTGATGTATTTCCATAGGTAAAAATATACAATTGTTCTTATTTGTTTCTGGCACGCATATGGAGTTGGGAAGGTTTCAGGGCTGTTGAAGAATTGCTTGCTTTGTGAGTCAGAAGTCCCAGTTTTGTGAATCCCATGCATACCAACTTCTGTATGAATGATTCTCACCCCATTTACAGCAGGCTGTATAAAATGTATATTCTATATGGAGGTAAACTCAATTCACACAGCACATGAATTCAGTTGTGTTTTTAATAGATTTAAGAGAAAATGTGTATTATTGATCCAATGTACATCCACAGCACAGTCCTTCACTAGCCAGCTGAGGCAAAGAGTTTATTAAATTAATTCTGGCATGGAAATTACCTTAAAATATAAAGAAGTCAGATGGGTACATGGACTTTTTTGTGTATCTTGACATAAATAAACCTATTTCTATTGACAACCATGTGTCAAATTTGTGATGGACCAACCCTAAAATAATGACATTTCTTGACCTCTCTTAGCTGTTTCATTTATCCTGCTTGGAGATTCTTTCCCTATACACTTCTCTAGATTATATACAGATTAAGGATTAAATTGTTGGAAAGACAAGAGAGTGGCCTATAACAAATAGGTCAGAATTGAGATTTAGAAGAATTCTTAGTTTCAGACCACTACATTTATAGCCAACAGTTTCAGGGCAAAAATTTCCTAGCATGTTAACATTCCAAGATTTTTGCAGGACTGCAAAGATTATGTGTTCACCACTGAGAGATGTTGTTATAGTAATTTCACCATGTTTTTCACCATGTTAATCGTTGTTTCGCTTTTTTGCACTTTTCGCTTAGTCCTGCCTTATCACAAATTCATTTATAATCAAATAACATAATATTGTGAAATATTATTAATATTTTTCTTTTTCATTGTATTATACACACACATATAATTAAAATATTTATATAATAAATAAAACATATTTATAATTATTATATTTATATTATATATATATTATACATATACTGTATAATATATAGGATATCAAATGTGTGTGTATATATATATATAATTAAATATATAATTAAAATATGTAATTTTTATATATATGTGTATGTATGTATGTTACATTATTTGATCAAAATTGCAGTCAAAAAGATTACTATTGTAAAATATTATTAGAATTTTTCTATGTCATTGTATTTTACACGCACAAACATACTGTATGTCTATATATATAATTAAAATATTTATATAACAAAGATGTCATTTATAATTATTATATTAATATTATATATATATACTGTATATCAAATGTTTAATTTATATATATAAACGTTTGATATACAGTATATATAAATAAATAATATATATATATGTATGTATGTATGTTACATTATTTGATCAAAATTGCAGTCAAAAAGATTACTATTGTAAAATAGTATTTTCTATTTCATTGTATTTTACACACAAACATATACTGTATATATATATATAACAAATGTCATATTTATCATTATTATATTTATATTAATATATCATATTTATATTATTGATATACTATATATAAAATGTTACATTTATATATATAATAAAAATTTTCTATAATAAAACATGTTACATTAATTTGATAAAAAATTGCAGTCAAAAACAGTACTATTGTGAATATTTTATTATATTTTACATTATTTATTATTTCTGTAATGACAAAGCTCCGTTTTCAGAGGCCATACTCTAGTCTTCAGTGTGAATTATATTAATATTTAATATGATGATTTGAAACCTTTCTTCTTCTTCTGCTCCTTCTTCTTATTATTATTAGTTAAAATGGTTCTGCTGTTTAATGAAGTGTGGATTCTATGATGAATAGAAAGCTCAAAAGAACGGTATTACAGTCCCTAATTCATCCTATTTGTCTCTTTTGTCAAGCAAAATAAAAGCTCTCAAATTTCTGGCCCCACCTTCATCTTGTCGGAGGGAGATTGACTACCTCCTGAGGCCTGCTTCCCTACTGACCGTACAGCAACAACCCCCAACAAACAACCTGATCAATATGGTTAAGCGTCTGTGGAGAGTTCCAGCAGAGTCCAACTCCCTGTCACATCCATCACCTGCAAGGTTCACCATCAGTAAGAGACTTCCACTCTTCCACTGCACTCAGACAAATGCTTGGCTGTCTTTAATGTGAGCAAAATACTGTCCAAACTCAAGACTTCAGGTTGAAGCTGATGAATTCGCAGACAACTCATTTTCCCAGCAACTCTTGCACAGAGGGAGCCAGAGGATGTTGTAAATGTGTCTCAGCGCTGTTTCAGCATACTGAGCCTTCGACCTGTATATGTTTGAACAAACAGATGCTCTGTTCATTAGTGAATGTGCTGAAGGCTCACCCTGTTTCATGCTGCTTAAAATAGAAGGGAACAACACTCATTTAGTTGCTAACGCTACCATTTTTGCATTCTGCTGTTTATAGATATATGCTGTTTATAGATTTATTGTGTCGCTTGTTCTGACCAGAGGCATATAACATTTTTAATAAAAATAGTAAACGGGTTAGTAAATTATCAAATTAAAAAAATAAATTAGAGAAAAATAAAGTATAATAAAAATCTATATTTTTTTAACTGGAAATAATTCAAATTTCTGTCCAGAAGTTGGCGGAGATGCTCACTTCTACTAGTGTTAATGGTGGTTGGCAAACCAACATAAAAGGTGCTTTTCCGCCACCTACTGAATTGGAGTGTGAAGTGCTAGATGGTGTTCAAGAGAGCATTAGAGCTTATTTTTTTGAATCAGGAAGTTAGCATCACCCTGGTTCCCTTGACAAAAAAAAAAAAAAAAAAAAAGGATTTTGCATTGGCTTTTGGATTATTGCAGAAAATAAGCATTGTGACCAAGTTTATGATCCTTACACGTTTTGTTCATCGTGATAATCTTCACAAATGAACACAACTTATGAATTTTGAATCACCAGAAGTAAAAAGCTAAATGTAGTCTATAAACAAACTACACCACAGACGCAAGACTTCAATATCACCACTATTAAGCTCCGATAACTCTTTAAGTCTTGATTTAAAAAACATTTCCTTGAAAGACTGAGTTAGAATAGTTTGCAAAAGCGCGATTATAAACATAACGAGGCTGTGAAAGCAGACTGTCGAGTAGATAAGTTTACCTGTTCGGCTGATGAATTTGAATGTTTCCACCAACCTCTGTATCCATTTAGCCACTTGTTAGCAAACATTTTTTTCAAGACAAGTAAAAGCTTTAAAAAAATCATGGGGGTATAACTGATGTATTTTATGTTATAGGATAAAATGTATAAAAATTTGAGATTGTGTTCACCACAGATCTTATTTCAGGCATATAACCAAAAACGCATTGAAAAAAAAAGATGTAACCGGAAGTGCTAAATGCTACTTTCTGGGTTTTGACCTACAAAAAACAAAATGTCATTCCTGCAGCACTCTGTGGGGGGACAACTGTGTTGTACAGTTGCTTAAATATAGAGTTGTTTTTCACCAAAACTGAAAAATTAACGAGCCACATGTATTTTTTTGCTAACTTTCTTGAGTGCTTTTTTAAAAGAATAGTTCACCCAAAAAAATGAAAATTTTGTCATCATTTACTCACCCTCATGTTGTTCCAAACCTGTACGAGTTTCTTTCTTCTTTGAAACACACATACAAAAAAAGATATTTTAAAGAATGTTGCTGGTAACCAGACAGTCGACGGTAGCCATTGACTTATCCCTACTATGAAAGTCAATGGCTACCATCAACTGTTTGATTACCAACATTCTTCAAAATATCTTATTTTGAGTTCAGCAGAAGAAAGAAACTCTTACAGGTTTGGAACAACTAGAGGGTGAGTGAATAATGACAAAACTTTCGTTTTCGGGCGAACTATCCCTTTAAGCATTAAAGTTGTATTGCCATTATATTGAATACATGCAACTGAATATTCATTAATATAAATGAACAATCAGTTTTTATACATATTCCAACTCTGTGCTGGTTTGTTGGGACCCAGATCCAGCCATGATGTGACTAGCCTGAAGGTTCCTGAAATACCCCACGGATGTCACAAGCCTCAGAAGCTTCCCATGACATGTCGAAGTGAGTCGTGTGGACCTCAGTCACTCACGGTGGCTGTTGGTTCTGGAAAATTAACCCTGCATCCATCCAGCCCACAACACACATCTCTCCGTCAGCCCTCCAGACCTCAGGTCATCCTCCTTGAGTCATCCTGCCCCAACTCCTCACGCGCTCCAGATCTGCAGTTCTCTCTTTCTATTCAGAATCAGTAAGGCTGGGGCTGAGAAAAAAATCTACGATGGCTTGAAACAAAAGGAGCTGAAATCCCCTCAGGTCCACGGCCACACAAGCAAAGACACTGAATTAATATTGAATGAGCATGAAATTATTATAGTGTGGAATACTGTTCTATGCATTACTTTCATTGTGAGTCGAGTATTCGGACCCTATCTGCTGCTAATCATATCTCACTTTTACAGCACACATGGCTGTATCTCACCTCAAAATGCTGAATAAATAGACATTTTCCATCTGTTTTTTATTTAAGTTACATCTGTGACCTTCAACCAAATACATTGTTTGTTTACCTTACAGCTCTCAAATCGAGCAGATTTAGCTTCTGCCGTCTCTGCAAACAAGGTGCTATTGAAGCAAGCCATGTGTGGAATCAACAAAGGCTGAAACACAAGGGGGAGTTGCAGTGAAGGAAGGCAGGCAAATAACTCTTAGGCCTCTGGTAAAGTACGGTTTGTTTGGAACAGCTCAACATCAGGAGCAGACCGATAAGGAGCACTAAGCAAAGGGATCTCATTAATAATTTTATGTACTTGTATGGTACATAAAGTTAGATTCTTGCAAACATTCATTTTTCTCTGTTTGCAAAGATTCTGAAAGATACATTGTTAATGTACTGACATCTAAAACGTATAGTATTTGGTGTATGAGATGTAAAACTGTACAAATACTTTTACAAAATACATTCTACATTGTATTTCCAAACATTTACTTTAGCAGAAAAAGAGGGAAGGGTGATTCGTCTGTGGTTCTGAATGGTATGTTTCTATAGCTGCATCCTGATTCAAAGTCCGCGAAGGTCGAACCGAACTTTGTTAAATGTGATGGCCTAGCCAACGGGGATTGCTCTTTTGTTGCCTAGCAACTGTGACTGCTGCAGTTGGCGAGCCACAGTAACTTTTGTACTGGACTTTTTTGAAAGTGACAATCAACTGTTTGAAAACAAAACAAGTCTAAATATTTTGACCTTGGTTCATTTATGTACATAATGGCCCTGTCTCAGATGGAACCCTAAGCCCTCACAATCTTCCTCTGAGTTCACAATTTTGTGACGTAATGTTGTCGGGTAGACGTCTGCTGTGAAAAGTGCGCATCGAGGGCGCATATCAGCTATAAAGGGGCGCTCGCAGGCACTGTTATGAAACCTAAAATGAGACACCTATATGGTCTTGTGGACTTAATGGACATGCACACGCAGTGGCCATTGTAAGTTCACAAGACTGCAAGTGCACATAATAATAATAACTTTATTTTCTATAGCACTATAAAAGAGCACAGGAGGATAAAAAATAAACAAGAACCAGCAATGATTATCACAATCAACAAAAAAATATGTTTTCAAATGCATTTTAAAAATGCCAAGAGACTGTGCTTCCAAATTTGGTCAGCCTTACTGAGCTGTTGAGGAGAACCATGACCTCAGTCTTAACCCCTTTTTTAAGCACAGAAAATTATTAGCCATCCATGATTTTATCTCAGAGATACTTTTAGTGAGCAATGAGACAGCCTCACTCTGACCATGTTTACAGTGAAAATAGATTTGTGTGTCATCGGCATAAAAGTGATACTTGATGCCCAAAATTCATAAGAGTTGACCAAGTGGGAATAAATAAAAAGTAAGGGTCCTAAAATTGAGCCCTGAGGGATGCCAGTAGAAACTGACCCAATCTCAGACATGAAGAGTATAAACCAGGGTTGTCCAATCCTGTTCCTGGATTGCCACTGTCCTGCAGAGTTTAGCTCAAACCCTAATTAAACACACCTGAACCAGCTAATCAAGGTCTTAGGCATTCTAGAAACTTCCAGGCAGGTGTGTTGAGGCAAGTTGGAGCTAAACTTTTCAGGACGCGTGATTTTTTTTCCCAAACGGCTCAGCGGAAAACCTCGCCCTGCAACCAATTTAATTGGCTGAGGCTACAGTGACGGGTAGGTTTAGAGATCAGGGTTGGGTATAGGCAATCATTGTTGTGATTAACATGGCCAATGAAATGTTTACAATCGGCTCCAGGGCGGGATTTCCGCTGAACTGGTTTGGGGGAAAAAATCACGCTGTGGAGCTAAACTTTCCAGGACAGTGGCCCTCCAGGAGCAAGTTTGGACACCCCTAGTATAAACTCTACAATCTACAAAATCACATCTTGGCAAGATATAAGTCAACATTTGAAATGCTTTAACTCTTAAATGCATGAACGTTTCCCAATCATTATTACATATTCGGGTCTTTAGCGACCTGGTTCTATATCTAACATGGATGGATCTCTACCTGTCGCAATAATATAAAACTCTCCTGATCTTTTAATAACAAGTACAAAAGAATAAAATAAAGCACATTTCTTTACCTTTTGGATCTTGGAAGGACTCAATTTGAGCAGATGCTTTTTACCATAATCACTGTCATCGTCAGAGCTCATTTCCACAGTACATTCAGCATCTGGCTCATATTTGCGATCTCAACTGTTTTCATTGCCTTCAAAATCAATATTTTGATAACTTACAGCTTCTTCACCAGATCCACCATCAAGTTACAGTGACACTAATATTTGATTCCATACAGTACTTACAGTAAACTGCAGAGCCATTTCAAGTTTTGCTGATGATACTTGTGTATTATTTTGTTTTATGTCTGTGGTAATTGAGTAAAACATCATATCCCATCATCATTGTGTATCAGACATTGCAACCCTGAGAAATAAATATGAATTACACTTATTGAGTCATCAGAGATTCAATTATTATTGCGCAGAACAAAAAAAAACGACTACACTATTATACACTTCGGATCGCTAATGACCCTGTACACTTTTTGCAAAAAAATAATTAGAAAACAGACATTCTTTTGTAATTTTATGTTTTTTTGCTGCTGTTGTTGTTATATTGTTTATAATGAATAGACTGAGGAATGTCTAATTTTAAAAAATGAATGAGGGGCAGGGTAGTGAATGATGTCACGGGTCGATAAACACCCAAGGTATGCGTTCAAGGGTTAACGTTTTTTTAAACATTTTTATCGTTAGATATTCATGTTAAAAAAAAAGAAAAAGAAAAAGTGTAATCTTGCATTTTCTATCATAAAAATCCAGACATCATTGGTGCTCAATGAATTTTGAGATAGGCTAGGCTGCAAAGAATCCACTTATACTATCCTTTGTGGCTCAGGGAAAGGAGGACACATTTGTTCAAATTGGGACAACCCTCGTCACGCCACTGTGACGCATTCTGCCTTCAAATGCAGCCTATGAATTGGGATGCAGCTTATATTTAGTTCTATGCATTAGTGCATTATTTTTGCTCCAGGAGCACTTGAACACAGTTGTTTCTCCAATAAATGTGCATTCCCCACACACACTAATGAAGCCTACCACACATGCACCATGGATCTCCTTCCCCTTACACTGGAATTTTGCTCCAGGACCAGAGTTATAGAATGAGTTGAATCCAAGGAGAAGGAATGTTTGTTCCAGAAAGGGCAACTGACTTAAATGGCTGGAATAAAATTACATAGACAAGGTTAATGACAATTTGAAACACTTAGCAGTATGGATTGGTGATGGAGTCCTGATGGGTTTGCTCTCTGAGGAGAGTGGAGCAGACCCAGACATAAAATGCATTAAGATCTCCTTTTCTGTTTTACATTAATAGAAATCCTGGAATACCTAATGGCATACATTATTTGGTTGCTGATAAAGTTCATATATATATATATATATATATATATATATATATATATATATATATATATATATATATATATATATATATATACACACTACCAGTCAAAAGTTTGGAATCGGTACGATCGGTAATGTTTTTAAAAGAAGTTTCGTCTGCTCACCAAGGCTGCATTTATTTAATTAAAAATACAGTAAAAACAGTAATATTGTGAAATATTATTACAATTTAAAATAACTGTTTTCTGTTTGAATATATTTTATAAAGTAATTTATTCCTGTGATCAAAGCTGAATTTTCAGCATCTTTACTCCAGTCTTCAGTGTCACATGATCCTTCAGAAATCATTCTAATATGCTGATCTGCTGCTCAAGAAACATTTATTGTGTACAATATTTTTTTTTTCAGGATTCTTAGAATAGAAAGTTCAAGAGAACAGTATTTATTTGAAATATAATCTTTTGTAACATTATAAAAGTCTTTACTGTCACTTTTGATCGATTTAATGCATCCTTGCTGAATAAAAGTATTGATTTCTTTAATTTCTTTTCAGAAAAATAAAAATAAAAATTCTTACTGACCCCAAACTTTTGAACGGTAGTGTATAATGTTACAAAAGCTTTGTATTTCAGATAAATGCTGTTCTTTTGAACTTTCTATTCATCAAGAAATCCTGAAAAAAAAGTACACAACTGTTTTCAACATTGATAATAATCATAAATGTTTATTGAGCAGTAAATCATCATATTAGAATGATTTCTGAAGGATCATGTGACACTGAAGACTGGAGTAATGATGCTGAAAATTCAGCTTTGCCATCACAGGAATAAATTACTTTATAAAATATAATTAAACAGAAAACAGTTATTTTAAAATTGTAATAATATTTTACTGTATTTTTAATTAAATATGCAGCCTTGGTGAGCAGACGAAACTTCTTTTAAAAACATTAAAAATCTTACCGATTCCAAACTTTTGACTGGTAGTGTGTATATATGTGTGTGTGTGTGTGTGTGTGTATATATATATATATATATATATATATATATATATATAGAAGAAGTCTCTTATGCTCAACAAGGCTGCATTTATTTGATCAAAAAAAAAAAAAAAAAAAACAGTAATATTGTGAAATATTTTTACAATTTAAGATAACTGTTTTATATGTGAATATATGTTAAAAAGTCATTTATTCCTGTGATGGCAAAGCTGAATTTTCACCAGCCATTACTCCAGTCTTCAGTGTCACATTATTCTTCAGAAATCATTATAGTATGCTGATTTGATGGTAAAGAAACATCATCATCAATGCTGAAAACAGTGATACATTTTTTTCAGGATTCTTTGATGGATAGAAAGTAAAAAAAAAACAGCATTTTTATTTGAAATAAAAATCTTTTGTAACATTATAAATGTCTTAAAACCTATTATAAATGTCATTTTTATTAATTCAGTGCATCCTTACTGAATAAAAGTATTTCTTTCTTTTAAAAAGAAAAAGTCTTACTGACCCCAAACACACACACGAAAATCATGTTTAATGATCTGGCCAGAAAAGCACTATCCAACAAAGTTAAACAACCCAATTGCAAAAGGACTACATTAACCTGTAATCTTTTACCTGAAACCAGATTTGTACAGAAAATCTCTTGTCCCCAGAGAGAATAACACTGTCCCATCCACACAATTTTACTCACTTCCACTCTCCTGTTGCCCACACACACAATTCAGCATTTGCCTGCTGCTGGCGCGTTCTTTCTTTTCTCAGCATGCCGTCCCATCATCCCATTAAGAGTCTGAGACACGCATCCAGTGACCAGGTCAATCGATAATGATGCAGACTTCTCTCATTATGAGAAGAAGCCCAACTGCCAGGCAAACTGCCACTATCCTTCTCACCTCATCACAGATACAGTAGATTCACAACCCCAGAAGCCTACAGTGATATGGAAATACATGACAGATGGAGTCTAGTATTCACATGGCTTAGATCTGTGAATCACAGAAGTATGTGGTGGTTGGCACTCTGAGTTATTCAGGAAAAATAAATTATGTAGCTATTTCACATCAAGGATATTGAATGCTTTTTTTTTTTTTTTTTTTTTTTTAATAAAGTATGTTTTAGCCCAAGGGAAGCTAGCTGTATAGTGTATACTGCATATATATAATACGTATAATGAATATTCAAGCATATTACAGACTATAGATAATGGCTGTCTTGATTCCAGTGACTCCTTCCATTTCCTCAAATGGAGACCCACATCACCACTTAGGGCTTGAATGAAGAAAGCCGCAGAAGATTCATTTACATACCAAAGAGGACCATGGCACAAGTGCAACAGTACAGTGTTTGATCTGAGAGCATCGACCACTAAAGCAGACCACTACCCCCTACCCCCCCTTTTTCCCACATATACACAGATTTATTCATTTCTATTTATTTATTTATTTATTTATTTATTTTTGCAAAAGAAAATCTATAAACTTTCCTGGAAGGAATGAAAACATGTCATGAATAATAACTACAGTACAGCTGAATCTAGTTAGTGGTGCTTGCTAAACTTCACTATTACTATTTCTCATTCTTAAAGGATTAGTTCACTTCAGAATTAAACATTTCCTGATAATTTACTCACCCTCATGTCATCCAAGATGTTTACGTCTTTCTTTCTTCAGTCGAAGAGAAATTATGGTTTTTGAGGAAAACATTCCAGGATTTTTCTCCATATAGTGGACTTCAACAGCTACCAACGGGGTTGAAGGTCCAAATTGCAGTTTAAATGCAGCTTCAAAGGGCTCTACGAGGAATAAGGGTCTTATCTAGCTAAAAGATCAGTCATTTTCTAAAAAAAATAATTATTTACTTTTTAACCACAAATGCTCGTCTTGCACTGCTCTGCGATGCGCCACACATTACGTAATCACATTGAAAGGTCACGCGCGACAGAAGCGGAAGTACTGCGGTAGGGCAAAAAACTCCATCTCATTTTCTCCTCCAACTTCAAAATTGTTCGAAATTTTTTTGTAAAGGCCGTTTGACTCAGTCTTTGCACATTCGCTTTGTAAACACTTGCTTGGTACTTCCGCCTATGTCACGGGTGACCTTTTCAACGTGATTATGTAATGTGTGACACATCACAGAGCAGTGCAAGACAAGCATTTGTGGTTAAAAAGTATATACAGTAATTTTTATTTTTTTTTAGAAAATGGCAGATTGTTTTGCTAGATAAAACCCTTATTCCTCGTCTGGGATCATGTAGAGCCCTTTGAAGCTGCATTTAAACTGCAATTTGGACCTTCAACCCGTTGGTAGTCGTTGAAGTCCACCATATGGAGAAAAATCCAGGAATGTTTTCCTCAACTTAAATTTCTTTTCAGCTGGAGAGAGAAAGACATAAACATCTTGGATGATATGAGGGTGAGTAAATTATCAGGAAATTTAAATTCTGAAGTGAACTAATCCTTTAAGAGTAGGGAAAAACAGCTCCTAACTTTTTTTTTTTTTTTTTTTTTTTTGGTGATAACGACATGAATAGAAGCTCAAATCATGAGGAATGTTAAAAGAAAAGTCTGCTATTACTTTGCTAAGTGGCCAGATTTATTGCATGGCAGATGACAAATTGGATGAATGAATCCTCTAGACTTAAGGCCTGTTCACACCAACACCATTTTGGCCTGATTTTCACATGTGATTTGTCTCAAAACTTACAAATTCACAAAAAAACATGCTTAGTTTGTTACATTGCAAATCTTATTGGTTGGCCAGTTTTCTTCGTAATGCAGTGGAAAAGAGATTAGAACACCTCCTGGGAATAAAAAAAATCTGTTGCATTGATGGCATGCAAATGTTCGTGTCGGTCTGAACAGAACCGTTCGTTCAAATTAAAATGTTTATCACTCTGAATATTTGTCTTGGTGTGAGCAGGCCTTTTACTGAAGGAGAGACCCAAGGCATATCTAGAGACCAGAATATCATAGAGGCTGCATCTGAAATAGCATACTTCCCTACTATATAGAAAGTGAAAAACAGTATTTGAAAAGAATAGTATGTCCGAATTCACAGTACTCATAAAAGAGTACCTGGATGACTTACTTCTAGTGAGGTTCTGAAGTGCACATCCAATGGACACTTTACTATCCCATGAGGCCACAACAAAGGAGTTGTGATGCCGTAGGTCACATGACAAAGACAACATGGCGTGCTTTACACCACTGCATCCGATGCTTTGCATTGCACTTAGTGATGTAAGGCTTGGATGCAGCTGCTCGGCCAAGGAAACCCATTACATGAAGCTCTCTATGCACTGTTCTTGAGCTAATCTGAAGGCCACACGAAGTTTGGAGGTCTGTAGCTATTGACTCTGCAGAAAGTCGGTGACTTCTGCGCACTGTGCTCCTCAGCATGCGCTGACCCCGCTCTGTGATTTTACATGGCCTACCACTTCGTGGCTGAGTTGCTGTTATTCCCAATTGCTTCCACTTTGTGATGATACCACTAACAGTTGACCGTGGAATATTTAGTAGTGAGGAAATTTCACGAATGGACTTATTGCACAGGTGGTAACTTATCACGGTACCACGCTTGAATTCACTGAGCTCCTGAGAGCTACCCATTCTTTCACAAATGTTTGTAGAAGCAGTCTGCATGCCTAGGTGCTTGATTTTATACACCTGTGGCCATGGAAGTGATTGGAACACCTGGGGTGTCCCAATACTTTTGGCAATATAGTGTATGTTGCTAATAGAGTGTTGGTTGTAGGTGTGGTCTCAAATGGAGATAAGCATGCTTTGCAAGACTTCAGTATGAAACTGTAGCCCTCCTAAGGCTAGTGTGGACACCACAGGGACACAGACCCTCACCATCTGCACCAAAACAGTGGGGGTGCCAACAAGCCTGAGCAATTAGCACACCACCGCTGTCTGTATGAACTTCCTCCCACCCACCTGACAGGCGTGAATGTTCCGGAGCCCCGGTGCTGGGCCTCATCGATTGCCTCTTTGAAAAGGTCGGTTTCTTGGCAAGACACCGGCACCCCCTGCACACAATCTCTTCACAGCCCACTCACCTACTGCAGAGACAGCCGACCAATCTATTGTGGCAGGAAACACCAGCCGTCCTGTCAGAGAAAGACAGGACGCCCTGTAGCGGCAGTACCTAAACATTGGGTTTAGCGCACATGCAAATGTCTCAGCAGTATCCCCCTTGGAATTTGAGGAATCATTGACATTCTCAAAAGAGAGAATACGTAATCTATGCTATCCGTACAACAAAAAGATTGTACTCCTGACAGAAAAATAGATGAGGGCTTTACAGTGATGCCACCATGCCTGTCAGCAGTGGATCTCTTCAAATCTTTTAAGGTGGCTGTCATGTGCGAGCTATGAGTGACACATGAATGCTTTGTAAAACAGCTTTCAAAGCACTTGTGCTTCAGTCTCCCACCACAAAATAAAAATTGTCAGAGGACACTCCTCTTTCTTCGCCTGACACATCATAAATGTCTTTTATCTCACGTGTCTTGCTTTCTGCAAGCAATTGTCTCTCTTACAAAACACACCTAAAAGATGGATGGATGGATGGAAATATTAAATATAATGCTGGATGGATGGAAAAATTAGATATGATGGATAGATGGATGGAAAAATTATATATATATATATATATATATATATATATATATATATATATCATATGATGGATGGGAAAATTAGATATGATGGATGGATTAAAAGAAGAATGGATGATGCATGGATGGGAAAATTGGATGGATGGATGAATGGTTGGATGGATGGATGGATGGATGGAAAAATTAGATATGATGGATTAAAGGATGGATGGATGATGAATGGATGGGAATCTTGGATGATGGATGAATGGTAAAATTAGACACTATATATTATAATGATGGATGGATGGAAAATTAGATATATATCATATAATGATGGGTGGATGGGAAAATTGGATATAATGATGGATGGATGGATGGAAAAATTAGATATGATGGATGGATGGATGGATGGATGGATGAAAAAATTATATCATATAATGGGTGGATGGGAAAATAAGATATAATGATTATAGATTAAAGGATGGATGATGGATGGATGGGGAACTTTGAATGGATGGATGGATGGAAAAATTAGATACACATCATATAATGACGGATGGATGGGACAATTAGATATAATGATGATGGGTTAAAGGATGGATGG
This sequence comes from Hypophthalmichthys molitrix, assembly GCA_037950675.1. NCBI lineage: Eukaryota > Metazoa > Chordata > Actinopteri > Cypriniformes > Xenocyprididae > Hypophthalmichthys > Hypophthalmichthys molitrix. Next base: position 23,390,518 of record CM075510.1, on the reverse strand, counting down.
AAAAATTAGATATATATAATGATGGATGGATGGATGAATGGAAAAATTAGATATATATCATGATGGATGGATGGATGAATGGGAAAACTAGATACATAATGATGGATGGAAAACTTTAGATGATGATGGATGGATGGATGGATAGATAGATAGATAGATAGATAGACAGATAGATAGATACATAGACAGATACATAGATAGATAGAGTTAACAGAGCTCAGCTGTTTCAAATGTGTCGACTGGATTTTTCCCCTTCCCAGAATGAAACGTGCTTGTTTTGACAGGAAATGCCATGAACATTCGTTTTGGGATGGAAAGATGAGCAGATTCCATACTTTGCCATGCAAGTGTGATATGTGTTCTGACTGTGCTCATCACCGTGTCATCATGGAAAGATGTTCTCCACTTCTCAGACAGATGCAATATTGATGCATTATCGCAATACATAAAGCTGTGATGGATATTTTTAGGTTTTGATGAAACCTAAAGCCTCATTCAGAAGGCAAAAAAACATCCGATTCAGATTCTGGAGAGTCCTATGTATATGATTATAAACTGTAAATAAAAGAGGCAGATAAATTAAAGGCACAATTCACCCAAAAATGTAAATTCTGTCATCATTTACTCACCCCTGTTTCGTGTCCAGGCAGCTCTTTTCCACACAAAGATGGGAATAATGGCTGCTGAAAATTCAGCTTTGCCATCACAGGAATACATTCACAATATTATTGATTTTACTGTATTTTTAAATGCAGCCTTAACATAAAAAATCTTAAGGTCAAAATTTTGAATGGTAGAGTATGTAGGCCTATATGTCTAATCTTTATAACAAACTTGGCACAACACAACTTAATCAGCCATATTTGTATGTAATAAAGTGCTAAAAGAGTAAAATATGGTTTATCAGTAAATGATGACAAATTTTGTTCTCTTCCTCACATAAAGCTATTGTATGATTTCAGAGGATCTGAAATATAGTGCACAAGCCATATGGACCAATTTTCTGATACTTTTATGGCTCTTTTTGAAGCTTGTTCCCATTCACTGTCATTGTATGGGAAAAAGCAACCAGGACATTCATCAAAACTTCTCCAGAAAATCTATATTGCAACAAATGCAGCCATAAATGTTTTAATTTAATCCTTGCCAACAACTTGACATGACTTCAGACAATCAATCTTTCTCCTTCATTCACTGTAGTTATATTGATACATCCTGCAGCCACCTGAGGACCATGTCCAGCTTCTCGTCTTTGGTGCTCTGCCTCAGAGTCGAGGAGGCACTAAGCCGAGGGTTGCCTTCAGAAGCAGCTTCTTCTTCATATACGGTCAGTAACTCCCTGCAGTCCTGCATGTCCTTCAGCTTACGGTAGAACGCTTTGCAGCTGTAGCCTTCTATCCAGCCCTGCTTTATGTGCGCCATCAGCTGCTCCAGCTCATTGTAGTAGCACAGACAGCCTGAGCACTTATACCTTTTAATCCCACAAACCACTTCTGCCGCCGTTACGGTTTGGATAAAACAAGCGTTTAGTCCTGAGTTTTGAAGGTTTCTGGAAAGGTGGTTGAGCCTGAGGTCAGTTGTTCTGGTGATGGCATGAAGGTGACCAAAAGGTCCACGTTTTATGGTGCATAGCTTTGGGAGAAACTTAGAGCGGCTAGGCTTAACATCAGGTCTCTCCATGCTTTTGCAAACTTTGCAAGGCTCTTCTGACCTCAACAGTTTTTTAAATAAACTTTAGGGTTTGTTCTTGTCCTTGAACACTAACAGCCGTTGACAAATATTCTGTGACAAGAGGAAAAAAATATCAGCATTTAAACTGAAAGGTCAAACTTTTTTGAAAGAACGCAAAAATGGTGAAAAATGGGTTTAATTCCTTTTGACCTTTAACAAGTCGGTAAATACATCTAAGATATATGCTTTTCCCCAAGATTGATCGCCCCTCCGTCACTGTGATTACATGCTATAGACAATTTCCTTTCTACATGTTGAACTGGTATGAGAGGATATGAGATGCACTGTAAATCAATAAATCTGATGAAATACAAAGACAGACTCCAACAACAACATAACTATCAACTTGAAGAGCAAAGAAATATAAACTCGGAATTCTGACACTTTTTCTTGCAATTCTGACTTTTTCCTCACAATTGCGGGTTTATCTTGCAATTATAACTTCTTTTCTCAGAATTATAATAGAATTATTATATTTTCTGAGATATAAATTTGCAATTGAGAGTAATAGTGCAATTATGAGAAAAATACTTTTTTTCTCAGAATTGCGAGTTTATATATCACAATTCTGACTTTATAACTCGCAATTGCATAAAATATTGCGAAAATGAGTCAGAATTGCGAGATATAAACTCGCAATTGTACGTTTATATCCCGCAATTCTGACTTTATAACAAGCAACTGTATGGAAGCTTGTTTCTGTCACTGAATAAAAAAATAAAAAACTTAATTGTGACTTTTTTTCTCACAATCGCAAGTTTACATCTAGCAATTCTGACCTTTTTTCTCTTGTGACTTATGAAGTCAGAATTGCGAGATATAAATTCACAATTGCGAGTTATAAAGTCAGAATTGCGTGATATTAAGTCAAGAAAAAACTCGCAATTCTGACTTTTTTCTCAGAATTGTGAGTTTATATGTCGCAATTCTGACTTTATAACAAGCAATTGTGAGTTATAAAGTCAGAATTGTGAGTTATAAACTCGCAATCTGAGAAAAAGTCAGTCTTTTTCCCCCTCAGAATTGGACTTTATAACTTGCAATTGCAAGTTTATATCTCAATTATATCTCAGAATTGTGAGTTTTTTCTGACTTTATATCTCGCAATTCTGACTTTGTAACTCGTAATTGCGAGATTAAATCTCACAAATCTGAGAAAAAAAAAGGTCAGAATTGTGAGAAAAATTCGCAATTACCTTTTTAAGTGGTGGAAACAAGACTTCATACAGTTGTGACTTTATATCACGGCATTTTGAGAAAAAAAGTAAGAATTGCAAGAAGTAAACTTGCAATCGCAAGAAAAAAAGTCAGAATTGTGAGATAAAAGGTTGCAATTACCTTTTTTATTTTTTATTCCATGGCGGAAACAAGCTTCCATAGCTTTGCGTCGTGGTCCTAAACACCCTGTCAAAGTTTATTTTGTTGCTGCTCAAGAAACATTTCTTATTATTAACAACAGTGCTGTGCTGCTTCATATTTTTGTGGAAACAGTGATACATATTTTTTCAAGCTACTTTGATGAATAGAAAGTTCAAAAGAACAGTATCTGTTTGAAACAGAAATCTTTTGAAACATTATAAATGTCTTTACTGTCACTTTTGATCACTTCAATGCTTCCTTGCTGAATAAAAGTATTAATTTCTTTAAAAATAAAGCTTGCTGACCCCAAACTTTTTAATGATAGTGCAATGTCATTTCAAGAGTGTTTACATTAAAGTCTTAGTTTATTCATTTAATTATAAGGATCAAAAACTAACATTAAAAAATTAAATCTTGGAAAAAAATTAAATCTTGGTGAAGAAAGAAAACATGATATGGTCCCTTTAAATTTTCAACAGAAAATAACCTCAATACTTCAATGAATACTTCAATGACAAACAAAAAACAAAGGACAAAACAAATGGTACTCAATTCTCAGTTGCGCTTCTATGACTTTGAAGAACAGCAGGCACCTTCCATACTGATGTGCTCAAGGCTTTAGTGAAGGTAATCTAATCAATTCACTCTTACAGTCTGTACTTCTAGTATGGGCAACATTCTCTGTCACCTCAAATCATAAAAGAACAGACAAGGATGACAAAGTTACCTTGCCTTGTAGATTGTCTGGCATCAGTGTCCGTAATGGCAGTGTTTCAGATGCACATGGATCCTCTGAAAGATGACTTGAGAGGAGAAACAAACAGCTGAGACAGGTAAATGCAATTGTCCATAAATAAATCAAATGAGGTAATTGTCTGTGGTATCCAAGTGTTTAAGAGACAATGCCACTGTGAGTATATGAAAGTGTTAGCTTAGACACAAATGGTTTAAATTATTCTAATTCAGGGGAATTTTGAAAGAAATGCACAAGTACAATAAACAGATTTAAAATGGATACAGTGCATAGCGAATGAAAAGAAGTCGTCCATTCAAGAAAGTGGCAGGAGAGGAAAGAAAAAGTGGGGCATGAATGTACAGAACGCAACTCCATTGGGAGTTAAATTATACATAATAACCCAAATAGTCATTTTCAAAAAGCTTGGAGAGGAGGCATAACCTCTTACTTCAGGCCACAACAAAGCAAACCTGGATCTAAACACGTAATAGCTGCAACACTCTTACCTTTAATGTCCTTCAAAACATCTCCATCATATTTTTCGAGTTCACCATTCAAAACTGTCTAATCTGTTACAGCGTCTACTTTAGATAAACAACACTGTTACTTTTTAAATTATTGTTTAGTGTTACCGAGGAAACCAGAATAAGGTTCTAAATATGATTAGTAGATGTTTTCAGGTGCTGACTGAAAGTGATTTTTAATGAAACAGCACTCAAAAATATCCCTATACCTGACAGAGATCGCTGAATTCGGTATCCTGAAATATCACGTCTGTCTCTGCTACAGTGAAAACATAATAGGACAGCAGGCCGCGGTCAGAATGGGTATAGTGAATGAAAAGGCTTTGAGGTGCACTCAGCCTGTCAATCATTTTGTAAGCGTTCATATGGCTCATGTAGCAGAGAATGTGGATCTTTTTAAGCACTATATTCAGTTTAATTAGCAGTAGTCAGTTCGTCTGCTGTTTTTATTGTTTTTTTGCAACAAATAACAACATTTTCAAGGACAAAGACAAACTAAATATTTTCAATAGAGGGTAACAAAACATGAAATTCTTAAATGAACTAAAGCTTATTTTATATCACTTTCAAAAAGTCTTTAATGCCATTGAATTTTTAGATTTTTTTTTATTTGAATTTGAATTTTTAAAGAATTCAAATGTATATATTTTTTGAAAATAACAAAGGCATTTTCTTTGAGAATTTTCATTTATAAATTACGTTAGTAATAATTATAAATGTAATATGAAAAGGGTCTATTTTCAAACATTTTTTGGCTAATACAGAAGTTTTGGGATAAATTACTTTTTGTACACACAAACTGGGGGGGGGGGGTATCTATATTCTAGGGGCTCTATATTATATTATTCACGATAAAACACAGCTATGACTGCTTCACCCAACGATCACCCACTCTTAACAACCACTCTTAGCAGAGTGAACTGTTTGTTCAAAGTTGATATTGTTCATTGAAGCTTACTGTATTATGTAGAAGAGTATTGTGAGAAAAACATCACGTGAGCGAGTTTATTACCTGCATTCAGATTTAGCATTTTCCTTCAGGTCAGTCCTATGTTCATAATAAAAAATCAGTTTAAATGTCTGATGTATTATCTTGTCCTTTTAACAGTTAAGGGGTTTTCCCGTGACTGACATCACTAGTCAAAGCATTTGTCAGTTGTGTCTTGTTCCATTTTCAAAACAACTCAGTCTTTTCAAAGTAAAAGTCTTTGCCGATCACTGCTATGTGTCTATTTAAATGTCTGAAACCTCAAATAAACATTATGTGGCTGAAAACACTGAATAGTTGTAATATACAAAAAGCGTTGAGCGCATCCGTTTCTGGCTCAGGGCCAGCTTTAGTAGTGACGCACTGAAACACGGCGAAGTGATTGTACGCGTCAAAGGGTTAAAATCGATCGCATTTCGGGGGTGGACGGGGGACAAATTGAAACTGAGGGGGCACAAATCAGATTGGAGGAGACAATGCCCCCTTTTGCCCCCTCATGGCACCGGGCCTGGTTGTGGTTTGCTGTGATGTCATGTGATTGACAGGTTGCCTCACCCTCGTGCCAGTAAACGCATAATTAGAAGAGAATGCAAGATAAATATAATCATTTAATAATAATTAATATAATCATTTATTTCACATTATGAGGGCACATGAATTTTAAATAATGATAAATAATTTATAATAAATACTGCAGTATTTTGTAAAGAAAAACAAAAATTGTCAATGTTGATTTCATGGTGACTATAAGGCCCCTGAATGAGCCATGTTTCACACCAGAAATTTTAAAAGGGGTTCACATGCTACAGTATGTTTAGCTTCACCACCTGAAAAAGTGTGTTGAACATTTATGTGACTCTACATTGCAAAATGTTAAATTGATCAACTCAAACCCCGCTGAAAATACTGTAACACGAATGGGCTGAAATCAGTCTCTCACAGTGAAGTCTATCTAGTCATTTGTTCAGCAACACAAGCCAGTTGAACAGACAGTGTAGAGAATGGTACTGTGCATCAGTCAGTGTCTTTCTCATCTCGCTTTGCCAAATCAAGCTTATTTCGATCTCTGAAAAAAGAAGCTCGGGTATACAGACAGCCTCTGTCGAGCAACACATGGGATGTAGGCGAGCAAGTTGCCTTCATATCAAAGATCCCAAACGCATCACAAGGAGGTGAGAGCCGTTTTCAACATAGAGATCATTTCAGTATTTAATGCCCTTTTCTAAAGCGAAAAAGTGACGTGGTCGTAATCCCATTTGCCGATCACTACAGTGCACCAACATGAAGAAAAAGAAGTTGTGCAGCTTCAGCGAGACGAAAATAAGGTTCTCCACACTGATTCACAGGGAAGCCACATCTAACACCTCTCTGGCAGCGGTGCTGGTGTGATCTGACGGCTTCCGAAGCTTCATTCCATGACCCTGTTTTTCCTAAAGCCTGCCGGAGTGTTCCGAACTAATCCCATCCTGCACCCGGAGAGCGAGGCAGATGACACCATACAAAAGAAGCCCACAAACAGTGTGAAATATCAAACAGACGCACATCATGAATGAGTAATTGAGAATGACTGCGGGGCAGAGCGCATAGTGAGGAGCATCTTGGCATGAGCGCTTCCTCATACTCAGCTGCACATCTTCAAGCCAGTCAGATAGGCTGCCAATGACACCTCCATCGCCTCTCTGCAACTGCCACTCCAATATAAACGGAAAGAACAAACACGCATTCGCAGGGGGAACAAGATTAGTGCTTTATAAAGGAAAAAAAAGTTTGCCATTTATTATTTTCCAAAGTAACACGAGTGAAGTGCCAGAATACGAAATCAAACGCTCGCTGGAGAGACGGGAGTGTGTAATACAGCGGAAAAAAAGATTGCCAGGGGTTGTCGGTTGTTGGTGAAGAAAGATAGGCACACATTGGGATGTTATTCAATGGCTTTAATGTGTAAAAAGTCAAACATGAAATCAATTTTAAGTTAGAGCAACTTTCATTGTTCAGGTCTAGAAAAATTTTCATTACAATTAGAAGGTGCACTCAATCATTTTTTCCTCATGAAAACGTTTCGCACAAAGAAATGAACATACTTTTCTAGAAAATAATCTCACATGAGATGAAGACTGCAATCGTATCAGTGGGTCAGCTCATGTTGAGATCACATGACCATTAAATACTACTTTGCGGAATAAATTAATCATTGCTGACTGCAAATAACATAAATAGGGTAACAAAACAAACTTAGTGCACCTTTAGTTAGAAATAAGACATTTTATTAACCATAATTAATGCATTTTCAAAAGAAAAGAAAGAATACCTTCATTCCTGATGTTAAGGTCACTTACATAACAGCATAAAGTTACCTGAATTTTCCTTCCAGCATAGATACGTTTTTCAAAACATTCTGCCTTCAGCAAAATTAAATGGAAAGTAAAATGAAATTATAAAATCATTCATTATTCCAAGAAAAGTGCATACTCACTGCCGCTGTAACCAACTTTAATTTTTTTGGGTTGGTACTATGCGTCAGTGAAGATCAAACTGCATAATATAAACTTTAAACCACATTTATCTAGAGAATGTACCATTGTTTGTGCCATACAAAATGGTCCAATAGGACTTATGGCTATCCATACAGAAGATCCTCTTTTTTGACCACAACAAACAAACCCATTGTCAATTCTGAGGATTTGACAGACAGGAAAAAACCCTAATGCTTCAAACATAATGGGTTCTCATTTTATAATCAACATATAATCAATCTCTCAATCACCTTCTTATCTATTGAGTTCCTGGAAACATCTGTCCAGTATTGAGCTCATGTCACATGCTCTCAGAGAATCATATCAGTAAACCAATTCTCTCCATGACAATGATAAGTTAGCCCATCACCTTATAGATTAATGCAAAAAATATGTTCCATAAACCTCACTAAAGTAAACTTTCTCTCACCAGTATTTTAGAAAAATTGTCCTCCTTTGTACAATCTGCAAGTCACTTAAAACATTTTAAATGTCTTAAAAATAAAACATTTGTCTTCATTTACTCACCTTTAAGTCTTTCAAAAACACCACAAAAAGAGATATTATTAGCAGAATGTCACAGCTCTTTTTCCCCATTAAATGAAAGTGAATGGTGATTTTCAATCAATAACTACTTTAATTTTTACCCATTCTTCACACAAAACTTTCATATGACTTAAGGAAAATATAGTGCATGACTTGACCACTTTTATGATGCTTTTAAAGTGCCTTTTGTTTGGAACAATAGCAGCATGTACATTCTTCAAAATATCTTTTTTTGTGTCAAAGAAGAAATTCATACAGGTTTGGAATGACATGAGGGTGAGTAAATTTATTTTAACAGAAAGTTAATTTTTGACTAAACGAATCTTTTAATTTAAAAAAAAAAAAAAAAACATATTTTCAACATACCAGCAATTTCAAGGACACCTGCAATAGAGTGCTGCAGGGATGATGTATTTTTGTAGGCCAAAACCTAGAACCGAGTTAGCATTTTACCACTTCCGGTTCCATCGTCCTGAAGTCAATGGGTTTTTGGTTAAATGTTTAAAATAAGGTCTGTGGTGATCACAAGCTCAAGATATTTTCACGTTTTATTCTATGATGTAAAATATATCAGTAATACCTACTTGTGATTTTTTTTTTTAAGCTTTTACTTGTCTTTTAAAAGGCGGTTACTAACAAGTGTCTAAATGGGACTAGAGAGGTTGTCAGCAACATTAAACGTCATCAGCCGTACAGGTAAACTCATCTACTCACTAGTCCGCTTTCACACTTTCATTGTGTTTATAATCACGCTCTTGCAATTATTCTAATGCAAACTTTCAAGGAAAATGTTTTTAAGCAAAAACTGAAATAGTTGTTGAAGCTTAATGATTGTGACGTTGAAGTTTTGACTTTTGCCTATTGTATTTATTCTTTAATATTCATAAAAGTTGTGTTAATTTGTTAAGATTATCATGACAAACAAAACGTGTAAGAATCATAAGCTTTTGTTAGTCACAGACCTTATTTTCTGCAATAATCCAAAAGCCAATGGAAAAAAATCCTGTTTTTGTTGAGGGAACCAGGGTGATGCTAACTTCAGGGTTGGCCTACAAAAATATGTCATCCCTGAATCACACTTTTACTTAAGTAATAAATAACTGAAAAAGTTAATCAAACAAATTCATTACGGATGACATTAGCCTGACAGAAATGATCATTCAGCATTGGAAACTGACCCACAGCTGTTTTATCCCCTTCAAATGTCCAACAATAACATACAGCAGGTAAATGACTAGAGGTAGGCTACCATACGATTTCAGATAAAAGTAACAATAAATGTATTTGTATTTTTTTTTAACCGTAACTGTGCATAAAAAGTGTAAACTAGCATGTCACTCACCGCATAGTGGGCTACTGAAATTACAGACGAGCTGATGTTACAACATGGAGGACATTGAGTAAAACGGAGAATTTGGCACCATCTAGTGGTTGGAAAGAGAATGCAGCACTGCTGCTTATCTGAGTCTAACCTCAATACTCAGCCAAAAATACCCACACGACGAAGCTGCCAAGAGGCTCTAAGTGCGGTCTAAGCGAGATCTGACTTACACCAGGTACCAGATCATATTTTTAAAATGCTAGTCACTAGAAAAAAATGTCAAGTTGAAAAATTGTAATAGAAGCTACTTTGCAGAATAGCAGCGGAGAATAAGACACCAGCAGATGGAGCTGGCAGCACTGACTGATTAAAATAACTCAAATTACCTTCCTGCAAAATTATATGATAAATAGTTTATATCTTGCAGAGAAATACATGTGTTCAGTGATGATGTCTATTTGCAGGCCAACCCGGAAGATTAATTCACCATGGGTTTCCTCAGGAACTTCCTGTGTCCTTTAAGAAAGGAAGTTTTGGATTTATGATTAAAATAAGGTCTGTGGTTTTTGAGACTTTCACATTTTATTATATAACATACATTAGGGTTCAAAAGTTTGGGGTCTGTAAGATGTTTTTAATGTTTTTGAAGTCTCTTGTGCTCACCAAGGCTACATTTATTTGATCTAAAATGCAGTAAAAATAGTAATATTGTGAAATATTATAACAATTTAAAATAACCGTTTTCTGTATTTTAAAATGTATTAATTTATTCCCTGTGATGGCAAAGCTGAATTTTCAGCATCATTACTCCAGTCATCAGTGTGACATGATCATTCAGAAATCATTCAGATATGCTGATTTGCTGCTCAGAAAATTTCTTATTATTATCAATGTTGAAAACAGTTGTGCTGGTTAATATTTTTGTGGAAACCGTAATAATTTTTTTCAGGATTCTTTAATGAATGAAAAATTCAAAAGAACAGCATTTATTTGAAATAAACCATTTTAACATTATAAAAGAATTTACTGTCAATTTTAATAAATTGAATGCATCCTTACTGAAAAAAAAGTATTAATTTCTTTTAAAATTAAATCTTACTGACCCCAAACTTTTGAATGGTAGTGAATTATTTAACTCGTTTTACTCAACGTACGTTTACACGTTATTTTACTCATAAATCCAAAACTCATTTGAAATTTTAGAGAACACTTGTTGGCACGAAAATATTAATTCTCTTCAGATTTCAGGATTACAAACTGAACGACTCTATTATAAGTGATGAATTTTAATACACTGCAAAAATGTTAAAATCTAATACATTAATCACAGTCTGTACTGTGGACATCGTATAACATGAAGGCACTATCAATCCTAAGCATAGGAACTGGAATGCTCAATAAACTGGTGTGGAGTTGAAATAGCTGATATAAAATGCCCTTTTAACTGTAGCGCAGGTGAAAGGTGCAGAGAGAACCTTTGCTATGTTCTCTCTTCAAAGAACCACTTCTGGTGGGCCGAGTCCGAGCAGGAGCGGAGAGCGGGGCCAGGGTTCCCGTTGTCGGTCCGGTCCACTGCCTCAACGCATTTCTGCGTCTGAACGTGGTAGAGAGAGCCATCCTGCAAATGCAAAGTGTTAGATGCCTGAGTTTAATACTTGCAGTCAGGGGTTTGTTCAAATACTATAAAGACTTTTGGCCCACTAGAACATGAAGCTCAGCCAACCCCAGCATTTCATTTGCTCCCAGCACCACCTCCCTGCTTTAATTCCCCACAGTCTGGTGAGAAAGCTGCTGTCGTCACGCTGCTCTTCAGGTGCTCACTGTACTGGCAAAGAGTTCACACTAAGGCTTGCTTCTGAAATTACACTGCAAGCCACACTGAAACCTCTTGCTGTCCATGACTTTCTCAAGTAACGCTTAAATGTGACATTTACTTGGCCCGTTATTTGCTTTGAAGAACACTTGAAGTGCTGCAAAGCATGCATGTTAGTGTGTACAGTTCTGGCTAACTGCCAAACCACATGATGACAACTGTCAATTTAAAGCTAATGAATGAAAATTATAAAGTAACCATTATGCATTGTATGTGAATTGCTGATGACAAAAGGCCATTGATAGTGTTGTGTTGATTTTTATGAATATAAATAATGTATTTCTAATGATGTCTATTTATTGATTTAATCAAATGCAACGAAAATGTCTTAAAATTATCTTTATGTGCCGCATTTCTCAGCAAATACAATACTGTAAAGTTTGGGGTTGGTAAGATGTTTTTAATGTTTTTGAAAGAAGTCTCTTATGCTGCATTTAAGCCTGCATTTATTAGATCAAAATACAATACAAGCAGTAATATTATGAAATATTATTACAATTTAAAATATCTATTTTAATATATTTTAAAATATAATATATGAATATGATGAAAAAGCTGAATTTTCAGCATCATTACTCCAGTCTTCAGTCACATGATCCTCCAGAAATCATTCTAATATACAAATTTGGTGCTCAAGAAACATTTATTATTATTATTATCAATTGAAACTGTGATTTTTTTCAGAATTCTTTGATGAACAGAAAGTTCAAAACAACAGCCTTTATTTAAAATAGTCTTTTGTAACATTATAAATTTCTTTTCTGTCACTTTTGATCAATTTAGTGCATCCTTTTACTGACCCCAAACTTTTGATTGAACAGTAGTGTATATAGGTGCTGGTCATATAATTAGAATATCATCAAAAAGTTGATTTATTTCACTAATTCCATTCAAAAAGTGAAACTTGTATATTATATTCATTCATTACACACAGACTGATATATTTCAGATGTTTATTTCTTTTAATTTTGATGATTATAACTGACAACTAAGGAAAATCCGAAATTCAGTATCTCAGAAAATTAGAATATTGTGAAAAGGTTCAATATTGAAGACACCTGGTGCCACACTCTAATCAGCTAATTAACTCAAAACACCTGCAAAGGCCTTTAAATGGTCTCTCAGTCTAGTTCTGTAGGCTACACAATCATGGGGAAGACTGCTGACTTGACAGTTGTCCAAAAGACGACCATTGACACCTTGCACAAGGAGGGCAAGACACAAAAGGTCATTACAAAAGAGGCTGGCTGTTCACAGAGCTCTGTGTCCAAGCACATGAATAGAGAGGCGAAGGGAAGGAAAAGATGTGGTAGAAAAAAGTGTACAAGCAATAGGGATAACCGCACCCTGGAGAGGATTGTGAAACAAAACCTATTCAAAAAAGTGGGGGAGATTCACAAAGAGTGGACTGCAGCTGGAGTCAGTGCTTCAAGAACCACTACGCTCAGACGTATGTAAGACATGGGTTTCAGCTGTCGCATTCCTTGTGTCAAGCCACTCTTGAACAACAGACCGCGTCAGAAGCGTCTTGCCTGGGCTAAAGACAAAAAGGACTGGACTGCTGCTGAATGGTCCAAAGTTATGTTCTCTGATGAAAGTAAATTTTGCATTTCCTTTGGAAATCAGGGTCCCAGAGTCTGGAGGAAGAGAGGAGAGGCACACAATCCACGTTGCTTGAGGTCCAGTGTAAAGTTTCCACAGTCAGTGATGGTTTGGGGTGCCATGTCATCTGCTGGTGTTGGTCCACTGTGTTTTCTGAGGTCCAAGGTCAACGCAGCCGTATACCAGGAAGTTTTAGAGCACTTCATGCTTCCTGCTGCTGACCAACTTTATGGAGATGCAATTTCATTTTCCAACAGGACTTGGCACCTGCACACAGTGCCAAAGCTACCAGTACCTGGTTTAAGGACCATGGTATCCCTGTTCTTAATTGGCCAGCAAACTCACCTGACCTTAACCCCATAGAAAATCTATGGGGTATTGTGAAGAGGAAGATACGATATGCCAGACCCAACAATGCAGAAGAGCTGAAGGCCACTATCAGAGCAAGCTGGGCTCTTATAACACCTGAGCAGTGCCACAGACTGATCGACTCCATGCCACGCCGCATTGCTGCAGTAATTCAGGCAAAAGGAGCCCCAACTAAGTATTGAGTGCTGTACATGCTCATACTTTTCATGTTCATACTTTTCAGTTGGCCAAGATTTCTAAAAATCCTTTCTTTGTATTATTCTTAAGTAATATTCTAATTTTCTGAGATACTGAATTTGGGATTTTCCTTAGTTGTCAGTTATAATCATCAAAATTAAAAGAGATAAACATTTGAAATATATCAGTCTGTGTGTAATGAATGAATATAATATACAAGTTTCACCTTTTGAATGGAATTAGTGAAATAAATCAACTTTTTGATGATATTCTAATTATATGACCAGCACCTGTATGTGATTATTTGGGAATAATGTAACTCATTTTAATAAAATTACATTTGCATACTGTTTGTACTAATATGTTGATCTCACCTCTCTGAATATAAACTTCTGGTCTTCAGGCACAAGTTCCCTGTGTTTACTGCAGTAATGCATGGTAAGGTATGTGGAGACGGGATCAGCTATGATACAGCACGCAGGATCCCTCGTGTTATAACGGATCTCTTGGAGCGTGGAGTACTCGAAGAACTGTCAAGAAACAATAAAGGAAAATATTTACACACAGAAGCTCAACACATCAACACTTTAAAATCAAAGACAAATCCAAAAACTCTGATAAAGGTCAATACAGTCAATCACGTTATGTAGAACATTTCGTCCCCATCATATAGTATCTTAATGTATTAGATAAAATATTAAATCACATTTTTTTAAAGATGGAAAACATTAGATGTCCTGTGTCCTCAATATCTTCATTTACTAACATCCTTTCAGTTTTTTTGTAATATCCAAAATCCAGTTTCTCAAAGACATCCTCCTCCCAGAAGTAACATGAAGTAACAAAAGTGTATTAGTAATGGATTTGATGAATTCTGTCTTTCTCTAAAACATGTCATCCTATAAAATTACAGAAAATTCATAAATAACAGAAAAATAATAAATAATGTTAATAATTAAGGTACAATTCAATAAAGTTCCCTAATCTTGACCAGCACACATTTCTTAACGTCTGCTATACCCTTTTACAGACATACATCCTTAAATATAAAACTGCATGATTAATCATGTTTTAATCGAAATAACGACTTCTGCTTTCACAAGCTTTCTCTGGGCTGCAAAAAAGCACTGATGATCTGACAATCTGGTTATCTGGAGTTTAGCAATGTCCACTGTGAAAATCTGCTCGAGTGAAAGTGTCTTTCAACCAGTCTGTGTTCCTTCACCAGGCCGCGTGTGCTGTTTGCTGCAACCAATGCTGCCTTCACATGCTATCGATTGTCGTAAATACGAGTTTCCTAGTAGGAATTTGGACATGATCTCGCTCTCAAGTCGTATTTACTACTGGGAAACTCTGAGATAATTTTGATACCCGAGTTTCTGATATTGGCATGCCATAAACTTTAAACATGGCGGAGGGGAGAACAATTGCTGCTGTGACTGGTATTCTTTATTAGTTTTTTCCCCAACGGCTGCATCGCCTGAAGTAGTGCATATTTACATATATGAATAGCCATTTTAAGCACATGGTATGTTTCACACAAAGCGAAAATAGCCTGTATTTGACCAAACTTCCAGATTCGTCAGCAAGCTGACTATCTAGAATGGTTATATAGTTCAATGGGATGTTAAATATAATTTTGGCTTTAATAAGATTTACCTAATAAATAGCCAAGAATAAACCTGGTTTATAAACCTGGTTATAAAACATAATTCTTTCCGACAACAAAGCACTTGAACACAACGAGCTCATAATCACAACTTCAGAAGTGTGAAGTAGGACATTTCCGACTGGACATGAAGGCAGCATAAATCTGCAAGCGAACCTTCTCTGACTGTGATGAACTGTAATAAATCCAAACATGAATCTCGACCGTATTGTTTGCACCTAATGGCCTCATTACGTTACCCCTTTTGATAATTGTGCAATAAAGGTAAATATAATATTATATAATAAGTGTGGATATATGTATATATACAGTACCTGTCAAACGTTTGGAAACATTACATTTTTTTATGTTTTTTATATAAGTCTCATGCTCATCAAGGCTGCATTTAATCAAAAATACAGTAAATACAATAATATTGCAAAATAATATTAAAAATTACTGCTGTCAATCGATTAAAAAAAAACGAAATTTTTCTGTAATTAATCGCATTTAATCACACCTAACATTAAGGTTTTTAATACATTTTTATTGTAATAATTTCACATTAAATCTCCAAATGAATGTAGAAACAACATAAAGACAGTAAATTTTAAATATTTCAATAAAATTATCAAACACTTCACAGTCTTCACTGCATAAATTGTAAATTAAATATAGAGTAATCCTTATTAAAGCTACAAAAGTTATTCAGTCAAGAGCAGTGATTTTTTAACATTAATGACAGACATCACAGTAGCAGTTTTATTAGGCTACTGTCACTTTAAGATCTGATGCACATGGCGCAGATCTGACACACATCCGATGTCCTCACAACTCTTTATGTTCATTTAAGACTTGTTGTCTTTATGTTCATATTAAAACTCATTTAAGGCTTACAAGGATACTTGACAAAGCGGGCATTTTGGCATACTTTTGTGTGTTTTTGTCCGTTTGCGAAATACAAACTTAAGTTATTTTTTGCGCCTTATTGGGCTTGAAAGGTTTAATAGCACTTGAATGAATGATAGCATGATCATATAATGTAACGCTAGCTAAAGAATGACGGAAACAAACTGATGCTGCATTAATTGCGCTAAATATTTTTAATGCGTTAAACTGAAAAAATTAATTGCATGCTTTAAAGCGTTAAGTTTGACTGCACTATTACAAATTAAAAGAACAAATTCAAAACTTTGAAAAAGGGGTCCCCCTTAATAGGTCCCCTCTCAAAAGGAACTGCTTAACAGGATTGACCCATATGCACTAAACCAGAAACAGAAGAACATTTCTCTTGTATTCACAGAGAGAATCCATTAGAACGGTGTTGTTGTGCTGTACATAGCAGATATCGTGCACTGATAAATCTCCAGGGCTCATCTACCGCCCCACAGAGAGGGAGGAGATGAATGAAGTCATGCTGCTGTGCCAGGCGGCTAAAGTCACTTTAAAAACAAGTGTGCTGTGAGGTACACAACACATTATTTACTGCGGCATATTAGGATGCCATTTTAATAATACATCACAGCTGTGAGACACACTTTCATGTATATTCCTGAGGACGCATTACAATCTCTGTGTATTGTGTATATGTGCCAGTGAACACTAATTGGAGCAGCAGTGTGTTGTTACAATCGAGAGAACGAAAGTTACCTGGTTTTGTCCCATGCCGTGACATGGGTAAAGAATGACCCGGTGACCGGCCATGTTATGTTCATCAGGTGGGTTGTAGTCAAAGCAGTAGTTGGCCATTCCTTTATTCTTCAGCTACAATTAAGAAGAAACAAAAAAAATTTCCTTTTTTTTCTTATTTAATAAAACATTTTTTAACAGAAATTATATTATCATTATAAATATATTATTAAATTATTATTTTTTGTTTAGGAGAAAATTATATAGACATTAATGTTTCTTTTTTAAATGTTTCTTTTTTTGTTTTAAATTATACTTGTACTAAAAATCAGAAAAGGTTCTGTTTATTTCAACATTTAAATGAAATAGTCCCACATTTTGAATGTAGTCTACACTTTGCCACTCGCTTTGTTGATTGTAAAGTAAACTTTGAACCAAACCAACCAGCAAACAGCTGCAGATAATGGCATTTTCATTTGTAGAGCTCTGCTGTTACAAAGCTGTGCTTGTAAATAGAAAAACGTTTGCTTCTTCTCACCATGCCAAACATTCCAGGCCTGTCCTCTGGGACTTGAATGTCGGGGTAGATGTTCTCCAAGAACCACTTAAAATCTTTACACTTAAGACGCATTCGGAGTTTCCGTCTGTCTGTCACATCACCATATGCTTCCTGAAAACAAGCACTAAAAATTAGGGTTCTTATTTCATACTATGGAAGTAAATGGGGACCAGCAACTGTTTAGTTACCCACATTCTTCAAAATATCTTCTTTTGTGTTCAACAGAGCAAAGAAACTCAAACAGGTTTGGAACAACTTGAAGGTGAGTAAATGATGACAGAATTTTCATTTTTGGGTGAACTATCCTTTTATTTAAGCCCATGAAGTGTTGAGATAAGTTATTCAGTTATTTAAATAGTGCAGATTTGCATTTCCTAAGCGCTTTGATGCAGTTTGAGATCTATATTTGTGCACATTTATTATATATGCACAAATAGCTTATTATTTGCACACTTTCAAAAGAGAATGAGTTTTTACCAGTAGGACAAAAGGTTTCGGAGGTATGAATGGACAACAGCAGCTCTACATCCAATATCAGAAGATTTAGCAACATTAACATGCTGAATTGTACAGCAACAGCGATTAAAGTGATAGTTCACCCAAAAATAAAAATTCTGTTATCATTTACTCACCCTCCGGTTGTTTCAAAGCTGTATAAATTTCTTTGTTCTATTGAACACAAAGAAAGGTATTTTGAAGAATGTGGGAAACTGAACAGTTCTGGGGCACCATTGACTTCCATAGCATTTTTTCTCCCTACTATAGTATGGAGGTCAATGGTGCCACAAAGCGGCCTGGTTACAAACTTTCTTGTGTTCAGCAGAACAAAGAAATGTATACAGGTTTGGAACAACTTGAGGGCGAGTAAATTATGACAGGATTTTCATTTTTGGGTGAACTATCCCTTTAACACCAAGATGTTTCACACACATTGCATCGGATTTTCACTTTGCTCTATGGCAGAGTTACAGCTCTGCGTAAATTAAAGTTATTTCTGGAATACTAACAGCCAGTATTTTCTTTTAATAATACCCATAAATATCTATTACGCCATCGCCATGGACTAATGGTAGTTCGAAGATGATTACCAGCCAGAGCAAACTTTTCCAGTGAGTTCACTTTTGGCTAGCCATTTCAAACTTTTAAAACAAACTTCATTTAGGCCTGATTATGCAATTACCCCACCATGGTAAACCACAAAACGTTACATGCTGCAACATCCTCTCGCAAAGTAACGTTGCAAACCCGCCTCAGCAAACGAGACTGATAAAGGCCAAGTTGTATGTTTGTGGCTGTGGTATCCCCTCATAACCTCCTGTCAGGGAAGAATTACTGGTGAGTGATGGTCCACATACAGTAGTGGTGCCAGTGATATGATCCCTTATGAGGAACATCTGTTGGAAGTAGAGATCTGTCAAAGAGATTCAGCAGTTCTGCGTAAAGATGAATGAAAGGAAGTGCACTTCTAATTAACAAACTTGATAGTGATTCATCAATAACGTACAGCCCTGCTTTGAGTGCCAGCCGGGTGGCACAACATCACACCCATTGATGATCGGTCTGTGATCAGGCTTCAGTCTCAACAAAGTCCTGAGGCAGGCACGTACCGTCCAGCTACACGGTCAATCAAGCGGCTGTCAAATGAAGCGTTCTGATCATCGAGATCCATCACTGAGCCTCGTTTTGTTGATCTTTAGGACTCGGTGGCACAATCGACAGAGATTTTGGCTATGAATAAATTATGCTGTGAGACTCGGAGGGTGAAAGAGAGAGCGATCCGCTTACGAAATTGCGTGGAAGCGGAGTATGAAGGATGTCAAACCTGATCCACGCTGGCAAGGCCAGTGTTTGTCTGTGGTTTATACCTGAAGAGAGAAAGAGCCTTATCTGTTGGCATCACATCAGATAGCTTTCAAGTTGGCGGTGCCAACCTGGCAGCATCTCCAAGGTTCAGAAAGAAAAGGGTCACCTGATCTGTCACCGAGAGCACCTCTCTGTTTAACTACAGGGCTCAGTGGGGACCGTGAATGACAAACACGGACTGAAAGAGGTGCCACTTCTCAGCGAGCACAGAGTTTCAGCCCACCTGCTAAATGTCATTCATTCAGAGAATATCAACAGATTGTGTGGATATATCTAGGTTTGTGCCAAAGAAAATGTGCATCGTTCACAAAGGTTACGTGAGTATATTTCCACTAATCTCAAAGATAGATGTGATAAACATGCTCTCTGAAAATAAGCAGACAAGCAAACAAAAGCAGAGTTATGCAACAGACCACACAAGTAGGCGTACCAGACGTGCATGAGGGCTGCGGTGGTAATATACTTCTTTGTATTCATCCATCCAGACTTCAGCCGCCCGCACGCTGTTGGCCAAGGCCTTGTTTCTTGAATATGGCGCTTTCTTCGGAAACACGTGACCCACGTGAGAGCAAGGATGGATTTCCAGACTCCCTCCACACTGCCAGATCTGTAAAACACCATCAAGACAGGAAATAGATTACCCATCCGTAATAATCAACAGGCAGCATTTTAGGCATCATAGGCACATTTGGCTCTTCCAATAAGTAGGCAATTTAATTATGCTGCCTCCTAAGATAGTGGTTTTCAACATTTTGATGTCAAGGACCCCCAAATATGATCGTATTCTTTTACAGACCCTTTTATACTGTGTGAGAAAAAAATATTATGTGTGATATTATAAAGACAACATATTGTTTAACTAAATTGCCTTTTGTATTGTCATTATACTAAACCCAAAGCAAACTATTCTTAAAGGGGACCTATTATGCCACATCTCAGGTGACCCCAGAATCTGTCTGTGAAGTTTCAGCTCAAAGTACCTCACAGATCATTTATTATAGCATGCTGTAAATGCTCATTTTTGAGTGCATGTGTCTTTAAATGCAAATGAGCTGCTGCTCTCCACCCCACTTTCCAGAAAAGGGCAGAGCCTGTAGAACTTGTGCCTCGGATACTCTGCTAAAAACTAACAAAACTTGTTTGGTTTTGATTAATATCTCTATTGCAGCCACGATCATGTGACATTGCAGTCCTTTGTCATCATGGAAATTAATTAAATAAATAATTTAAATTAAATAAATTACATTAAATAATTAAACTTCTGATATATGTTTTTTTTGTGAGTTTTTATCTTGCAATTGTGAGGAATATAGTCAGAATTGTGAGATAAAAAGTCACAATTATCTTTTACATTTTTTTATTCCTTGGAATAAAACATTTATTACATTTATTACACTTACATTTATTTAGTCTGTGGAAACGAGAGTTGAGAGAAGCTCTTTAGATAGAAATATTTTTCATATGCAGATTTGATTTTGATTCCTTGCTGTTAAAACTATGAAAAATTATGATTAATTCGACCAGTCTTTAGAAATCGATCTGAAACAGTAATTATCCCAAATTTGTTTATAGTGCTAAATTATTACAATTCACACTTTTTCGATTATTACAATTAACTTTCACTGCTTAAAAACACATTTTGTAAAATCGTTCTCTCTCAGTTTTTTTTTTTTTTTGCAAACCCCCTAAGTCTCTATTGGGGTCCACTTAAAAAACCTGTCCTAAGATACCTTTGGCCAAGTTGGCCAGTTGGGATGCTGCGGCTGTCTGTGCAGCCAAATCACTAGGTTTTGGAAAAGATCTACTGATCAAGAGAATAAATAGGCTGGTCTGTCACACTGCATTGACAGAGCAGCTGTCTGGTCTTTGTGACGTTCCCTGCTAGAATCTGATTAAAACGCAGCCCCTGGTGTTCAAGGCACTCAAAACACAAATGAACCATTACTGCCTATGTAACAGTGTTGGAATCCTTCAGGGGATGAGCTGAGTAATCAGAGGAATTATGAGTAAGTAAATGCTGCATAAACAGTGAAGGTCGCTGTAGTCATCATACTAGCTGGCAGACACTTAATAAAGGTGCTGACTGACCTCCTAACCTTGTGTGACTCATCACACAGTTTTCAAACTAGGATTGTGACCATCTGCCCAAAAGCTTTCTCCCCTCAGGAAACATGGAGAGAAACTAGAGGAAAATGTTACAGAAAAAGCAACAAAATGCACTTACTCTGAATGAGAACTCCAGGTTCTCTCCACCCCACACCTCCATTCCTGTATCATATGTGCCCAGGTAAAGGAAGTACTTCTTATTGACTGCAAACAAACCCCCAGCCATTGTAGGAGACCTGGACCAAAGATTAAAGGAAAATTAAAGGAAAAGCATAAAGGCAGGATTTAATGTTGATTGATTTTTAATTAGTAGAAAACACGTTCAAATATGTCCACCTAAACAGTTCTGGTTCCTCAAATATAGCCATAAAAATCCCCAAAAAATTCTTAAATCTACTTAAAATCTCCAGATATGGAAATTGAACTTCTCTGCTGAGTGTATTTTGAACCCTCATGAATCAAGGAGTGCATAATAAAGCTCAAAACCTAATGACATACCAACCAAAATTTAAGACTGAACATGAACATATCGACGCAATGTTGCATTGTTTTTACATTGGAACAGGACCAAAAATTAAATGTTTCCTTTAGTATTAAAAATTGTTTTCCAATTAAGTGCAACCATGAAGCACAGACCTGATGACATCAGTGACAGAACTTCTGCGTTTCTGCTCATATTCTGGGACAGTGTGCCAAGTGAACACCAATCGCCAGTCAAATCCCCCGATCTGAGGTTCTCCAGGGTTGCCCAGGTACTGGAAAGTGTTCCAGTCAATGACGTCAATTACTGGACACACCACAGCCGAAGGCTCGTCCTTTATTCTACAGGATTTAGAGATTAAAAAAGGGGGATAAATATTAATTCTCATAAAACAAACTGTGATATGATATGTAGCTTTTTATACACACATTTTGTAGAGAGGGGTTTATCTGTCTCACCTCTGGAGTATAGGCTCCAACCAGCCTTCATGGCACTCGCAGTGGCAATCGAGGAAGGTCAGCACTTCTCCTGTGGCAATGGAAGCTCCCAGAAGCCGAGCTCGCACCAAACCCTCTCTTTTCCTTGCTCGGATCAGACGCACCTTTTTGATATTGGCGATGTAGTTCTCTAGAGGCTCTTTTAAATGATCTGTGAGTCAAATTCATGAGAAGTGCTCAGTAACAGCTGCAGGTCTAAAGGGAACAAGAACTCAGGACAGAAATATGCTAATTGGCTTTTCCATTAGGAAACAACTTGCTGTTTCACCACAGGGTGGAGCTGAGATGATGTTGTTGCTGTGGTATTTTATTTTCAGAACCGTGATTTATAATTCTATAAGAGATTTTTTTGATCAGGGAAGTGTGTGTCCTCTGGGTACTTTGAGTAGAGCGAACTTAAATAACGGCTGTTGAATACTTAAATATGTACACTATTATATAAACATCCAATGTTATTTTACTCATTTTACTTTATGTTCTTTGTTAATGTTATATGTATGAAACATGAATATTATTAGCCTAGGAGACAGTATAAGTTGGTTAAGCCATCATTTATATTTTATTCATTTATTTATGTGTTTATTTTGTTTTATTTATTATTATTATTACTGTATGTTTATTTATATATTTGCTATGCGGTTGCTACTAGGATGTTGTTTGTGTGTTGTTCTTGGTGGTTCCTCCTTCCTGGCTGTCCCAAATCAAAAATGCTCCAAGTTCATCATAATATGATTAACTTTTAATACATAAGATCTTATGACAATCATGTGCTCAAAGACTGCATGAGAGGTTTTCATTCAGACTGATACCTCGGTCACTGTAGTCATCCACCAGTATGATTTCAGTCAGCAGCAGGTCAGGCGAGGTCTCCAGGACACTGTGCACTGTCCGCAGTAGCGTGGACCAGGCTTCATTGTAGAAGGCTATCACTACCGATGTCGTGGGCAGGCTCAGGTAGTCATATTTCAGGTTTCTACATCTGAATAGACAGATCGTGTTAGATAATGACTTGCTCATGTACATCGTCAGACTGCATTCATGTTTACAGTAGCATTATAATAAATAAATATGCACACTATGCAGGATTATTTGATTATTTGAATACCTGTGGGGAAATTACAAAATAGGCAAAAAGGGACACGTGAAAATCAAACTAAAATGTAATTTTGAGTGCACCGAAGTGCTGTACAGTTACAAACATCTCATATAGAAGATAGAAATAAAAATATTAATTAAAATGTAAAAATTCATACATAAATTAAACACCACAGATGCACCTCTTCAAACCTAATGGTCATTATAAAATACTGAAGGCTTCACTAAACAAATATTATGCAAAAATAAACACAACACATTAAAAACATGAATCTATTAAAGTAAAACCAATAGCAGACTGTTCCTCTAGGTCAGTGGTTCTCAACCAGGGGGCCGGGGCCCACTAGGGGGACTCAGCAAACTTCCAGGGGGAGTTGTAAAATTCTTTAAATTGGGTTATATTAACAATGTTAATTAAAATGTTTTTTTTAAAACAACACTAAAAAATTAAGATTTACAACATTAAACTGACATATGTATTTTAGTTCATTTGCTTTATTACAACAGAAGTGCCAGAGGTACATATCAGCTCAGGGGCCATTTGGACACCTCTTTCAACTAAAAATGTAAAACTTTTTTTGCATTTTGGCCGTTCTTTTACACAACGTTTTGGGGACGTGAAAATGCAAACTTTTGAAAACGATACCGTTATCATCTTCGTGTAAACTACAAAAACGCAAATTTAGGAAAAATGGTGATGTCATGCACATGTGTTTCTTTACAAAGTGACATCATCAACTACTTGCCTGACATGTATAATGCATTTTTATTATTCATTTTCCACAAATGGGTCCTTGTTCTGAAAAAAAATGGCTGCTGTGGATTTTATTTATTATTTTAACATTTCAATAGCATTTTTTTTTTTAGTAAAAACCAACTAAAAATAACACATCCCCTTTGGATTTTGGATATGTTTTTGCTTTTTTGTTTTATTCTGCATAATTTATATGACAGTAAGGACAAGTGCAAACTGCATCTCTAGATGTGACGTTTTTCTCCTCCTCTGGTACTTTGTAGACGTTCTCTATCTGTAATCGCACATTACACACTGGTGCAAGATAGGGACTGTTTACAAAACATTTACAACTTCCCTGTTTTGCATTTAATCGATGAGGATTTGAACAATAAACTACGATCTGTATTATCTTCTACAATCTAATGCTATTCAAAAAAAATAAACCAATTTAATACAACTATACCATTAAGTTAATGATCTTTTGAGGCTGAATATCAGACATTATATCGAACAAGCTAACTTCAAACATGTTCATAGCATGGCCACTTACAGTGGGTTCCATCTTTCAGGCAGTCTGCGGTGTAGTGATATCCTATCGCTCACATAAGTGTTTATCTGATGTTTTTTGATGCTCTCCTCCTCCTCTCGCTTCTCTTCTTCTGTCAGGTCTAGTTTAACAGCTCTACCCATCTCTCCCAAAGCATTTACATCTAGAGGAGGCTTCTCGTAAACAGGTTTCTTCAGATAATCTTCGTCCAAATTTTTGCCCAGCTGGACTGGGACTTCTCTTCGACTCGCCAGCCCGACATCACTCTGCGTGTTCCTATGAAATACTAAATATCCCACTACAAAAGCCCCGAGAATGTACAGAATTAACTTGGACCGACTCCGTCTGCCACATATTGCCATAATGTGTCCTTCTAGTCCGCCCTGGTTTCCTCAAACTCTTTGTCATCCAAAGTTCAATCTCATGAAAAGTTCGAAAAGAGTTCGCCCTTGTTAGAGGATATCGTTTTCAAAGTACCAGATTTCATTTTAAAGTCGACTACAGTGAAGGGGAAACTATCCAAGCAAGGCGAAAGTTGGTCATCTCATTCTGTAGCTAAAACCAACTGTTGAAGTGTCTGTGTGATCGACATGAACGGCGAGCAGAGCCGGTTGCAGGGGGAGGAGTTCAAAACAAGAGTTGTTACATTCTATGAAAGCTCGTTTCCGCCACATAAAGGGAAAAGGCATGCTTTTGTATATCATAATGAGATAAAAAGTTGAAATTATGATACACTAAGTCATATTATAAGATGAAAAGTTGAAATTGTGACTTAAAACGTCATAATTCTATCATACAAAGTTGGAATTGTGACATTAAAAAGTCGAAATTGATATGAACGTCGAATTTATAGCATATCTCATTACTTCAGCTTTTTAATCGTGACTCAGTCATAATTATGACTTAGTAGGCCTGTCATAATTTTCAACTTCTCATATTCGTCATAATTTTGACTTTTCATGTCATCATTTCGACTTTTTATTCTCATATGACTTAGTATGTCATAATTATCACTTAGTATGCCATAGTGCTGACTTTTTATCTCATAATTTAAAATTTTTAATCTTGAATCAGTCATAATTATGACTTAGTATGTCATCATTTCAACTTCAAGTCAAGTTCAAGTCAAGTTGAGCTTTATTGTCATTCCGCTACTTGTGGTGACATACAGTGGAACGAAATGTGCCTCACAGGACCACAGTGCTACATAAATACAGACAGTATAAACCTATACACAACTAACCTACTGAGAGAGTCTGACTATACATATACTATATAGTTACTATATATAAAAATAACAAATGCTTTCACATAAATACTGTACATGTGCAAGGAGAAACATCGTAAGTCAAGCAGCTGGCTGCGGAACAGTGCAAGATGATTTTTTTTTTGTGCATGAGCATGTAAACAAACATATGTAAAAGAGTAATGTAATCTTTTGTACGATTATGTACACAACAGTGTGTGTAAAAAGTGGCTAGTGCACAGAGGAGAGTGTGTTACTACGGGTGGTTTGTACAGGACCACTCACCTGTGTGTAGCACTCTCAGAATTGCACAAAAAGTTTCAGACAGTTTTTTCGTGTGGTAAGGTTGGGGAGTGTTTGGGGGTAGGTGAGATAGTCCGTGTTTCAGAAGGTAGGGTTGTGTATGGGGATTTCAGAGGGGGGCAGGGTGATTTGAGTTCAGGGCTCTCACAGCCTGGGGAAAAAAAGCTGTTGAGCAGTCTGGCGGAGCAGGCTTTGATGCTCCGGTACCTTCTTCCTGGTGGCAGGAGCTGGAAGAGACTGTGGGAGGGGTCCTTCACGATGCTGGTGGCTTTGTTGGAGCATCATGTGTGGAAAATGTCCAGGATAGAGGGAAGAGGGCCATGGATGATCTTTGCAGCTGTATTCACTGTCCGCTGGGTCTTGCAGTCAACTTCTCATTTTTATAACTTATGTCATAATTTTGACTTTTCATGTCATCATTTTGACTTTTTATTCTCATATGACTTGTCTTAATTATGACTTAGTAGGCTATGTCATAATTATGACTTTTATGTCATAATTAGTCACCATGAAATCAAAATTGACCATTCTAATTTTTATGGAATATTGCAATAGTCTATTTATTATAATGAATTATCTGTGCAAATCATTATTATTATTAAAAATAACACTTTAACAAAATATTACACTTTCAATATTCTTCTTAATTAGGAAGTTAGTGAATTAGTAAATTAAGGAAGTTTTTGATTAAAGATTACAAGAGCAATAGCACAAATCATTTATAATAAATACTGATAATAATAAATTAATAAAAATTTTCTTCGGTTAAGATCTTTCTAATATATATGTTATTATTTTTTATCCCTGATGTCAATGTCCCCATAGTAGGACCTGGAAGAGAACCAATTACAGGTTTATACATCTTTTAAATAAGTAGTAGTTTTGGGGAAATACAATGAACACATATGAAAAAACTTTTTAAGATACATTTATCCTAACATTACTGGTTTTAAGGCACAGCCATACAGTGGCACGTCCCACAGGTCTGAGCACTGCAAGGGCTGTAGGTTGATGTAGAGAGGGATTTGCGTGATCACATTAGCAGGCTTGTTTGTCAGATAAGGCCAGCAGAACTGCAGGAGGCATAAAGAAAGAAATCCAGGTCAAATCACAGAGAGTCTTAGGGGTCACAAACTGTGACAGAGCGCTAATCCAAATCCAGTTAGTGCACGTCCGCTCTATATACACTGTTATGCCAAGATATGCACACAAGCCTGTGAAAGTGCACACACATCATTACTTAATACATGAAAAAAATGTATGATTTAAATAATAATGACTCATTTACATTTTACAAACAGCCTAACTCTTTGTGTTGTTTACGTCAACAATTTAGAGCAACACACTTCATTTTCATTAAGTCAGCGTTTTTGCATTATATTTATCAAAACTTTAATTGAAATAACTTTAAATCCATATAATCGCTGCCTGTTGCTAGTGTCAGAACCAGTGTTTATTGTACTGGACAATTAATACGTTTTAAATGACATTTAATTAACCTTTTTTTGTTTTTATGAAATGAAGCATGTTCATATTTTTAGTGTCCCTGGAACATAATTTGGGCCTGAAAGAGTTAATATTATGCAATTATAAACTTTCTATAATGACCTGACTAAAATTCTTATCTAACTAAATAATACCAAATTATTAAAGTTTTTTTTTTTTTTTAAACAATTATATTTTGACACTATAACTAAAATTGCAGTTGTTGGAAAAAAATGTAGGAAAATCCAGAATTCTGTGAACTTTATGTATTAAAGTTTTCCTGTTAGTCTGCATATTTTTAAGTTGTCTAGCAGCTAAAAAATGTAATGTGAAAGTAAGTGAATTGTACTAAAATTCCCATTTAAACATGCTGTTTAAGAGAGCTCTTTTATTGGGCTTCTCTTCTTGATGCCATGAAATGATAAATTATTAATAAATGACGTTAAAAAGTTTTCATTATAAATCCAGGTTCTTGTACAGCTCTTTTTTATTTTATACAAAATGAAATTAAACACATTTTTATAAGTATTATGGAGATTAAAATTAATATTAAAATATAGGAATGAAAATATGACACTATAGCCTACTTACATACAGTCATTATAATTACTAGAAATATTGGTAGGAATTGGTCTGCAGTTTCTTTTCTTTAACTTCCTATTTTACACCTATAGAAATGTTATAATATTTTAGAATTTCCTCCACATCCATTCAATTCTTACAAGCAATATTTTATAATAAATATGTAAGATGATCCATGTAGCAAGCAAAATATGTTTATCCAAATTAATGTGTTAAATTATTGATTAGGCCATCAGAGAGGTGAGATGGTAATATGAGTGCCACACTTTTTTGATTGAACACTCTTATTGTAGAAGTTCCAAAGAGTGTTGTAATAATCTATGGTACACCGCACACAATGTTGCACAGTCATTTACCACATATGACAACAGAGCCATGTAAAATAGCTTTTGTCCAATCTGCTATCAATGTAAAATATAGGCTGATATATTCATAACACCCAATGTAAGCTAGCACACATATAATCAGGGTTGTGTAATCGATTGAGTCAGCATGAAACTGAAGCTTTGATAGTTTTTTATTCCCTATTGTAACGTGTAACCGAGTGAAACGGCTTCTCAAACAAGAAAAAATGTAGGGCGGGACATGGTTTGTTATTGCTGTGATCTCATGTGATTGACAGGTTGCCCCGCCCTCACGCCAGTAAACACATCATCAGAGAAGTCACTAGCTATGTTTCCATACAAAATTGGCAATTGAACTTGTTCGCAAGTACTGCGTAAAACATTTGCGAATAAAGCGAATAAAGAAAGTTTCCATCCAGAGACTCGAAGAGAACAAAATCGTCACTTCCTGTTAAACTGAAGCTAAATATGACTAAGAAAAATAGAAATTGCTGCAGTAGAAGCCACTGTATATAATAATTTTCGTATATAATAAATACGGGACAATAGATCAATTCTTGATACAAATATGGAGCGATTCTGATATTTTCTTATGTATCGCGAATCGCGATTCTCTCTCGGACCGATTCTGAACTTATACGTGCTTTAGAACACCCATACTCTGCTTGCTTCCAGTTCCACACACCACTCAAACCTAAAATAATCATTCATAAAGTTCGAAAATGTTTAAGCGAATTACAAGGGTGGTTGCAGTGGTCTGTGTTTACATTAACCTCACGTCATAAAGTATTCTGAGCCGCTTACATGACTCAGCCGAACGCACGAGCGCTTTCCAGCATTCTTCTTCGTGAGCATTTGAGCGTGCGGTTAAAAACTAACCTAGAGCGCCATCTGCTGTTAAAACTAAGCTCAGAATCGATTCGAGAGAGAAAAATATCAAAATGTTGTGAACACAATCGTGTGAAACGCTTCAGGGACGGAATTATACCGAACCACTTTAGCAACAGACTTTGCTCAGGCATTTCAGATGCTTTGCAACGAGCTCTGTCCGCTGGTGAGTCCAGTTATGGCGTCCCATCGCAGTCACGTCTTTTTTGATGCGCATCAAGGAATTCAACTGGTTAAAATGCTTTCATCGTAGTTTATGCGCATGTTTTCGTATTTCGACTCATTTGAGCGCACACTTTTTATATGCGCATTTTTAGAAATTAGTTGCGCATTTTGGTGTTTGATACTTGGTGACTTTAATACAGCTTTTGGCAGAGAAAGCGAGTTGTTTGGACTACCACTGCATGACCTTAAGGGAAATGTGATGAGTAAGATGGCAATTAGGCATGAAGAACTCATTGCTGCAATATTCTCAGAGGTCCAATAAGAAGATAACATTAGCATCAGTTTAAGAGGATTCACCATGCACCGACTGCCCACAATCCAGCCATGAGTCATAGGGGAAAAATACATCTTAATTTATGCGTCTTGTAGACATAAGCATCATGATGACAATGTTCAATGACCTCTAGCTTCATTTATGTAATTGCGTGGCTCACCTGGAAACTGTGCCATTAAACTTTTTAGCCTGACTTGGCAGAACCTCCTGTGTGGTTTCCTCCTGATCTGGTTTGTATAAGACGCTCACGTTGCAAAGGTAAAACTGTGCAGGGTACACCTTATTTTAAGGAGACGTGAAAGTAAAACTTTACCTGATTGCACGCATTTCAAAGCTATAATATTATGAAAATATATTTTAGGTCTAATCCCACAGCACATTTCCCACCACTAGATGGCACAGGAACAGAAAGGCAAGGAAAATTCAGTCAAGATAAACAAACCACCACAACAAATGTAACATTTATAACTTTAATTTAATTTATACAGACAAAAATACTTTGCACTTTTTCCATGTTCCAAAAATACTTCATTACAGTCGATTAGCAAAACACGTGATCACAACAAACTGTGCTTTATCAGTAGTAATTTCATGATCACGTTCCCAAAATCCCTATTAAATTGACAATTACAAATGAGACCTAAAAAATTGTTGCCATTTTAAATCCTTTTTAGTGCAAAAATAAGGTGTTTTCCATGTACAGTCATTTACGATAGAGCATTTTCAAGATATTTACCGATAATCCTGTGAGAAACTTATTTTGTTTAATGTTTAAAAGCTGGAAGACCCGTGATAAAAGCACTTAGTCGATTTTCTGAATGTTTTACTTTGGCTAATATCATGGTATACTCTGATTTCTGAAAATAAATGAATCTGAAGAGGCACTTTCTGTTGAGTCAATAAATTACATACAATACATTTTCCTAGGAAAACAATTTACAGGTAAAATGGATAATTCCCTAATGTTTTGTAGAGAAAATCTTGGTTCTTAAATGCAAGGTAAAGTTGGTTTCGGACAATGACAACAACATGAAAACACGTATGATCTGAAAAGTTTGGTCCATAAATTGCTTTATATTTTGTACCAACTCTGTGTAGTTCCTGTAATCTACTTCAAACTGAAGTATACATATTAACATACTATTTAAACTCTGATGTTAGTTTGAGTGAGACTTTAAATGCTGGTAAAGTTCCATTAACACCAGAGTGCCAAAATCATCCACGGAGCTTGCACAAAATAAGGTGAAAAGACCCTAAATACCCTAGCAATAAAAAAAAAAAAAAAAAAAAGGAAAAACAGTCACAAAATTACACAAAAAAAATATCTTAGGAGACCAATAGGCAACAAACCCATTCACAACATCTTCAAATCAGTCACTTCTGGTACAATTAAATAAATCGCTATGCAGTAGATTTAAAGATTAGCTACTGCTGAGTCTAAAAGATGATTCACTAAAAGCATATAGTGCATCAGTGTAAACAAAAACGCTGCTCCAACACAACACTATGTTCGTTGGATGATTGAATTTGCTACAATGTGTTATCATTAACAGTTCTAATATGCACTTGACTTGTAATAGCATACTGAACGTCTCTATCAAGGAAACACAAGAATTGGCACTACAAATATATGTTCATTTTGGTTTGCAAAGGCACTTTATGGAGAATGGGTCCCATTTTTATGCCTGTTCTTAGTTCCTTTGCCAACCCGGAAAAGATGTTCCTTTTGATAATTGCACTTACATTTAAGTTCACATGAGGTTTAAAGTCACTCAAATTTCCAGCGCTGGTGTTTGTCTCCGAGAGAGCAACTTTTCATCTGGATATCAGTACGGCCATCTTCTGTGCGGTAGGACGTGATACACATGTTTGAATGAGGATGATATATGCTGCCATCCTGAAAAGACACAATTGCCAGATAATGATCGTTTTAGGCATGGAAATGCAACAGGAGAGCATATCTGATATACAATAACATGCCAAACAAACAAGGTTTTTTTCTTATCTCCTGTTTTCTGATGGCACTTCTGTGATAAACTGAGCTACAGGCGAACAGACTCACGTCTCTGAACTCCCACATGATGTTGGGGGGTGTGGGAGTACCGTCTTGTGGACAATGCTTCATCCCTATGTGTGTCATTCCATCCTGAACTTCAGCACACAGCTCAGTCACAGAGTTAAACCGAATCTCCTTATGAGATGTGTACTCGAAGTACTGAGAGAAATGGAGAGAGAAAAATGACATTTTGTTTGAAATACAGGTTGGTGACTTTAAGTTCATTACCATTAATGAGTCCAAACAGCCAATTTCAATTAATTTTCATGATATATAATGTTGTCATTGTATATTATCATTATTATTATTATTATTATATGGGTGGATTCAGATTTTTTCCCAGTCATCTCAATGGCAAAAAGTGTCCCAATTAACCTGAATTCACCCTAAACAACACAAAACAAATGTATATTATATATAATACATTTTTTTTTTACATAAAGTTCTTGAAACAAGTGTCTTAAAGGATTAGTTCACTTCAGAATTAAAATTTCCTGATATTTTACTCACCCCCATGTCATCCAAGATGTTTATGTCTTTCTTCAGTCGAAAAGAATTTATGGTTTTTGAGGAAAACATTTCAGGATTTTTCTCCATATAGTGGACTTCAACGGCTACCAATGGGTTGAAGGTCCAAATTGCAGTTTCAATGCAGCTTCAAAGGGCTCTACAAGGGTCTTAAATTTTATATGCTTTTTAACCACAAATGGTCATCTTGCACTAACTTTGCGATGCGCCACGCATTACGTGATCACGTTGGAAAGGTCACACGTGACGTAGGCGAAAGTACCGCGATGGGGCGAAAAACTCAATCTCATTTTCTCCTCTAATTACTTATTCTTTGCAGGTTCGCTTTGTAAACACTTGCTCGGTACTTCCGCCTATCAACGTGATTACGCAATGCGTGGCGCATCGCAGAGCTAGTGCAAGACGGGCATTTGTGGTTAAAAATTTGTGATCGATCGTTTCGCTAGATAAGACTCTTATTCCTCATCTGGGATTGTGTAGAGCCCTTTGAAGCTGCACTGAAATTAAACCCGTTGGTAGCTGTTGAAGTCCACTATATGGAGAAAAATCCTGGAATGTTTTCCTCAAAAACCTTAATTTCTTTTCGACTGAAGAAAGAAAGACATAAACATCTTGGATGACATGGAGGTGAGTAAATTATCAGGAAATTTTAATTCTGAAGTGAACTAATCCTTTAAGCTCACCAAGCCAAGATTTGATAAAAGAAATACAGTAAAAAAAGTATTTTTTCAATTTAAAATCATTACTAAAGTTTTTAGTGTCACATGATCCTTCAGAAATCACTCTAATGTTCTGATTTGTGATTTACTATAATATGTCTGATATTACTGAAAAGAAATGAAGCCATTCATAGCAAATGCATAAATCATGAAACACACAAGGCTGAAAAATATTAAGAAAATATTTGTTGCATTTGAAAATCACTAAAAACATGCCTATCCTCAAATATCCTGCAGCAAATGTCATTTAAGCAACAAATACGGATGTTTGCACAGAATTGTTAACAATCAAAGTCGGGTTAATAATTCATAAGCAAGCATTTTCCCGAGGCAGAGGATCAGAAGTACATCCTTTGAGGGTAAAGGTTAGAACACTGGAATAAAAAAAACAGGGTGGAAGGAACTAAAAGGTGCAGCTATTCAGTGAAATAATCCATCTCCAGTGTTTACCAGACAGACAGATGTGACCTCTTTGAAGAGAAGGTCTCTGTCTGGTTCAAACTTCAGTCACCATTAGTGTCATTAGCCACATGTATATTTCATACAGACATCTATCTTTGAGGAGAAGTGGCTAAGGTTTCCTTTTCAGTCCAGGCTGTGGAAACATTGATTTTCACTCACACATGGTGCTACTTCAGAGTCCTTTGATGAAGAGCGGTGACATAAGCCACCGGACACATTTGCAGGTTGCCCTTTCCATTAAATATACATCCCCAGCAAGTCATTCATTTCTTCAACTGTGATACTAGATAAATAACAAACCTCAGAAGGGCAGCACATCTCAGGATGGATTATGTTTCAGCACAAATAAAGCTAGCTTTGTTTCGCTGCAAACTGATGGATCTCCTGCATCTGCTGTCGTAGGTGTTATATAACTGGACATGAAATGCACCTCATGCTCATTTTTAAAGTTACTCGATAGCTCTGGCATTAATAGAAAGCCCCCTTTAATGCATTTCGAAGATGTCAGGCTGTGAGGTAAGACAGCGGCTTTCAAAGTGTGGGGTAAACTCCCTGCGGGAGACTATTCTCAAATCTCGTTCTCTTTTTCAAATTCAAATTTGCCATATTAACGATACATTTGAGGACTCTTTCTCCTCCACCATCTTCTGCTTATATGGCATTAAAGGGTTAATTCGTCTAAAAATTACAATTCTGTCATTAATTACTCACCCTCATGTCGTTCAAACCCATAAGACACAATCTTTTTATTGAAATCTGAGAGGTTTCTGTCCCTCCATTGACAGTCCACGCAACTACCACTTTCAAAAGTAGTAAAGACATCATTAAAGTAATCCATGTGACTCCAGTGGTTTAACTTTTATGAAGTGACGTGAGTGCTTTGTTTGCGCCAAAAACATAATTTACCACTTTTATTTACAAAATATTAATCTCCAACATGTGTTCACGAGAGCACCACGACGCATGCCTGTTGTGTTGACGCGAGAGAAGACGACGTTGCGGAGATTAATATTTTAGTGTAGGGACAGAAAGCTCTCATATTTCATCAAAAAGATCTTCATTTGTGTTCCTAAGATGAAGATGATAATTAATGATAGAATTTTCATTTTGGGCTGAACTAACCCTTTAGAACCCTTTAAAAGTAGTGATGCACCGAAATGAAAATTCTAGGCCGAAACCAAAAATGTATTTAATAATCAACATTCAAAACTGAGTTTAATAAATTTAAATTGCACATAAGACAATTTTTAATAATTGAATTATGTTTCTATTTCAAATTGGTGGTGAAATATAAACATTTAAACACTGGCTATAATCATCTGTTTTCAAGACAGATTTATTCAAATAATAAATATATCACTTAACAGTAAAACAGTACAACTATTTTATAAATATTATGCAAATATAATATGCAAAGCAGTACTGTTTTGTGTATTCATTTATTTCTTGGGGATATTTTAAAAGCCAATTTCTATAATTAAAATGTTATTAAAAGGTTTTATTAATGTGTGACAAAAACATTTTTTAATTACATTTTATGCTTTTATTATTCAACAAAATAATGTTAAATATATATAATATTGATGTTAGTTACCTGATTACCACCCTGACCATGGCAGCCGAACAAGGACAGGTGAGCTCCTGTGGGATTGTGGTCCGGGGCGTTGTAGTCCAGACATTCAGAGTGGATTCCGGCACTACGCACCTACACCAGAAACCAGGATAGAAGTAAAACCAGTGAAAAATAGAGAGAATGACATTAAAAAGGAACTCCAGAGGGAATTAGATTAGACTAGATTAGATTAGTCACATACCGCTCCGTGCCATCCAGGCCTGTCCTCTGGCACATGCAGGCCGGGATAGATATTCTGCAGGTACCATTCAAAGCTCTTACACTGAAGCCGCTTTCTTAGTACAATCCTTTCAGATATATCCCCATAAGATTCCTACAAGAGCAAATCAAAATCAGGCCTCAAGACAAAGCTGACAGATTACTGACAGGAATCTTTGAAGGACCGCCTTGACCGCACCTTTTCTGCACTAAAGGGATAGTTCACCCAGAAATTTAAATTCTGTCATCATTTACACACCCTTAAGTTGTTCCAAACCTGTATGAATTTCTTTCTTCTGCTGAACACAAAAGCAAACAGATGATGGGCCCCATTCACTTCTATAGTATGGAAAAAATTCTATGGAAGTAAATGGGGTGCATCAACTGTTACCAACATTCTTCAAAATATATTCTTTTGTGTTCAGCATAAGAAAGAAATTCATACAGGTTTGGAACAACTTGAGGGTGAGTAAATGACAGAATTTTTATTTTTAAATTCTATTTTATTTTTTAATCACCTTTACTGATATTAATTACATTTTTTATATCTTTACTCTAGTTGCAACTTAAAAGATATCAAACAAGAATTCCACGTAACTACTTTCCCTGCCATCCTGTTGACACAAGAACTGCCACGACACACTTCCAACACACAAAGTCAAAAAGTCAAAGAAACCCAACCAGGTAAACAAGATAATATTGATTTAGGTAACACCTCACACAGGTATGGAAAGGGTGTGTTTGCATTCAGACCTGATGGACAGGAACAGCAAAATGGCAGTTAAGAGGACAAATAT
Source organism: Hypophthalmichthys molitrix (assembly GCA_037950675.1). Classification (NCBI taxonomy): domain Eukaryota; kingdom Metazoa; phylum Chordata; class Actinopteri; order Cypriniformes; family Xenocyprididae; genus Hypophthalmichthys; species Hypophthalmichthys molitrix. The sequence continues at coordinate 23,353,878 of CM075510.1, read as the reverse complement.
TCTTACTCGTGGCATCTAGTGTCGTGGCTACAAGAGAATGATTTATAATTTGATCACAGATCCACATCATTAATAATGTAATTTCTCTGCGAAGCAATTTGGAGTTACATGCCACATTCATGTCAGTCATGGTGATATAATATATGTTTGGCCTAGTTTTATTATCTTTGTCAGCTAATAAGCTTTTCAAAGACAGCCAAAGGAAAAACAAACACCGTAAGCTGATAGAACAAAAGCATTCAAGCAAAACCTGGGCATTATTTATCTCTTTCACAGTTTTTCCCCTTCAGGAGTACATATGCAATTTTAAGCACACCACATTTCTAGATAAGTGCTGAAGGAGGTAAAAGAGAGAATAACACAATGGCTGTACATCTCTGATTATGCAACAGCACAGGATGTTAAAGAGGTGCCGCCCACTGGCAGGTTGTGGTGGGTGGATGGGGGTGGATGGGGGTGTACCTTGCGTGCCGGTGGGTTTCGGTTATAGAAGTGCTGTTTGTAAGAGTCCATCCAAACCTCCGCAGCACGGACAGTGTTCTGAAGGAAGTTGGCTCGGGAGTATGGCGCTTTCTTGGGGAACACATGACCCACATGGGAGCATGGGTGAATTTCTAAAGACCCTCCACACTGCCACACCTGCAAGAAACAAAATATGTTTAAAATGAAGAAGGAAAAAAAAGAAGTCATTTCAAATAGCTGATGAAACTGAATATTATTTATATAATTTTATTAATAAAAAAATAAAATTAATAAAAAAATTAAAATTGAATTAAAAAATAATAAAATTATTTAAAAAAAAATTAAAAGTGAAGTATATAATGTGTACAACTAGAGTCACAACATTAATAAATATTAACAAAAATAAATGACAAAATATATAAAATAATTCATTTTTTAAATTAAATTATTAAATAAATAATTATTATTCATTGTAAATTATTGTTTTAAATATGGTTAGGATGCTTTTTGGGGAAAATCAACCTATGATTGACTTATTTATAGTTATTTATAGTATTTTAACATTGAAAAATGTCACACTTCAGTTTTAAAATGAAATCTAATAACCCCAAAGCATTTATCTAGAGCATCACTATTTATTTATTGAGATTCGACTCATCTTGCATACTTTTTTGCATACAAACTCAACATTTTCAGTGAACAAAGTTAGAATATCTGATGTTAATGCAATGTACTGCCTGTCAGAAATAAAACATGACATGACAACAGCGCTTTAGCTCCGTTGAGACACAGACAAAATTCCTATTTTAGGCATTTTCCATCTTTATTTCCCACATGCTTTTGTATACCAATTCACAGCACATCAATTATACATGAACATCGTACAGCCCTAGAAGATACAGCGTTGTATTCTGTTTCCATATGCATAAAAGATTACTCCATGGTATACAGCATCAATCTTCATTTCTAAGTATAGGCTGAAAAAAAGAAATCTAATATGAGAGATGTGTCTAATTATAAATGCTCAGTCACTCACGCTACCAAGAGCCCGTCGACACGCTCTGATGGGAATTACCAGTACAATAGGTAGCCTGAATACAGAATACAGAAGTCTTACCCGGAAAGAAAGTTCCAGATTCTCTCCTCCCCAGACCTCCATGCCCATGTCGTAAGTGCCCAGATACTCAAAGTAGGCCTTGCTGACGGCAAATAGGCCCCCTGCCATAGTGGGAGACCTGTGAAGCGAGAAGCAGCAGAGCATTGGCAATTCATCAAAGATATTCCCTAGCACCAATTTTCTAGCAGGTAAGTGCTTCTTAGTTTCTGTTGAGTGACTCTGGGTCTGCCCTCAGATGAGCCTGGAGAGAAATCTAGCAGAGAACTGGACAGTATTTTAATGTACCCCTGGGTCTGAACATTAAATTCAGTCTATTCACTGCACTGCATCTGAATTTAATCAACACAATACACATTTCCTTGTGAACTTTAAAAAAGTTTTTACTGGATGTCTTAAAGGGATAGTTAAATTAAAAAGTCTCATGTCATTGCAAACCGTCGTGACTTTCATTTAGGAATAGGAATGCACCAAAATAATTTGATACAGGTGAGGGTGACTATCCCTTTAAACATTTCTAATTAGTTTCTTAAACTGCCAAGAAAACCACACAGCCAAGCTGGATTTGGAAAAGTTGACTAGAAACCAACCTAATGGGGTCAATTCTGGATTTGCGTATCTTGCGATCGATTTCAGGCACGGCATGCCACTGGAACGTCAGCCTCCAGTCAAAGCCGCCCACCATCGGCTCATCTGTCTGCATGTAGAACTCAAATGAGTTCCAGTCAATGGTGTCAATCACTGGACATATGATGGTGGTCTCATTCTCACCAATTCTGAGGCAAAAGACGAATTAAAAAATTAGCATCTCACTGGTATTGAAATACACTTCATAAACCTTTTACTGTGGATTACCGGAGTGTTTCTATGCTACATTTGAATTAATTTTAAGTCCCACCTCTCCAGCAGTGGCTCGATCCAGCCAGGCACACATTCACAGTGGCAGTCAAGGAAGGTGAGCACATGTCCTGTAGCATAGGTGGCGCCAATGAGCCGTGCCCGTACCAGACCTTCTCTTTTTTTGGTGCGAATGAGACGAACACGCTCCAGGTTACTGACATACTGAGCCAGCTGTGACTTCAGATAGGCTGTAAATCATGCAAAGAGATTTAGAATCTTTTTATCAGGATCCAACAGACAATGGCCAAATCACAGGAAAACAACTGATTTTCTAGTAGACATATTTGGATCTAAGCTAATATTAAAACTCATATGGAATGATAACTATGGCTACCTTACTATCCATAACTTTGTAGAGGAAGCATGGAATATGCAATCATGGGCAAATGTGTGAGTCTATTTCAATGCAAATACTGACAAATGTTTAAGTTTGTAAGGCAAGTTGAAAATTCTTCATTTTTAAATGTAATAAACATTAAATAAAAGTAATATGAAACATAATAAGTATTTTTTTTTTCAAACATTATTCAATAATGAGTTATTGAAATAAATATCCAATACGGATCAATAAACTAACAAAAATAGCAATAGAAATATTATATAAAATATAGTAAAATTGAAAATTTGAACATTTAAACACAATCTGAGTTATATTAATAAATATCCTGACGCATCCAGGCTTTATAATGGCAGTGAATTGGAAAAACGAATAGGAAGCTCAAGAAAGTGCATCCATCCATCATAAACATACTCCACACAGCTCTGGAGGGTTAATAAAGGCCTTCTGAAGTGAAGCGATGCAATTGTGTAAGAAAAATATCCATATTTAACAAGTTATAAAGTATTTGCTAGCTCGTATTTGTCTCATCAGTGACACTTTCTTCCTAAGCTGAATACTTCCTAAGTTGGTGGAAGCTTGATATTTTACTTGGATATTTTTCTTACAAAAACACATTGCTTCACTTCAGAAGGCCTTATATTAACCCCCCAGAGCCGTGTGGAGTACGTTTATGATGGATGGATGCACTTTCTTGAGCTTTAAACTCGCTTGTCCCATTCACTGCCTTTATAAAGCTTGGATGGCTCAGGATATTTATTAATTCAGATTGTGTTCATCAGAACGAAGAAAGTCATATACACCTAGGATGGCTTGAGGGTGAGTAAATCTTGTGGTAATTTTCATTTTAAAGTGAACTAATCCTTTAATTCATCAAAAGCAGTGTAGCACCTAATAGGTTCAAAATTTTTCCAACATTCCAACATATTCTTTGCATATTAATTCAGTAGACACTCACTGCAGAATACACGAGATCCAGGGGGCGGAGACGGGTGGGTTAAGGGATATGTAAAGTGGGAGGAGTTGGATCTAGATCCAGGGGGTGGAGATGGGTAGGTTTAGATCCAGGGGGTGGAGGTTTGGGGATATGTAAAGGCAGGAACACACCAAGCCGACGGTCGGCTGTTGGGCATTTTTTGTTCGTCGGCCGACTAAGTTTTCTCAGTGTGTTCCGCACCGTCGGCTGAAGTTGGTCCTCGTCTGCTTTTTCTGAATCGGCGTCGGAGCTCGTCGGTCCGTCGGGCCATCTGATCATTCCGATTGGCTGTTCAGCTACTGCCACCTGCTGGTACGGAAAGGCATTTCATCTTACGCAGGCGCAGAACGGACGTGTTACTTGGCCGTCGGCTGTCGAGCGTCGGTTTGGTGTGTCAGGCCAACTTTGGACCCAGACGCTGCTGACGTGAGCCAACCCCACAGTCTGCTTTCGTCGCCACTAGTTCATCTGCGTCGGTTTGGTGTGTACCTGCCTTAAAGTGGGAGGAGTTGGATCTAGATAGGATCTGAAGTCTGTCTAGAAAGTGTCCTTTTACCTCTGTCGCTGAAGTCATCCACGAGTATGACCTCCTTCAGTAGGATGGCTGGCGTGGTCTCCAGCACACTATGGATGGTTCTGAGTAAAGTGGACCAGGCCTCATTGTAAAATGCTATGACCACTGATGTTGTAGGCAGACGGCGGATGTTATACTTCTTTGCTTTGCACCTGGCATTGCAAAAAAAAGAGAAAGTGTTAAGACGGTTACGCAAACTGGCATTTATTCAAATCATGTGGTTTAGGCAAACTGTTTCCCATGTGGGTTACACACTAAAGTGACATGTAAAGGCCAAGTACGGTAACCTATACTCAGACTTTGTCCTCTGCATTTAACCTATCCAATTAGTGCACACACATTAGGAGTAGTGAGTAGTGAACACACACTTATCACACACACCCACACTGCAAACTATGGACACACCCGGAGCAGTGGGCAGCCATTCCGGGTTACCAGTCTGACTCTCTAACCATTAGGCCACGACTGCCCTACTACATATTATAATGTGCAAATGTGAACATCTAAAACATAGAGGAACCTGACAACTCCATATGCTCATCCTTAAAGGGGTGGTTCATTATGATTTCACTTTTTTTTTTAACTTTAGTTAGTGTGTAATGTTGCTGTTTTAGCATAAACAACATCTTCAAAGTTACGACGCTCAAAGTTTAAAGCAAAGAGAGATATTTTCTTTTAAAGAATTCTCTGTTTAAGGACTACAACAAACGGCTGGTAGGGACTACAACGAGTTTCTTCCCGGGTTGATGACATCACTAGCTCTAAAATTTACATAAACCGTGCTCCCGAGAACACGCAACAAAGGGGGTGAGGCCATGTTATTGCATTACAGTACTTAATGCAATACAAATGCAATAGCATGTCATAAAAGCAAGATGCCAACATAAATTATAACCGTAATTAAACTAAACTATACCTGTTTTATCTAATCTCTGGCTCTGTAGGCATCTTACAACAGTTCCCACATGAGCAATTTATAGATTATCGTGACAGAATATGCTAATCAATGACTTTAAGATATCCCACATCAGCTACATAAATAAAGCAACCATTCAGAAACGTCCTGTTGCATTCTACATGTTGTCACTTCTTCTTGAGTCTCTCCATCATTGTCCGACTCCAGTTTGAACATAAAAGGCTGAACAGTTTCTGACATTTTCAGTGAGTCTTCATGAGATAATTGGCGCTGCTAACACTATGTGCTAACACAAGCTCTTGAAACCCCGCCCTCTGCTTAGAAGCAGCAGCTCATTTGCATTTAAAGGGACACACACAAAAACAGTGTGAACATCAGAAACTTATTTTACATCTTGTAAAAATGGCATTATATCACCCCTTTAAGTATGAATGCTGACTTATAATGTTGCACATGACCATTATGGTATGAAGAAGGACTCTCACTCAAAGGTGCATTTGGAGTCTATCAATAAATGTCACTTTTAATTCATTAAATAATCAATTATTTTTCTTTGTGTTTGACTTTGTTTCTCAAATTCAAAATCTGTAAGCAACCATTTCTGGTTCAGAGACAGATTCTCAGTAAACAGAGTTGAAGGAGAGGTGAGAGACAAACAGACATGCCAGAGAAATTTTCACAGCATGAGAAAGAGATGGAGGGACAGTGAAACTCTATTTAAAAAATACAGGTTCCGAAGCTACAAGACACTCATCATTTAATGCTACATATTTAATGTTACAAAATATTTCCATTTCAAATAAATGCTGTTCTTTTGAACTTTCTATTCATCAAAGAATCCTGAAAAATGTATCAGGTTCCACATAAATATAAGCAGCACAAATGTTTTTAAAATTGATAATAATAAGAAATGTTTCTTGAGCACCAAATTTGTATATTAGAATTATTTCTGAAGGATCATGTGACACTAAAGGCCGGAGTAATGATGCTGAAAATTAAAAAACAAAAATTTCAAATTGTAATAATATTTCAAAATATTACTTTTTAACATTATTTTTAATCAAATAAATGCAGACTTAATTAGTACTTTATTTTGTTCTTGAACTCTTCAAACTCTAGAGACTCTACATTCACTGACTGCAACTACATTTGTGCAGATTTTACAATAATTTTCCCTACAAAGAGAAATGCACAACATTTCTGGCAGTAATGCTTAAGTCTTTGACAAGAACTAACTTGCCTAAAAGTTATTTCAGAAAGCAAGCAAAAGAACTTCATATTAACAGATAAAAATCCCTGCTGATGCCAAGAAATGTGCTCCTGCCGTGTTTGATCTCCAGGAGAGCCTGTGATGTGGCACCCGGAGCGCAGTTGAAAGACTGCAGGGGGAAAAAAACACATCCAATTTGTCTCACTTCTCGTCTTCCATGGGGACACTTTCTCTTTTCAGAGAAGCAGCTTGAACCCTACTCATTATTGTGTGACAAGAGCCATGAAACAATTATTCTCACAAAAGCTTTGCTGTTCTGAGAAAACATCCCAGCCCTTTTTACTATTGTTGTTCATTTTTAATCATGTTGTCTGGCTGCAGGCGATGGATTCATTTCAGACAACAGACAACATCTGTAAACCGGTGAGGTGGACTGAAGTGTATAAATCACCTGAGGAATCACAATTCAGGACATGATTTCAATTCCATTGGAAGTGAAAACAAGCACATTTCCTATTTATTTTTCATGCTTAGTTGTAATGCAACATAATAGCATTTGACACAGGCCTCTGAGAACATAATTGCAATGGCATGTACACAGGATTTTGAATTTAGGTGTTTGATTTTGATTTCGGATGGTGTTTGCCTGAGCAAAATTCACCAATATGATCCTAGGTTGTTCTTGGTGGTTACCAGGGCTTTTCTATACAGTTATTAAAGGGTTAGTTAGGGACCAGAAACCTCTCGGATTTCATCAAAAATACCTTAATTAAAATTATCTTCCGCATTTGGAACGACCTAAGGGTGAATAATTAATGACAGAATTTTCATTTTTGGGTGAACTAATGCATTTTTGGGTGCATGTTGCTATGCAGTTGCTAGGTGTTTTGGGTGGTTGCCATGGCATTGCTTGGTGGTTACCAAGGCTTTGCTATACAGTTACTAAGGTGTTCTGAGTGTTTTTAGCATGTTGCTATGAAGTTGTTAGGATGTACTGGATGGTTGCTAAGGTGTTGCTAGGTGGTTGCCATGGCTTTTCTATATAGTTACTAAGGTGTTCAGATTGTTTTTAACATGTTGCTATGCAGTTGTTAGGATGTTCTGGATGGTCGCTAAAGTGTTGCTAGGTGGTTACCAGGGCTTTGCTATACAGTTACTAAGGTGTTCTGAGTGTTTTTGGCATGTTGCTATAAAGTTGTTAGGATGTACTGGATGGTCGCTAAGGAGTTGCTAGGTGGTTGCCAGGGTTTTGCTATACAGTTACTTTGGTGCATGTTGCTCTGCAGTTACTAGGGTGTTCTGGATGTTTGCTAAGGTGTTTCTAGGGGGTTACCAGGGCTTTGCTATACAGTTACTAAGGTGTTCTAAGTGTTTTTAGCATGTTGCTATGCAGTTGTTAGGATGTTCTGGATGGTTGCTAAGGTGTTGCTAGGTAGTTTCCAGGACTTTTCCTTACAGTTATAAAGGTGCATTTTGTTGTGTGGTTGTTTGGGTGTTCTGGATGGTTGCTACTGTGTTGCTAGGTGGTCGCCAGGGCTTTGCTATACAGTTAATAAGGTGTGTTTTTAGCACGTTGCTTTGTGGCTGCTAAGGAATTCTCTGTGGTTGCTAAACCATAGTTACTATAGTGATTTCAGCATGTTGCTATTTAGATTCTAAAGGCACCCACACACTACAAGATAATCTGCCCAATTTTGGGCCCAATTCTAACCTTCTGATAATCACAGGTAAATTCCCGATTATCTTGATTGTTCTACAGATAATCTTATCAGATTTTCCTGTGGTGTGATGTGTGTTAAGAGTGATTAAATTTGCAGTTAGGGTTAGATTTCTGAAATTTCCTATGTTCACAGTCAGGTTGTTTGTGAATGTGGTGTGTTGTCTTGGTTACATCGCGGCACTCCACACACTATAGGAACAAAACTGTTAAATCTATGATTTAAGGGCCAACCTTTAGGCATTGCTAGGTGGTAGGAAGGTGAGTAACGAGCCCATTGCTGTGAGGTAAGGTGTGGCAGACATACTCGTGCATCCTGTTGTCTTGAATATGGCGATGGAGGGATATCTTGTCGCTGATGAAGATGTTGATGGCATAGCGCTCAATGCTGGCCTCCTCCTCTTTCTTCTCCTCAGTGCTGAGGGTCAATCGAGTGGCTCGGCCATATTCTCCAGGAGCGTTGGGGTCTGGTGCCAGCTTCTCGTAAACAGGCCGCAGGAGGCTGTCGGAGTTCTCCTCCTCCTCATTTGATGGAAGGTCACGGACCAGGATGTCGCGTTGACCATCATTATCAGCCAGAGATGGGGGGGAAGAGCGGACTACAAGGAGATAGAAGAGCCACAGCAGAGAAAAGAGGAAGCCGACCTTGGCCAGGAGAGCCACCTTCCTTGACCAGCGGATCTTCATGACCTGGCAGCCAGCACCACTAACAGCACCAGTCAAAGAGCCCCAGACTCCCAACTTTCTGAAGGTTGACAGAGAAAGGAGAAGGTGAAGATTAGTGATAGACTGATACATTGGCCAAACTGATCTACTGAAAGCCTTCTCAATGAACAATGTACTGTTTACGAAAAAAAAGAGTGTTTCAACAAATTAGTAAAAATTGAGTAAATTTACCTTTGAAATTGAAAAATATACATTTACAATGATTTCAGGATAAGATAGCAGATACATTATCAAGAAAAGCAACAACAACAAAGTGTCAAAACATATTATTATTCAGACACATCGTTTCTACTTTTTAATCCCAGGCTGTTTGACTAAAGTCTCATGCTAACTGCCAACTCCAATCACTGAAGCTGAATTTGAGGGGTTGAATACAGACAATCCATCATCAACTGAGGGTAACGGAGTAATCACATAATTGAGCTGCATTAATATTTCAACAGGCAGGGATTTAGCTGAACAGTGGTCGTGACAGACAGACAGTCTGAAACAGTAATCTCATTCCTCAATCACAACAATTCAACCTTTTAACCTCATTTAATGATGAATGTTGCCGCCGTACACACAAATTTATATGCAACAAAACTGTACACTACATAATGTAAATGGACCATCAATCCATTTCAAATATTTGGGAGTCTGTGGTTAAAATGTTTAGCAGTTTAACAGTTGATGGCAGATACAGGCTTAACTACTGTATGAATGTGTGCAAGAGCGAGCGAAAAGAGGGGAAGTTATTTATGAAAACAAACTCGGAACATTCTCAGAAGATCCAACTAGATGCTATAAATACCTATTGGCTTATTGACTTGTTTTAAATTGCTTCCAGTTCTGAGTGCTCTTTAAAAATAGTAACACACGTATAGGTTTAACTGTACATCTTATGTTGAAACCATATGCCTGTTATGAAACATTTACTCATAGTAATGTTCCAAAACTTTGTCACAAATATAACCATTAAATTATAAATTATATATAAAACTAATTCAGTGCGTTTCTCAAGCTGAGTTTACACCGAAATTTGTCCCAGGAACTTTTTTCCCCCAGACCAGAGTTGCTGTCTGCGTTTCCATCGCGGTCTTAAGTACTGTGAAGATTAGGCAAATTAGTCCGATGACGTAGGACTGTACATGACTTTGCAGAAAATGCTGTGTGGAGTCAACCAATCAAAATGCTGTGTGAACTTAACCAATCAGCATGTTCAGCACCCAAGACCCACCCCTGAAAGTTCCTGAACTTTGAAAAAGTACTACCTCAAGAGCAGGGACTTTCTGAGGGGGAAATTTTTACATGGAACTTAATTTAGACCCTGGTTCCTGCGGTCGAAACACACCGAGTACCACCCCAAAGTCCCTGGGGAAAGTTCCTGAAGTGGAAACACACCTTTATACATATTTTTGGCCCTCAAAAAAAAAAAAAAAAAACAGTAAAGTGGGCCCAAAAAGCGTTTCAACACTTAAAGGGATAGTTCACCCAAAATTTAAAATTATGTCAAAATCATTTGTATGAGTTTCTTTCTTCTGTTGAACACAAAAGAAGATATTCTGAAGATTGTTTGTAAGCAAACCTTCTGATCCCCATTGACTTCCATAGTATTTTTTTTTTCATACTATGGAAGTCAATGGGGAACAGCATCCGTTCGGTTACCAACATTCTTCAAAATATCTTCTTTGGTGTTCAATAGAACAAAGAAACATATACAGGTTTAGAACAACTTGAGGGTGAGTAAATGATGACAGAATTATTTTTTTTATTTATGGGTGAACTATCCCTTTAAGTCACTTATAAAAGTCTATTCATTTTTTTACAAAATGTATTAAAAATTATTTAAAAAAAAGAGCTTTATTACAGAGTGTTTTCTTCTTCTGCCCAGATCTATTGAAGATGTAGCTGCCACTTTCCAAAAGAGTGGTCACCAGCCAAGGGACAAAAGCTTTCTGGGATTACAAAATGGAGAGCTCTCTGAAAGCAACCCTTGACTGGGCACCCATAAAAACTTCCGTTCTAAACCTGATAGGTTGGATAGATGTGGGAAAGCTGGGGAACTGCAGCTCTTTAGGGTTGAGAAGCTTGAGTATCACCTTTGTGGCATTATTACCTTTAAATTATAAGGTTCAAAAACTGGTTTTGAGCACAAAGGTGTGTGTCTTTTGAAACTCGTTTTACTTTCTTCCATGATACACTAAATGAAAAATTCACAGCAGAATGTCCAACCTGTTGTTTTCCATATAATGAAAGCGAATGGTGGCCACAGCTGTCGAAGCAAAATTTTTGAGTGAATAATAAATTTCAAAACTATCATAAGACTTTGTTTATAATGTCTGAGTAATACAGGCAACCTTAAAGCTTTTTTGTCCATTTTGAAGCTGGTCACCATCCACTTTCATTGTGTGGAAGAGAGAAGCTCAGACATTCTGCTAAACTTCTCCCTTTGTGTTCCACAAAAGGTTTGAACAACATGAGGGTGAGTAAATTATGATAGAAAAGTAATTTCTGACCATCTGTGTTGTATTAATAAGCAGGGAAAAATGAGACAACCAGGACTGTTAGTACAGCCAACTAGGGAGGGTTTAGTCAGAACATTGTCATTATAGTGTTTACAGTAATATGGATGTTGCTGTTACTACTCGTGGATCAGGAGCCAGAACATCTGTGTTATAGAGCTGTGTTACAGTTCCTGCTGAAAGCAATATGCTTATATACTGTACATAATAGGCCTTTGATGACTCTCTATTTAAATTTATGTGAGTTAGTACCAGCCCAAACTGATTGACATATCCAGATTTACTTGTCGGACAAGAGCTCTCCGTTTGCAGCTTGTTCCTGTTCATTTGTCAGATTGTTTTCAAAACACGTCCCACAACTTTTAACTGCCATTATTTTTTTAAATACAGATGATCACTTACTTGTTCTGTAAATAAATTATTTGGACATTTTTTAAATTTTACAGTATACATTCTTTAGGATTTTAGACAACCCTGATGAAAAAATATGGTTTCCTGGTTTTAGCTGGTCACCCAGCCTGGTCAAACTGCTACTCGCCTGGTTTAGCTGGTTTGGGCAAGGAAAACATTTTGTAAGAAAATTGAGTTTTGACTCTCTCAACTTTCATTCACATAATCAGACCAGACACTAACAAAAACATACCAAAGTACAAAGAAGTACATGGTAGAATTGAAAACATGGTGGTACAATGATGCATGTACCAGTGTAATACAATTCTTTAGGAGCTTGAATTAGTACAATATATGCACCATTTTATATGAATATGGTCATCATTCAAAATCATAGTATACATTAAAGTGTTATGGTATTATTATCAATGCACCATGGTACCACCAGAGTATTCTTTAAAGAAGACACACACACACACACACACACACACACAAAGTAATCTGAGATCACTTCGTAAAGATGCAGCAGAAGCACATGACATCATCAAACTATTAATATAAGTAGGAGGCTAACACAAAACATATGAACTGTATATAAAATAAGGTCAAATTTCATCCAAAATACAATGATAAAACCGAGCAGTGACTTTCCATGTAAAAACAATCATCATCGAATGTATCAGTGTTCTGACTGAAGGCTCGTTAACATGCAAAACATATTCATATTGCAAACACACACACATACATAGACGACACTCATGTAACTCAATAACTGATGATTTTACCTGATCTCTTCATGCCGTGCTCTTATACAGATATAAGGAGCTGTTCGTTTGCCGCTCGTGTCACTGTCAGCAGACACACATCCTCCTCAAACAACAAACCCGCTCTACTCCACACAACTGCGCTAATCGCTTTAAGTAGCTGGACTCTTTACAAACGCGCGATCTCTTGACGAGTTACATTGCTGAAGTAAATGTCATAGTCTTGCATGTACTGCATCGCACCCCAGGAAGTTTCAGATTTGACAGTCTGGCTTCATAAAGTGAGCCACGTGACCGGAGCATTATGGGAAGTCTAGAGTTCACTGTGCGTGCTTTAGCTGCACACTCAAGAGCCCCTGTGCGTCATTTAATATTCACACTGACGAATGTTTTTGTCATCTATCTATCTATCTATCTATCTATCTAATCATGCAGTTTTATAAAAAAAAAAATTCAGAATCAACCATTATAGGCTATAGCTGTCCAATCATGAAATTGTGTTGTTTTTTGAGAATCAACCATTATTTGATTCTTTGTATGTTTGTTTGTCTAATTATGCAACCATTTTATCTATCTGTCAACAATTGTTTGTTTGTTTTTTGTCTAATTTTATAACTTTTTTAGAATCAACCATTATAGGCTATAGTTGTTTGTTTGTTTGTCCATTCATGCAATTGGACAAACAAACCATTATTTTCATTATACACTTTTGAGAATCATCTATCTATCAATCTGTTTGTTTGTTTTTATCTGATAATATTTTTTTTATGCTGTGAAGCTAGATCTAATTGATTTGAGTGAACACATGAAAAAATCCAGACAAATGAAAATGCTCTTATTAAATCAGCCTTGAATAATACAAATGTAATGTTTTTGTTTGTTTTTTAAGAGAGAATTGACAACGAGAATCTATACAAATATGAACCAATTGGGTAATAAAGAATTTGAACACAGTGCTTAATAAAGGAAAACAACAGTTAGAGGGTTTTTCTTTAACTAAAAAAAATCATTTTAAATGACACAAAAGTGTAATCAATCAAAATCTTGCCACTGAAGCCTTACTCATGTGTTGTTGAAGGATGCTTAACTTTCAAATGTTGACTCAACAATGCCCATTCTGCGACGTGGCAAGACTTTTATGATCAAGGTTAGACTGTTAACAACCCTCTGTGTCTGGACACAATAGGGTTAACTGTGCTTCAGTATTACCTTTCTATTGTACAGGTGAAACAGGTCTATCTGGGCCCTGAAGTAAATCATTTCCAGCTCTGGACACAAACCACAATGCTATTAGTATTGTTACTACCAACAAATGTAAATATAATAAATACAATACATTGAACAGCTAATGTAAGCAGATTTAGTAGTTTTGTATGGATACCATGAAATAACCACCAACGCCCGATTTTCTTTGCTTATGATCACTACTGTTACCATATCATCTAGATCAGAAGTAATTATTGACAAGGGCGGAACATGAACTGTTTGCTGGCCAGTGTGGAGCTGCATGTTGAACAGAAAGCTGAGCTGCTGCCCTGCCAATGCACTGTATAACTCTTGTCTGAAACATTTATGCTCTTTCTCATCTGTCCCAAGGCAGCCATCAAACTAAGAACCATGTCTCAGATAGTTTTATATGCTACATAATTCAAATGGACACTGAGACACTGTATTTATAGCCAAGATGTACCGTTATAATTGATTTAAACAAACATGTATAATGTTTTCATAACTTTACACTGTAAAAATCATCTTCTCAATCAGAATGTCTTGTTTGCCAGTAAAAGTTTCTAATTAAAATGAGATAATAAATTTAATTTGTTTATTTTATTTTATTTTATTCCAAAAGGTTTTAAGGAGAAATGTCTTAAATTATTAGAAAATACTTTCATGTTTAATGGGTTATTTCATTTTTTTCAACTGATTAATATGTTTACAATCTGATTAATTCATTAAAAATATTAAAATTAACAATTAATTAAAACAAAATGAATTAATTAAAAACTAAATCCATAAAATTATCCCATAATAGGAACATTTTAAAAGGTTCTAAGTGCTTGAACCCAAAGAACTGTGTGTAAAGAGAACTTTGGTGACTTTCATGTACGGCGATGGACTTACAGTGACAAAACACGATTGTAAGATCCTTAACTGTAATGAACCGTGACGTTTCTGTACACTGTCCACACCCAGTTTGTTTTATTTGGAAAGAACTGGCTTGTCTTTCCCACCATGTCCTGCTAGTGCTGGACTCCATCTGGTGCTTGTGAAGAATGTCAGCTTTTAAAGACACAACCACCCTTAATATCAAAGCTGCTGTATGATAGAGCACTAATGGCTATAGAGCCTATAAATTAATGAAAACACCACATGTAATGAGTTTTTGCTTCTAAATAAGGAAATCACACTCACAAAGAATTCACAAGTTCACAATTACAGATAATCAGATCAGAGTAAAAGAGTATGCATGTGTGCCAAGCTGTCCGAGGAGAGGGCTCCAAGCTCGGAATTTGGCCCGAACCCAGAGTACTCCTCCCGAATCCCTGGCTGGGATAGTAACCAGCCGAAAGTGAGGAGTTTGGGTGCAGAAAACTGTCGAGGAACATAGATGAGTTGGCTATTTATATATATAGGCTAGGCTTCCCCTAGTGCTGATTGGATAGATCATTTGAACGTGTTCCTCCCGAACTTTGTTAATAAAACATCATTAGGTGAGTCCAATAAACAGCATGCATCAATTCTAAATGTTCTTAGGGTACATTTACATGACAACGATGTACTAAAGACGGAAAGGTTTTTCATTTATATTTTTCATGTATGACGACAACATTGTCAAAACGATCCCCGTTCACATGGATCCGTGGAAACGACTAAAACGCTGTATTATGCATGCCAGTAGTTGGCGATGTCACTTTGTAAAGAAACACTATGCGCCTATAGACTGAACACATAACATGCATGCACGACGTCACCATTTTCACAAATTTGTGGTTTTTTAGTATACTCAGAGACGATAACGCTATCATTTCCAAAAACTTGCACTTTGAAACACGTTTTCAAATGTTTGCGTATTCAGGCCCCCAAAACGTTTTCAACTAAAATGGAAAACTTTTTATGCGTTTTGGCCATCCGGAAACGTTTCAAAGGGTATGTTTACACGACAACGATGTACTAAAAACAGAAAAGTTTTTTCTTTGCGTTTTTCACTTACACACGACAACGTTGTCAAAATGTTCCCCGTTCAGACGGATCCGCGAAAACGATTGAAAAAGCTTTATTATGCTGCCAGGCCAGTAGTTGGTGAAGTCACTTTGTAAAGAAAAACACGCCAATAGATATGCATATAATATGCATGCGCATGACATCACCATTTTCACAAATTTGCATTTTTCTCAAAGTTTTCAGTCTATCGGTGCGTAGTGTTTTTTTTACAAAGTGACATCGCCAATTACTGGCCTGGCATGCATAATACAGCATTTTAGTCATTTTTCGCAGATCTGTGTGAACGGGGATCGTTTGTCATCCGTATGCAAAAAAACACAAAGAAAAACTTTTTTGTTGTTAGTACATTGTTGTCATGTAATCGTACCCTAAAAATCACATATTGTTTGATCTTATGTTTTTATCCCATTCCAACTCAAAATACAAAGATAATATGTACATGTGTTTCTTAAATATTATTATTGAGGTTTTTATGTATGTCTGCAGATGTACTGCATGTTCAGTAATACCAGCATTGTTTAGAACAGCCCCTTTTCTGTTTCATTCCAGGATTTTGGATTGCACCTTGGGGTTTATTGTTTGCCAAGAACCTGTAGCACTTGATATTTTGCCAGTTGTGTTGCTGTCTTTTCCATGCCAAAACCAATTGATTTTCCTTTTTTTGTCTCAGGGGAATTTGAGAAGGAGTTCTATTTCCATTATAAGATCTCCAGCAACCTTTTCTAGATAGACGCACACATTGTATGTGTCTTACATTACTGACTTTCTTCAGTGCACAAACTTAATAAGCCTGTCCAGAATTGTGCTAGACCTTGAAGTGCACTGTTTTCTGAATATAAAAGGGCAACAGCAATGAATTAGACCTGTAATCATCTATATCAAATGTTGTGAATGCATTTCTGTGCTTTGGCAAATAGACTTTCAGACACTAAAGTTCATTCACAACTGAGTACTATATGAATGTCACCTTATATCTTAAATAGAAACAGAACTGTCTAGATTCTCAAAAATATTTTTTATTAGTAAGTCACCATCAATTTATAGTTTAAATTTGTCATCATAACTGTGTGTCTGCAGAAAGAGGCTCTCTCCCACAATAGCTTGATAAAGTGAAGGCTGTCACCTAGTGGTTATTGTATGAAACTCATCATATTTAACAGATTTATACAGGCTGTGTTCTTTTGACTAAACCTGCCATTTGCAGAACTGATCTTTTGGAGATCCACGAGAATTTTTTTAACAAAACAGGGGAAAAGGAAAATGTTATGCTCCAAAAATCACACCGTGGTGCATTTACTCTACAGATATGCAAAATAATCTCATATCAGAATCAGGTTTGATGGTATATCATTTACATTTGTTACATTTATTAATTCATTTATCCAAAGCAACTTATTAAAGCAATATAATAAGCAATTCATAACAAGGAGGCAATAACATGAGAAGTGATAGCAATACAAAGTTTCAGACATGGCAGTACAAACTAGAACAAGGATGATGATGATGATGATGATAATTTATTTGTCCCAGCTGAGGAAATTTTAATAAAACTAAAATAACACTGATATGAACACAACAACACAACATGTTCATAACAATCACACAGTCATGTCATTCACGCTAGAATGGAGGGATGAAAGAAATCTTCAAAGAAGCTTCAAAGAAGATTTTTTCTTTTAAAAAAGTCAGCAGGATACAGTTACGTGCTCATGGAAGAGATGATTTTTCAGCTGTTTCTTGAATATTGTCAGGCATTCAGCTGTCCAGATAGGGTTAGGAGGCAAGGAACAGTGAAGGAGAAAGTTCTGGAAAGTGATTTTGCACCTCTCTGTGCTGGTACCTTGAGGCACACTATCACTGGGGATATTCCGCTTTATCTGCCTAAACTCAACCTTAGCGCTAATCTACTGACATACCATCAGATATGCTGGGAAATGTAAGTGACGCAAGCATTTAAAAGCGTAATAAATCATAGCCAGACTTCAAAACAATGTCTGCAGCTAATGAACTTATTGAAGATTTACGTATGGGGATTGGAAATGAGGTTTGGCTCATTCTCCCAAAGAATAACAATACAAGCTGTGACTTTGCAGAGCCTGGAAAGATTTATAAACAAGAAAGTCCCAGCGACTCGGATCGTCACAGTTATTTGGTGAAGGACACAATCAGGGTGATATGAATTTCCCAGGGGGAGCAGACATTCACACACTCAGGCATTTGCATATTAATAGTTAACACTTTCATGTATGATTTTTAAAATAAAACAGAATGAGTGTTCTGTGTTCCGCTTCTAAAGGAAGTGTCATTGAGGTCGCTGTGGCGTCCTTAATCTCAAACAGGCATAGCAGCTCCAGGGTTACAGGAGGCAGCGTGCCATGCTGTTATTCTGCGGCCAGGATCCCAGCTAAAAGGGAACGTTCTCAGAACTTTGGCAAGGTTCGCGCAAAGTTAATAACAAACGTTCTTCCAGTAACGTTAAAGGCACAATATGTAAGTTTTTTGGATTACAATATACAAAAAATGCTAGAACAATGTTATATTTTGTTGACTTGTGTACTTACATTATCCCAACAGTATTTAAATCCAGAGAAATCTGCCATTTTGACCAGTGTAACAGCCCGTGTCATTGTGTCGCCTGTCAGTGATGTCATATCCGCAATACCCTCGACTTCCGGTTTACTTCCGTAGAAACCATGGAAACACCAAACACTTTAATATATTATGTATTTTATTAGACACCTGTTTGGATACCTTTATCAACAGAAAACGAATCATTGTTATATAGCTTAACACGGTTAGTCTTATTGTTTGAATCTCATTTTCTTGATTTACCGCGAGTAACATGTTTGAGGCTCAGAAACAACTCTATTTTGTCAAGTGGCTAACATAGCATAATCAGAAAGAGCTTTATTTGTAGTAACAGTAATACAGCATTTTCTCCACCATAAAATATATTTTAAAATCAGTTGCATGCCATTGTCACGATCACCAGCTGAAGTGCCCTTGATAGCCACCAGAGGGCACTCCACATCAGACTATTGTCATTCCCTCATAAACTACATTTCTCATAATTCTCTGCCTGGACTCATCAGCGCTCATTGCATTCAGCTGTTGCTCATTAGCTCAGCTTATATAAACCTGGTTTTCTTAGTCATTCTTTGCAAAGTCTTGTATGTGTCATAACTTAATTTCTGAGCGCTATCCTGGTTTCCCATGTTCATGGTTTTGATTTTCTTCCATTGTTTTGGTTTACTCTTTGCCTGTGTTTCTTGGACTGTGTTATTTGTTTGGATTGATTGCCTGTGTGTATGACCTTTGCCTGGATTTGGATTACGATTGCGGATTCACTCTATTCGCTCCATCGGCTTCGTTCCATTTCCAAAGCTCTCGGCATCAACCTGCTTCATACCAAAGTAATGTTAATAAAACATCAATACATTAGATCATCCATGGACATTATTTCTGCCAGTCGGATTGCTTTCCATCAGCTTTGGAGGTGAAGACGACAACTCCCATGATTCTACGCTCATTCACGGCGTCATCAAGCTACGCATTTGTTATTGTTTTGAATAAGCGACCTCTTACAAACTGTGGCTTTATTAGAACATTTGTTCAAAGTTATAATGTTCTCATTAATATTCTAATATTCATTAGCACAAAAACATTATACATTGTTCATGGAAGATTTTTTCAGAAACATTTTAGTTCGACATTAGTCTAACGTTTTTTAAATCTTACTACTTGTTTTAGAATGTTTAGAGGACATTCATATGTAACATTCCCATAATGTTTGCGAAATGGAACGTTCCCTTAGCATTCGCATAACCAAAAAAAAAACATTTAAACATTTAAAAAATGGAACGTTTTGAACATTCAGGGAACATTCAGAAAATATCTTTTATTACCAATGTTCGAGAGGTGCACATTCAGATAAATCTACTCAAAATATATCAGCATGAGGAGGCCTATATATAATTAGCTGACTCACTTCTGTCCCATGACAGATTTCCAGCATCCCTCCACCCCAACACCTCACTCTTATCTGTTCTTATACCAGCCAGGGATACGGGGGAGTACTCTTAAGTTCAGGCCACATCCGAGCCCGGAGCCCTCCCTCCGCACAGCACTCCAAATACGCATACTCTATTCAATTACATGCAAGTGTTAACTCATGAAATAACGTTTTCATAACTAAATGGGAACGTTAGCAAAACATTCTTGAAGGATGTATTTGTTAGCTGGGAGAATAGTAATGCAGAATCTTCTGCAATGTTGTGAGCAAGCTTGTGTGCATTTGTCAGCACTGGTTATTGTGTTTCAGAGTACTGCACATTGGTTCAGCATACTTTACCCCATTTTTACTTTTTTCTTGTTAAAGAAACCACAGAAGGGGTCTTAGATGGAAACAAAAGCCGCTCTCTCAGTGTGTTTGCCTCAACCATTGACACCCCTAAACCCCTATCAAATACCCCAGAAACCTGAACTCTGCATCCTGGCAACAGCCAGAACTGTTTGTTTGTGTTGAATTATAGACAAAGGGTGAAAATGTAGATGGAATGAAGCATGACGCTTAAAGGAAGCCTTGCTAGGTGTCCTCTGTGAAGGAAGGAGGCCATCTTGTTCTACTGAGAGTCTATAAAGGGCTCCTGATTTGCCCAGCTGTCACATTCATTTCATTAATAATGATCCTGATGCCAGAAATAATTTTAAAAAAGGCTGTCGAGTGAAATGGGTAGTTGATTAATATTAGAAGCGGTGACGGCAACATAACATGCTTCACTTAACAACTTTTTATATGCATATATATGCTGAAAACACACCAGCTATGTAATTATAATGTATGTAATTTTATATATATATATATGTGTGTGTTGGTGTGAGTGCGTGTGTGTGTGTACCTGGTATTCCCTACGTTATGTCCCCACAAGGATATAATACCAGTAAAATTGGAAAAAATGGGGAAAACAGCTTATAAATCATACTAAATTAAATGTTTTGAAAATATAAAAATGCAGAAAGTTTTCTGTGATGGGTAGGTTTAGGGGTAGGGATAGAGTAGGTGGATAGAATATACAGTTTGTACAGTATAAAAATCATTATGTATATGGGAAGTCCCCATAAAACATGGAAACCAGTGTGTGTGTGTGTATTAATTTTAATCAACTACCATAAATAAAATGGCATAAACAGCCATTAGATTTATGGGATGATGATAAGGAAAGAGCAGATGTGGTGCGATTAAATAGTGTCACTTGTCTTTATCAATAATAAGATGGCAGTCTAGGAAATGCTCTGGAGAATCGCCATCCCTCTGCCAGCTGAATGAGTCACGGCCTGTCCACGCTCGTGAAGGAAGGCGAGGAACACGGCTGTGATCTCGTTCCTGCAGATGGGGCCCCATGACTCTGCCTGTTTGCTCCTGATAACACTGCTGGAATTGTTCCTTGCTTCACTCCCCCTCACATTTATCAAAAGCGAGCACAATGACATCCTTCAGTGCTGCTGCATGCTGAGGTGCTTTCATGGCTGTTGGCCATCAAACGAACATCCTCAGCACTCACACAAATATATCAGTCTGTAATGGGTTCACATGATGAGACAACAACATTCTGACAAAAATGGTTGTTTCGTGATCATCACCAGCAAAATGATTTTAACACATTTTCATCTAAGTGTTTGCCATAGCATTGTTGTGCGGTTGCAAAGGTGTCCAGCATCCAACATTGCTGGTCACCAGCAGGTATGTTTTCCATGCTGAGACAAACATGGGATGCTGATTTGCTGGTTCCCAGCATGGGAAGCTGGAGTACTGGTGGACCAACTACACCAGCTCAGATTTGCTTGAAAACAGCATGCTGAGAACACCAGCTAGACCAGCACTAAACCAACATAAACCAGCCTGGACCAACATGTAATTCATGCTAGATGCTAGAGTATTCCCAGCTAACAAAAATATGTTCTAAGAATGTTTTGCTAACGTTCCCATTAACTTATGAAAACTTTATGTTTAAAGATGTTTTTAAAAATGTTTTTCTTGATTATACGAATATTAGGAACATTCCATTTTATTATTCTGCAAGCATTTTGGGAATGTTACTTCTGAAACAAGTAGTAACATTTAAAAAACTAAAATGCTTCAGAAAAAAAAAATTCTCTATGAATGATAAATCTTGCCAGAAAGTTACCCAAAGTTCTGAGTTCGATGTTAGCTGGGTTTGTTATGTGGTTGCTAAGTCAAAAAAGCCTACATCCGAGTCTCTAAGAATTTCTTCACTGCATCCGAATATGCCTACTTTCATACTATACAGTAGGCAAAAAACAGTATGTGAACCGAATAGTATGTCCAAACTCACCCTCATGTCGTTCCACATCCGTAAGACCTTCATTCATCTTCTGAACACAAATTAAGATCTTTTTGATGAAGTCTGAGAGGTTTCTGTCTCTCCATAGAGATCCAACACAACTACCACTCCAAGGTCCAGAAAGGTAGGAAAGACATCATTAAAGTACTCCATGTGACTTCAGTGGCTTAAACTCAATTTTATGAAGTGATGTGAGTGCTTTGTTTGTGGGAAAAAAAAACATAATTTACCATTTTTTAAAATAATATAAATCTGATATTAATCTAAAGCGTTCACACAACGTCAGCTCTCGCATGAACACAAAATGCATCGCTCTTGTGAGTTGACGCTCTAGTCTGGACACAACACGCATGTGTCGTGAAGCTCTCGTGAACATGTGGTGCAGAACAATATTTTTGTGAGTAAAGTGGTAAAGTGATTTTTTGTGCAAACAAAGCACTTGCATCGTTTCATAAAACTAAGGTTAAGAGTCACATGGAGTACATTAATAATGTCTTTTTAAAGTGGTAGTTACATTGGATCTCTACAGAGGGACAGAAAGCTCATAGACTTCATCAAAAAGATCTTAATTTGAGTACCGAAGATAAAAGAAGGTCTTATGGATGTGGAACAACATGAGGGTGAGTAATAAATGACAGAATTTTCATTTTTGGGTGAACAAACCCTTTAATAAAATATTAGGTGAAAAGTACCCGGATGACCTACTACTTCCGGACAGATTTTTAAGTGCTCATTCAATGGACACTTTACTATCCCATGAGGCCACAGGGGATTTGTTAATGGAAGTGAAGTGACGCAACTGACGGTGTCACCGTACATGACAATATAAACATGGTGAATGTAGTACATCCGAATTTCATTCCCTACACATATTCAAACTATATTAAATATAGACCTACTTTTTTTAAAGGTCACAGAAAGTAAGTTTCAAACCAAATATAGTACCTAGTATATAGTATGTGGCAGCACTAGTCTCTACAAGTAGTGTTTACGAATAGTGTTTACGTAGTGTTTAGTAGTTTACGAATGAACTAGTGGTTTAGAATGAATCTTTCCAGTGAACTGTTTTCGTTCATTTGAATAAATGCCAAAGCTCAGAGCCCTTGATGCACACTAAATCTCATAAGATCTATAGAAGAGTATTAAAATAAAGCTGTAGTAATAGTAGTGAGATTCAAGCTAATTAAAACAAAATGCTGTCTTTCATCTTCATGCTTGTTACTTTCAGTGATAGGAGAAAGATACTGCAGCAACATATTCCACAGTTTATTTATCAATCAGCACAACTAACGTTACAGGCAGGTTCAATAAATAGCCTATATATCCAAACTTTTGCCGCTAAGCTGTTAGCAGAAGTGTTTCCTGCCCTGGGGTGAGAAATGAATAAACCATGATGGAGAAGAGAGAGATCTAGTCAGCAGTCTGAAAGAGACTGGCACAGATAGAGTCACCTTGTCTGGTTTCCCTGTCCTCCATTTCACCTCCCTGTGTTTCCGCTGCACCTCCCGCCCGCGTCTTTCCACTCCGAGTGTGTTTAATATTTTATGACGACAACTGGGACGATCAGTCGATATGAAAGCCTGTTTTGTATACGTTTGGGACAACAAAGTCACTTCATCACACCAGACATCCACAGTTTTACTGCCTATATTTCTTTGTATTGGTGACCGTTAATGGCCTTGATGTTATGAGCGACACAGTCCTTGTGTGTCCTTTATAAACTCAGAGCATCTGGCTTTTACAACAGAATTTGTGTGCCAAAATTATACCGTTCAATAGCGTGTTGTTTTGCTAAATCAATGCCCATTATTTCTCCCATCATAGGCATTAGCCCCACAGAGGAGACCACAGGGCGATGTTTGTGTTATCAAAGGCTGACTCAAGCGCTCTCCTTCAGCGTGCAGAGAGGTAGCAATAAAACTCTCAGTCTGTGTGCTGTGTCACAGCTGAATGCTTTAAATGAGACTCACCCACACATCTGAAATGCTCAGCGCTTTGTCAAGGGCATCCAGTCATTCTTCCCATTTTCTCTCATGCTTTAGTCCTTTTTAGTGCACCAGAAGGTCTTAACACTCTGACAACAGATAGCTATCATAGAAACAAATGGAGTAGAGATCTTTTTTTAATAACCCTCATCACTCTCTCCCACTGTTATTTGAAACTATTATTTTTCCAGGCTGTTAAACTCCTAAAAACATGAAGTTATTGGCGACAGAATTTTGATTTTTTGGGTAAACTGTTTCTTTAAGCCATTTGTTTTCATTCACATTCATTGCAACTGAATTGAAAAGAGGGACCAGTACAATCTTCAAAATTTGAATTGGAAGTTTGGAAGAACACAAGGTTGAGTAAATGATGACAGAATTTTCATTTTTTGGGTGAACTGTTCTTTTAAGAAACATGTTCTACTCTTAAAGTGAAAATTCTGTCATCATTTACTCACCCTTATATTTAATCCCATTTAAAAGTATTAAAAAGGTAATTGCGTAATTTTATCTCATAATTCAGACTTTATTTTTCAATTCTGAGTTTTTGACTTTCTTGACTGTTTTCCTTAGAATTGTGAGTTTCTAACACAATTAGGCGCCATTAAAGGGTTAGTTCACCCAAAAATAATGTAATTTATTACTCACCCTCATGTCGTTCTACACCTGTAAGTCCTTCGTTCATCTTCGGAACACTAATTAAGATATTTTTGATTAAATCCGATGGCTCAGTGAGGCCTCTATAGACAGCAATGCCATTGTAAATCTCAAGATCCATAAAGGTAATAAAAACATATTTAAAACAGTTCATGTGAGATCGGTGGTTCTACTTTAATATTATAAAGCAACGAGAATACTTTTTGTGCACAAAAAAAACAAAATAGCGACTTTTCAACAATATCTTGTGATGGCCGGATTCAAAACACTGCTTCGGAGCTTTACGAATTGAATCAGTGATTCGGATCTCCTATCAAATGGCTAACTGCTGAAATCACGTGACTTTGGTGCTACAAACCGCTGATTCAATTGGTAAAGCTCAGAAGCAGTGTTTTGATATTGTTGAAAAGTCGTTATTTTATTTTATTGGCGCACAAAAAGTATTCTCGTCATTTTATAATACTAAGGTAGAATCACTGAACTCACATGAACTGTTTTAAATATGTTTTTAGTACCTTTATGGATCTTGAGATTTACAATGGCATTGCTGTCTATAGAGGTCTCACTGAGCCATCGGATTTCATCAAAAATATCTTAATTTGTGTTCCGAAAATGAACGAAGGTCTTATGGGTGTAGAACGACATGAGGGTGAGTAATAAATTACATTATTTTCATTATTGGGTGAACTAATCCTTTAAAAGACATGGAAACTCAGAATTCGATTAAAAAAATGTAAGAATTGCGAGCTAAAAACTAAATAAATTAATAAATCTGAATTTAGAGATTAAAAACTCCAAACCTGTATCACTTTCATTCTGGGGTTCATTTCTGAAAATATCTTTTGTGTTCTCCAGCAGAAAGTCATACAGGTTTGGAACAACATGAGAGTGAGTAAATGATGACAGAATTTTAATATTTTGGAAGAATTATGCCTTTAAAAATGATTAATTAGTGTAACAATGTAGTCAGGTGGATTCAATCATAATAAATATTTTTTACTTGAATAAACCAGTTAGGTTAGATGTTAACACATAAAGCACATTTTTAGGTTAAGCCTACTTTATATATCACAAAGTAGAGATACATTAAAGCAGAGCTCCTTCTCAAGGTCCCTAACTTAACATGCAATATTGACCTTGAATGTGTAAATAGATACGAATAAATATCGCTGATAAAGAGCTTGATTTATAGATGTGCTGAGCGGAGACTGTGTTTTGTGCATTCACACCAGCACCTGGACACAGTTTGATGAAATGCAGCTACAGACTCAGGTTAAGTACAAATCTAAAGGGCATGGCATCGAGCCAGCTACGTGACTCTACCAATCAGAGCGCTTCATTTTCTAGTCCATGCTGCAAGGGTAATCAAGAGAGCAGGCATGACAAAACCAACCATTGTTCCCATTACTTACACGATCTGTCACAGTAAAGCATTCTGACTCGATGTACTGTCAACTGCCAGGTGCAAAGTTGTGCATTCACAATTCACACTGAGCATAAAAGTCTTTGATATGCAGATCACTGCTTGTCACATGTGGCTTTTGTCTCAGCTGTGGCTGATGGCTTGTCTTGCGCTAAATATCTGACGTTCTCTGAGCTGAGTGCCTGATGCAAACAGATAGAAAGTATAAAGTATTTTCTCTAAATAAATAAATGCAGTCAAAAATCACAATAAAAGCAAGCATGCATATACAGTATATACACTACCAGTCAAAAGTTTGGAATCGGTAAGATTTTTAATGTTTTTAAAATAAGTTTCGTCTGCTCACCAAGGCTGCATTTGTTTAATTAAAAATACAGTAAAGCATGATCACATGATCCTTCAGAAATCATTCTAATATGCTGATCTGCTGCTCAAGAAACATTTGAGTACAATATTTTTTTTTCAGGATTCTTTGATGAATAGAAAGTTCAAAAGAACAGCATTTATTTGAAATATAATCTTTTGAAACATTATAAACGTCTTTACTGTCACTTTTGATCGATTTAATGCATCTTTGCTGAATAAAAGTATTAATTTCTTTAATTTCTTTTCAAAAAAAAAAAAAAAAAAAATTCTTACTGACCCCAGACTTTTGAACGGTAGTGTATAATGTTACAAAAGCTTTGTATTTCAGATAAATGCTGTTCTTTTGAACTTTCTATTCATCAAGGAATCCTGAAAAAAAGTACACAACTGTTTTCAACATTGATAATAATCATAAATGTTTCTTGAGCAGCAAATCATCATATTAGAATGATTTCTGAAGGATCATGTGACACTGAAGACTGGAGTAATGATGCTGAAAATTCAGCTTTGCCATCACAGGAAATTACTTTATAAAATATATTCAAACAGAAAACAGTTATTTTAAATTGTAATAATATTTCACAATATTACTGTTTTTACTGTATTTTTAATTAAATAAATGCAGCCTTGGTGAGCAGAAGAAACTTCTTTTAAAAACATTAAAAATCTTACAGATTCCAAACTTTTGACTGGTAGTGTATATATATGAATATAAGTGTAATAAATGGCCTGTATTACACTTAATTCTGATTGGTCAATTGAATGAATGAACGTAGTCTCTCAGTCAACCCAAATTTATTTGATACATTAACCCTTATATAAACATATAATTCAAGATTTTATATATATTAAGAAAAGAGATATTTTGTCTGTCAGTATTTGACCATCTCATAACATGCGTTAAAGGGATAATTCACCCCAAAATGAAAATTTGTTGTTAATTTACTCACCCTCCTCAGGCCATACCAGATGAGATTTAAAAAACATTACGGACAAAACAAAATTAATATCCGATGCTCCTGGCGATACATTGCGGTCTTAAGAAGTGAAACGATTGGTCTATGTGTAACGGAAGTAGGCTGGTAAGAGCTGTGTGTGTAAAAACCTCACTCCCCTGATCTCAAGAGACGCTCTAGCGACTGACACTCTGTAAAACTGCGGTCTTTAGCCTCGTTGTTAGAGTGCCTGACTCCCATGCTGGCGGACCCGGGTTTGAGTCCCACTTAGAGCAGGTGGTTCGAACAGGAGGTGTTACATATGCAAGAAACTGAACATTGTTTACCTGTAATCCACAGCCTCGGCAAAGTCAATCTTCCCGACTGAAATTGCGCAAACAAACGTAATCTTAATTTTTTATATTGATTGCAGCATTCAGGATCCAGCACAAGTAAGCACCACTTTGATGTACAATACAACATATACTTCCATTATATGAATCACAGAGGACCACGGTTTTGAGCTAAAAATCTTCTATACTGTTAAAAGTCACCTACATCTTCGATGGCCTGAGGGTGAGTAAATTAACAGCAAATTTTCATTTATGGGTGAACTATCCCTTTAGCTACAAAGAGAATTGTCTGTTGAAGACTTCTCCTTTTATGCACACATAAAAGCACAGTCACTCCTGTCTTGCTGCATTCAGACTTCAGCCCATTACAATGCGTTTGACACAAACAATTTTCTCTAAGCTATACTGTTGGATTTAAATTCCAATCAAGTGGCACCCCTGACAGAAACCTGCTTCATTTCACAAGTTTAAATGGGCAGCACCGCTTGCCTTTTTTCAGCTCTGGCGGGTCTCAGTTGGCAGAGCGGCAACATGATCCGAATATTTACACATGGCAGCAAATGAATCATCTGAGGCTGCATTTTCCTCCTTTGTTTATGTGTGTATATATCTGTATGTGTGTGGAATATAGCTAAGCTTCTTCATCTGTTATTCATCCATAACCTTGAGGGAGATAAAAGGCCATTAATAGAGCACCAGACAGCCAGAGTGTGCATTTTATGCCTTCCTAAACTAAACACAGGTGCAATCGCTCTGTCAATCTGAAATGTTTGCAGTTATTAAAGGGGATGAAAATTCTATTTCAACTTGGGTCATTGACAAATAAGAATGTCCAAGATGAGGAAAAGGAATTAGTTAAGTGTTAGTTGAATACATCATTTTTTTAAATAAATTAAGTTAAAAGTATAATTTTTTTTAAACTTTACTTTCCAGTCATGAATATCTGGCTTTCTTGTGACATGACATCAAAATGGCTTCCTGCATGCTGGTTACACCAAACTGATTATTAGTTATTAGAAATCTCTTGGGCTCACATTTTTTCTCAGGAGAGATATTATTTTTGACATTATGCCCCTATCTGCATTCATTTTTTATTTCAGAAATTGAAAACGTTCATCATTGAAGAGATGTATTCAAGCCATTGTCTATATAAATTACATTTTTAATGTTTCTTAAAATAAATTAAAAAATAGATCCAGCCAAAAAAACAGTATTATTTTCTGCCTTTCCTTTGTACATAATCGTTTATTTGCACATAAGCGTCTTTTAATCAGGAACTTACACATCATTATCGGTTCTGTGTTTTCCTTACAGAAGAAGCTGAGAAGAGAAATGACTTCACAGGAAGCCACTGTAAGATGGTATAATGTTCCCCGAGCGTGATGGTTCCGTCTCTGATGTTGACAGTGCAGCAGTTCCACTGGCTGCAACACAAGACACGAGCGGGAGTGAGAGGCAGCTCCCATGTCCTGTGTTGCAGCCCCTGGCCCAGCCACAGGTCACCTTCATCTCTCCCGCTTCTGCTGCCTTACTGCAAAAGAGATAAAGAGGCACAGACTGAGTATAAAAGAGAGAAAATGAGGGGGAGAGATATAGAATGGTGTGTATGTGAGAAGGAGAGAGAAAGAGAGAAAGAACGCTTCCATGTCTTGAATACCACATCCATCACAAACACTGAAAATAACTTTCCTGTTTCATCTCGTATCGGACTAGCCCTACCCCTCACGCGTGACCACGCCGGGGGAACGCAGACACTCTGGCCCAAATTGCTTAAAGTGAGGTTAATGACATCGTAAGGCACCTTCCAGCAAAGACAGAGAATCTCTCGAGAGCCTTTCTCACATATCGAGCAAAGTCAGAGCAAAGCATTTCCATTTTTATCGCAGGTATGTAAATCCCAGAGGTAGATGAGACAGAAGGGCTGGTGACAAATTTGTAATTCACAACATACAGATTATGCATTGAATACTTTGAAAAAGTGATCTAAAAATAAAAATTTCCTGTTAATACCATGGTACCATGGTATTCTTTGAAGCACCATGATAATTTATTCAAATTAATAAAAAAATCAGTTTCTTAAAGTGCCCCTATTATGCTTTTTTTTTTTTATATTACCTTTCATGTAGTGTGTAATTTAGCTGTTTGTGAATGTAAAAGGTCTGCAAAGTTTTAAAGACCAAAGTGCACAACAAATAAGCCAGCAATTTTATGTGCAGGCAATATAAAAAACAAAGATGAGGATGCGAAAAAAGAGAGCAGAATTTTTAAACATTTATTATACAAGCCCTCGTGTTTTGCTTGTATAAAGAGATATGAGTTCTGACACATCACTGTCCTTCAATGACTACCTTTCGCATCTGTCTTGATAACTTCAGGTATATAAAATCTGACTCCCAGGAACGCAGAATTGTGATGAATTGTTGATCTAGAGTGATTTAAATGTTGCATGAATTCTGATTTAACTGTTCAGACTGATGTCACATTGCAAAACATCTGACCTGTATCGGATTTAGGACCACATATAGATATTATCCGATCCGATAATGGAATTGAAAAGATCAGATTCCATGTGGTTTGTGCTGTTCACACTATTATGAGGAAAACCGATTTGAGTCACATATAAATCGGATTTGGGCCACATTTACCTGCAGTGTGAACGTAGCATTTGAGAAATGAGGTGATGTGCAATGCTTATTAAGAGACAATTAAAATAAAAACGTTAAAAGGTGTTTTTGACCTTTGATGCATGTAAATATATTGTAGGAGACATCCAAATCAAAATTAGGAATTAGGTATTAGCATAATAGGGGCACTTTAAATGAACAGTTTACCTAAAAAATGACTTCTGTCATATTTGCTATATGGAAAACAGCTGCATGAACATTCTTCAAAAATTCTTTATATGCTTATATATATACATCTTGTTGGTATTCTGTACTTTTTACACATGACAACACTTTGATGGGTTTGAAATGACATGAAAGTGAAAAAATAATGACAGAACATTAATTTTTGGGTGAACTATTCACTTAATTCTCTCACCTTTATATTCCAAATTACAACATACTTATATCTCCCTCCCATTAAGGTAAAATATGGCAATCGGTGAAATCTCTCAGCTCTTAGTGTGAAAATGAGTCCAACCTACTTCTGAAACTGCTGGGAGACGCACTACATGACGCTTTAGCAGTCAGTCCAAGGACGACCCGACAAGGTGAACTGAAAGAAGAGCTGGTAGGAAAAACTTGCGTGCTGACAAAATGGTGAAATTCAGTATGGACCCGATCAGATAAAACGGACCTGAGAGTTCGGATGTGTTCTGTGAAACACAGTATATAAAGCCAATGTGGAGCTGTGCCCGAAAGTGTGGGCAGTGACCTCGGGGTTAGTATGAGGGTCCATTGTGCTTGGTCTCGCAACAAATGGTCCTACAGTTCTTCCTGTGTGTGAAACAATAGATGTCCAGTTTTCAAAAAGCCCACTGCAATCCACAGCCCAACAAACATCCTTCTTCTGTACCAGGCTCAGCCATCCTGCAATGTCTAGTGACAGGAACTGTACTTCAATCAGATCTATGAACAATCGGGCTTAGTGGAAGCATAAGGGCCGTCTGAGAACACTGGGGAGCCACACTGGACAAATTCAGTGTTAATCATAGTAAACAGGGTCTTGTTAAATCGATTTGATCTCAGAAGCTCAATGAAACGCTGTTAAATAACACACTGCATTACAATGTGTCGGAACACTTTGTCAGATCGTGCTTTGCTTGTTTAGCTGGTATTATGAATTATGATCAAAGTTTAGATTTGAAAGTGTATTTTTTCTTTTTACTTACACTAGACTTTCTCTGTAGAGCCAAACCTCAACATCTCCTTGAAAAAAGCTACAAACTGATTATGCTGGGCAACCTGCAACACTGCAACTCATGGTTTGAGAATGGTTGAAACCGATTTTGAGGCAATTTAATATGTTTCGCTTGCTGAGGCATATACTGTACAATTAATTTCCTTCCACAGCAATATTCTAGTGGTTTTGAAAAGTCTATTCGAGTATGTGAAAAATAACAACAATATTTTGAGTGTTGATTCCTGTTACACCCCTCATAACAACAATAGAGCTGCTAGGATGTTTCTCACTGCAGTTTTCTCTTCACTGTCACAATAGCACTGTTGTCCCTTGAGATACACATTAGAAGAACTTCTTTTCCTCTTCACAAACAATTTAGTTCAGAGGTCAGGGCAATATCAGGGCAATCAACATTTTGGTGAATGGTTAAGTAGGCACAATTGTTTGTGCATGCAAAAACCTCTAGGTATGTTTGATGATATTTAAAAAAACTTGATGAAATAAAGGATAAATCCTCTCATAAACTAAGGTTATTCAGAAGAGAAGGTGTAAAAGTTGCGCTCCCAAGTTTGAATCCCAGTTGGTGGTTCTTTTCGATCCTCTCTCTCATTTTGCTTCCTGTCTGCTTTCTGTACTGTAGGTGAATTCAGGTTGATTGGGACACTTTTTCCCAGTCGTCCCAATGGCAAAAAATGTCTCAATCAACCTGAGGGGCCAGTTGCATAAACTTAGTCACTATATTAAGACTGTGTCTTAAGAACTAGTTTGACCAACTAGCAGTTAACCAAGGGGTAATCAATGTTATTTTTCCAATTCAAATTAAACCAATCTACCTTTTTATGTAACGGACTTTAAAAAATTAGGAACACATTAGTGTCTTAACTTTTAAGACTAGTCTAATTGGTTTATGCAACCAGCCCCTGAATTCACATCTAAATAGACAACAACAACAACAAAAAATGTAAAAATGTTTATTTTAACAGAAAAACTGTTATAGAAAAAAAAATAGTTTATGGAATAACCAAGTTATATTTATAGTAAAAAAAATAAATTTTAGATTCAATCAGAGTGTATTTATAAGTTTACTGTAAAATGCTGAAAAAATAAGATTTTTTGAAATATAATTTAAAATTCAAATTTATATTATATTCATCAAGACAATATATGTACTTTTACAGTAAAATATTATTAAAAAGTTCTTTTAAATTTGCAGTGAAAATCACTAAGAGAACGTTAACTGATTTCAGTATTAAATATTAATGCTATTTTTCTTATGAGTTATGAGTTTCTTATATGTTACATTTTATATTTAGCTGTTTAATGCATAATTTTAGTGTATTAACCTGATGATATGTTTGTCTTTGTGTAGTTAACAGCCAGAAGCATCTTTTTACAGTGAACTTCTGGCAACCACAGCTTTTTTACAGTCTTGTAATCTTTTTCTTCAGAAAAGATTTTTTTTAAGTGTTCCAAAACTATTCAATGAAAGAAATGCTCTTTCCACACTCAGCTTTAAAGCTGACTTCTATTTTTGTCCTGCTGACAGATTGGAGGATTGAATAGAGCAAAGAAACATGTCTTGATTTCAATAACATGAGCATGAAAAGCCGGGGCTTTACTGAACACTATTTTCGTCATTGTCACAGGTAAATGAGGAAAGAAAATCACTCTGTAAAAAAAATCAACTAGTATCTAGAGGCTTTTTAAATTGTTTCTGCTTGACATGACAAGTAAAACAGGGATGTATATACGGTGCCAGTTCACTCCCTGCTCTCATATCCATCAGTCATTTCGCCAGCAAATGTGTGCCTGTGCTTTACATCTACATTTGAGTGCAGTGACAGAACTATAAGAGGACTGCAAGTTTTAACAGAGTGGCTCACACGGACCTCTGAACCTCCTGAGCCTTCATTCGCAGGTCTCAGCAGAATCAGAGTTGGTGTTGCATTACATATTCGTTGAGAGACTCAGTCAGCTCTCTGCCTCCTACAAGCCGGTTTAGCGTTTCCAGTATGCTGACAGCACACTTCATCCCCCTCAAGACTTTGGAGCTGTGAAAGGGGAAAGGCTTTATTCGCCAAGCGGATTTCTTCACTTAAAAAGGCACGGTTGATCGAGCCAGAACAACATTAGGGGGGCACAAACCATCCTGCAATAGTTTCGCATTCAATGACACTAACACCATTGAAATGCAACATTTTGAGCTGCAATAAGCTCCAGTCAAGAATATCCCTGCTAAATGTCTGCATCATATGCAAATAACATGTTCAAAGACAGCAGGATAATCAAGAAGTAAATAGCTAAATAAATAAATCTAATGCCTACTGAAGTGAAGATTTGAAGAATTAAGCTACAAAAGGAACCATTTTGCTGCAAATGAATGGAAAACGTTTGTTGTTTACAGCAAAAATCTACATAAATAACAGCCATCGCCTATTACAAACATTCAGAAAGAATAATGTAAGAAATGGTGGTGGTGATAATAGCAAACGGCTGTTCGCAAGGGAGAAATAACCACTTAAGACGCAGTTTGTAGCAGCACAATTAAACGTTTAGTAGCAATAAAAAAAGTGCGAGTGCTGTATGCACCTACCTGCAGCTGGAGTTCATTGACACGCGCTCTTCTGAAAGGTGACGCACTGGTAACGCGCGCGCTGAAGTGAGCGCTCGCGGTCATCCACCGTCCTCCAAAAAGCCTCCGCGTTCTGTGCCTTGTTCTCTTCCCGTTCACGTTATAAGAAGACTCGTTCACAACACTATAGTCTCATATTATTTGTCAGGCAGTAACAGAGCGCGCGTCTACACCCTCTGCCTCTCTGGCCGCGCGCCCGCTGAGAGTGAACGTGAACTGCTTTCTCCGCTGCCTTAAATATCCAATTTCATAGACGCAGCGCCTCGGGCCATCTGAGTCCGTGTGATGATGATTTCCTCTCTGTGATCTGTGGGAGAAGGGACGCAGAAAACGGTCCAGGAGGAGTCCGTCCTCGTGTAATGTTAAATGGGTTATTTAAGTCCCTCGACAGTAATTGCGGGAAAACAATTTTCTGAAACAATCAATCTTGTTTTCTGTCAAAACTGAATCTTTCGCGTGGTTTCTTTTGGCTGCTTGAAATTTCTATCAATTTATTTTTGACAAATGATAATCATATTAACAATGGCAACAAGAATAATATTATATTATATATTATATTAGTAGACTAACTAAAACTTTTTTTTTTTTTTTTTTTTTTACAAATAATAACGCCATTAATTACAATAATCATTATTGTTCGATTATTATGTTAATATAGCCTACGCAGATCTTTAATAATAATAATAATAATAAATTATAATAGGCTACTATTAACAATCAATATATTAATATTATATATCATATTAAAATAATTTATTATTAGTAGCCTATTATTATTATAATAATAATAATATATCTTGACCTTGATACGTCCCTGTAATCTCTGCTGGTGAAAAAAAAAATTTTTTTTTACTGTGATTGTAGGCTATTATATATTCTCAAGTTTTGCAGAACTAAATTACACTATTGTAGCTTTGTGTATTAGCAACAGGCAGACAAACTGCATAAGGACCCCTCACGCGCTCACCCCGCATTTGTTAGTAGTAGAAATATACTTAGTTGCAGTAGAAAAATACCATCCTGAACACGATGAACACTCACTAAAACGATAGTGTTGTTGATGTCAATTAAATGTATCGCACTGGATAAAATACACTCCCTTAGCAATAGCTACAGTGTAAGTAAAGGACATTGTATGTTGTTGTTATTATTATGGCTTTATTGGAGCAGTCAATCACAGATCACTAGCGCACAGTACGCGTCGCTAAAAAAAAACTCATATTCCCATAATTCCTCGCCCGCATTGCGGCATTGTGGGTAATTTTAAACTAAAGACACTGGTGTTTCCTGTAGTCACGCTGGACTGAGAAAACACATTTTTTTCCTCCGTTCTTTTACTAAACACCACAGTTATCTAATAAGATAGCATTTGTTGTAGGTTTGAACGCTGGGCTGTTATCAAAATGTTTGGCGGTAAATGCAATCTCGGTTTTAAGTTTTTATTACAGGCTTCTCTTCTTTACAAAGACATTTGCCCTGAACAGTCGCGCTTTCTCATGTAAGTAGTATGCAAGTTTCTCATGTAAGTTCAGTTTTCATTAACTGTTCATATTTATACGCCTAATAACATGTCTGATCTTTGAACATGCTGTAATGTACATGCTTCTCGCCCATAGACTGTTCTCGCCATGCTTTCTTCTGTAATGTCATGAAGTCACCAGTAGATGGCAGGCTACTCCTCATTAACACTTCATAATGCACTTTGTTACATTTGAAGACATTTAGAGATATTAGTTTTTATGACCATTACATTAACGATTATTTTCATGTCAGATAACTAATAAGCAGAACTGTTTTTTTTTTGACAATAAAGATTGAAGCAATGAAAAAATAATATACATAATCAATGTTTCAATGACAGTAACATAATAGCTATATAAATCATTCTTGCTTTTTAATTAATTAATTATAATAAGACTTATTATTATGTATGCAACGTTGTTTTGCTATCTTAATGGTAATCGAAATGTATGTCTAATTGTTAAACCTAAAATGATACACTTTCCTAACTTGAGAATAAATGGTTGCTTCTTAAAAGCACAATTTATGCAGACAGTGGATGAAAAAACAAATTGCAGTATATGTGAGTGTGAACCTGTTATTTTCTGTTGAATAGTTGCATTAATGCCATTGTTGAATATTGTTCTTTATAGAATAAAGAATTACTCCATATTTATAGTTTTGTATATGGATTTATAGTTGCTTTCTTTAGTAAATTTTCAGTAAACCTTGTGGTTAGCTCAGATATTTGAATTGTAAATGTTTTAGTGATATGTTCAAGAGCACAAGTGCAGCCCCAGTCATCTTATTTACATATTTGTGGATATAATAGCAGAAAAATGCACCATCAAGGTGATGAAATAAACACGTGCATTCAAATCTCATCAGCTGAACATTGTGTTAGTCATTTTAGAGATTTGTTCGGTGCGTTAGGTTAATCCCAAGTGTAGCATCATTAAAAACGTGTTCCTTTAATATTGAAAGTGGATGGATTAACCACCATATTGATTAACAACCACATACATGAATGGAACCTCTTTTGTGGATCAAATTATTTTACTGTGTTTTAGTCTAACAATCAAATAAACCTTCATCTTAAAAAGCATTACCGTTTCAGTTATAATAAGTGTAAATAATAGTGTCATCAATATAGATTCCTTTATTTTGAACCTGTTCACTTCCAGAGCAGCTTCTGTGTCACAGAAGCTAGGAAAGTTATGGTGAAAAGACAAATTATTTTTGCTTTATTTCAAATTTCTCATGCTGCTATGAATCACTTGGTTTATTGGCTAGTACTGAATGTGTTCTCACAGCAGAGTGAGTGAAGATAAATGACGGCTTAGGTTGTGGCATGTTTTTCTTAGATTAAATGTGTCCCAAGCCCATGTTCAGGGTCAGCGCACTGCATTTTTTGGGTGTTAGTCGGCTTGTTGTGCTCGGCGAGTTCAGGGTACATCTGCACTGACTCACTACGTACATGTACGTAAGTTACTGGAATCTGTTGTCTGAAAGTATGCGTGCCATGAAATATGTTTCTTATTTATAAACCACTCGAGTTAAGCCCTCTTGAATGTAAGGTTCACGGGTCCACAGGTATCTTCGTAAGGCATGGCCTTTTGCAGCCAGGTTTGTCGTTAGGGATAAGCTGTTGTGTCTGCTAGAGTTATCAGTAGACTGTAATGGGGCATTATTCTCTTTCTTGATTTTTATCACAGGAGATTTATCTAGAATGGAGTTTAGTCTTTGTGATAAAATCGTGCTGAGACAGTACATAGAAAATTAATTGTAAAGGTTCTTTATCTTGGTTCTGAGAGCACTTAAAAGAAGCTGCATTATTAATAGGTAAATTATTTTAATTAGATTACCACAGGGAAGAAGTCATGTGGTGATTTTTGTACTCCAAAAAGCATTGTGTGTGTGTGTGTGTGTATATATATATATATATATATATGTGTGTGTGTGTGTATATATATATATATATATATATATATATATATATATATATATATATATATATATATATATATATATATATATATATATATATAAAAGAATGAAAATAGTAAAATCAAACAAACTTTGATATTATAATAATAATAATAATAAAATAAATAAATTAAAGTAGTAGTGCTTTGTTTGTGTTTTCAGTCAAAAAGACAAATAATTAAAATTAAACAAAACCTTTTGGAAATAAACAGGCTTTAATGCAATAAAAAGAAAAGTGAAATAAAACAAAAATAAATAAATATTTTTTTTCTCAGAAAAGCTTTAAAATTAAACAAAATAATAGAAATAAATAAAATAAATAATAAAGTCAAACAAACTTAAAAGAAATCAAACAAACAAATAAAAGGAATGTTTGATGTTTTGTTCTTACAGTAAAAATAATTAAATAATTTAAAATAAACAAGCTTTAATGCAATTTAACAAAACAGTGGAATAAAACAAAAATAAATAAGCAAACAAATACTTCTCAGAAAATGTCAGAAAAGCTATATATAAAAAAAAAAACCAATAGCCTAAGTGCTGGATGTTTCCAATTCTGCACATGTACAACTTTCAGTCAAAAAAGCAAATAAAGAAATTAAAATAATAAAATGAAACAAACAAACCAAAAATTAAACCATTAAGAATCCATTTAGTAAAATTAGTAGGGGAAATAAAAAATAAATAGAGAAAAAGAAAATCCATTTAAGCCTGGACACAATCGACAGAGAATGAATTTGACAAATGAATTTTTCTCTGTTTGTAATGTGTTTGGAGGACATTTATCAGACTTCATGGCAGGCAGGAATTATTTCCCTCACACTTCATCACTACCCCGATAACAGCTCTATATGCTCTCATTGGGAACAAGAGGTCTGCCTCGGCTCTGTGGCATGCTGTGAAACATCCGCTGTAGCATTACAAACCGTTGTGGATGGGACAGTCACAGTGGATGTTTAGAATTAAAAAACCCTGCCCCCCTTAACATGCACGTGCCACACAATAACAACAGGCAGCTTTTAGCAATGTGAACTAATTTTAGACAGGATTATGGAGCTTAGATATAGGAGGTAGGAAGAACAGCACCATGGCCAAAAATAGGGTGCATACTCACAAAGTCTTGAGGGAAATTAAAACCCCTGGGGAAGTCATGAGTTCAGGCCACTGATATCCCCTGTTGAAATGCGATTGGGCTAGTTTTGAGTAGCAATTGGGTGGGTTTTGTTGTGAAAACCTGGCAACCCTGACCTTGACCTCAGTATTTCAGTTTTAAGGATTCACATTGTAATTCTTAGTGTGGTTTCCTGAAAATACATATTTGATGGGATATTAAAAGTACCAGACAGCAACATTGGGTAGTCAGAAGAGTATCTTTTTATTCCTAGTCTGTTGCAGAGATTTCACTCTGCATGTTGGAATCTATATGTAACCCCGCCCCTTTTCAGCATTATTCAGCATTGTTGTGTTGTCTTGTATTTCCACAGTATGAAGGTCTGGGTAAGATCTTACAGATTTGTGAATGAACTGCTAATTTTAAAATCTTCCCGGTCTACTGACATTTGGTATGACATCCGCTTTAAACATCATATCATGCTCATGATAACTTTATACTAAGGCTGTCTATGTAATGTGTTAATTAGATTAATTAATTATGTTAAAAAATATCACGTTAATTTTTAGAAAAATCCGTGTTTTTGGCGGGGTTCCCCTGGTAAAATTAGCATTCAAGGGGCTAAATATCATGTTATTTGGGGTCGCTTCAACCCGCGGACATAAAAATCAACCCATGGCAACAGTGTTAAATTAGCCCAATGGAAACGCTGCCACCCCAGACCTACGTAGGTCATCTGACATTTCATACGGATGACTGATGATGAATATGATGCAGGACAACAACTCACTACACGATGGAGCCTATAGAATGCAGTGAGAAAGTCCCTAAAATTTAAGATATTGGGGCAAAAATGCCCGTGCGTAAATCCACTTCACCAGCAAAGCCATAGAAATATACATAGCTACTACAAAAATGGAAGTTCAAACACAAAATCTAGCTGCATGCTTCCTTCTCTGCCGAATAAGGTCTATAAGATATAAACAAACTGGACTGGGTGCAAGACCTCTGCCAAGCTCATTAATTATTCATAAGCTGCTATATTCCGAGTCTGACTCTTTTAAAGTC
The DNA here is from genome assembly GCA_037950675.1 of Hypophthalmichthys molitrix. NCBI lineage: Eukaryota > Metazoa > Chordata > Actinopteri > Cypriniformes > Xenocyprididae > Hypophthalmichthys > Hypophthalmichthys molitrix. The sequence continues at coordinate 23,313,842 of CM075510.1, read as the reverse complement.
TGAGATTTAAAGACTAACTCTTACTGCTTTTTTTTATTACAGGCGAATGCATCAGATTCAGAGCAAGGGTAAGTTATGGCATTGTAAAGAGCTTTTAATATAGTTCCAAAGTCTATATAAGACCTTGTAGGCAACAGAACAGAAAGTTGGTTTTGAAAAGGAACAGTATCCCAAGTTAAACCCAGTAAGTCCAACCACATTTCCTGATGTAAAACTTGAATCCATCTCTACGGCCTTCACAGACCTCAAAGATGGCCCGACAGAGGGGTAGGATGACCACATATTGGAAAATGTATTTTCCAAAGTCCAAAATGCCAAACTGTCCTCAGAATAGAGCATAGCATCACCTGTTTTATTTTAACCAGTTGCCATGCCAAAAACATCATCTATATTTCTCCCACCATTCCAGCCCCTGTCATTGCGAAGAGCATGATCTGCCCGTTCTGTTTCCAGTGGCAACAACTGGGCAATCATCACATGCGTCTGCGACCCAAGCGGAAGCCCACAGCGAGGATTAGAAAACTTCTGAAGATGGAGGCGGCAGGAAAGAGACTCAGTGCAGAACAGACTGTAGTCCTCCGAAAGTTTAAAAGGGCCTCCAATGCTCTGGTGAGGTCAAGTCCACCTGTTTTATGTCCTCTTCAGTTCAGTTTATTTGCTGTCACAATTTCTACCTAGCCCTTTCTGCCCTTTCCTGAGTGTCTTAAGAGCAGGTACTTGAGATTAGATTAGATGGATGGATATAAACCAGAAAGAACAAACACCATGTTGCCATAAGTATGTATACCACTGTTCAAAAGATTGGGGTCAGTAAGATTTTTTTTAAAGAAATAAAAATCGTACTGTCCCCATGCACAAGAAAAGCATCTGATCACAACAACATGGGTATGTTAGCAGGAGCTCTGCAAATTAGCACTCTAGTAAAGTCACGTCACGTTTATTTATATGGCATTTTATTCAATAGATTGCTTAAGCAGCAAGCAGCTTTACAGTATCAAACAAGAAAAACAGTGTCAGTGCCTCATTTCATCAGAACTTCATTTTCTACTATAAAGCAGCTATATGTTCATGTTTTCACCCACGGAAATGAGTCAGAGAAGAGTTCCATGTGAAAGAAGGCGGAGCCTCAGTGCACACCTTCTATTGCGTTATTGTTACGGACCAATTGTAGTACGAAGGTGTTTTGCAGCTGGAGAGAACTTTTCCTGAGAGTTCGCTTTGGCAAGCTGTTTCGAACTCCCAAAACTAACTTCGTTTTGGCCCGGATTTTGTTCAAAATGACGTCACATTGGTTCGTTCTTTGATTTCGCTTGAAGTATATCGATGCCTTTAGGGTTCCAAAGGTATGATCCAAAATGCAAATTGTCTTAAAGCGCTGCCTTTTTTCAGACAAGTGTGTGTCTGTGTGCCTGAGTAGCGGTGCACGATTGGGACCATCCTGCCAATTTTGGGGTCTCTACGATTTATGGTTTCTGACACCCATGTACTTTTATGGCAGTAAAATAAGGGAGAAGAAGAAAATCAGTACAAACACAATAGGGTTCCAGCACCTTTGGTGCTTGGACCCCTAAATAGTACACATTTTCTTTTATATTATTTTTGGGGCCTTTTAAATTTGATAGGATAGTGGTGTAGAGAAAGGGAAGTATGGATGAAAAAGTAGGAACGGGATCAGGACATGACCCAGGTCAGACTTAAACTGGGCTCCCCATGAGACAACAGCTCTTACTTGTCCTGACCATGAGTTCAGTCCACTGCACAACAACTCTCATCACATTTCTGTTTTTAAACTCTTTGGTCCTCTTGCTTGCCAAAGTTCAATTGTAAGTGCATTATTGTAAATTTAGTTTCTTTTCCTTTTAACAAACTGAGGGACAAGATGAAATTATAGTCTGTGGTAATTGAATAGTCATTTGAAAATAAACCTTTTTGTCTGCTCCTTCAGTCGACACTGAGTCATAGACCGGATCATTGATGTGGCCTTAAAAGCAGTTCCCACTGACTTTGGTATATGGCCTATATGAGTGCACTTTACTACTGATGCACTCTCAGAAGACTGTAGGGCACGATTTAACACTTTAAAATGTTTGGAAGTTTAGCAAGCAGGAGTATGTTTTCTATTTTTAAAGTTATGGTTACAGACTATCACATTAATTATCATTCATCTGGCATAAAGACATTAATCAGATGCTGAAATGTTCCTTTTTATAGTGATTTGACTTTCATCTGAGAGCCAGGAAGATCCGGTTAAGATGATTTAGAGTGGAAAAGTTCTCATTTTCTGAGGCTCTTCTGAAGTGTTACTGGAGGTGTTTCTTTTTAAATTGTGGTTTTTTTGTAGAAGTATTTAACCCTCAAAAGCACCAGAGGTGTACGTGCTGGTGTACACGGATACATGGCTCTCTGCTGCATGAGACGTGGTTCTGGGGGTGGAGTGGTACAGGCGTTAGACTGCTAGGTTCTGCGCACATTGTTGGCATTTGCTTCCCTGCAAGAGGGGAAGATTGTAGCAAAATGAATAAAGAACTTGATAGAGATCCAATGTCAGAAGAGTTCATTTATGTTAACCGTCTCTTATTTTCCCACCATACAGTAAAGAGGACAAGTGTTAGCTGTGAGGGTCAGAGCTTTTAGGGAACATTCAAGGCAATAATCTCTTTAGTGGAGGTCATGGAAGATCATCTTTCTCTGTTTGTCAGCTTTGAATAGATGATGTCAGATTGAATAGAACATAAGGTTAGCATCATATCTATTTTAAGATAAAGAAGTCATTCTAGATTAATGCCATCAAATGTTTTAAGCATTATCAAAATTATTAGAGAAGTTGCTGCCTACACAGTTGCCTTTTAAGACAGAATGCTAACAAATCATGAAACCTCATTAACGACTGATTTGGAACCCTTTTATGCAGGCAGCAACGGTTAGCATTTTTGACATGATTTTGTTTCCAAAAAAAATTAAGATACAGTAAAGAAATGTTACATGAGTTACAAAAGATTTCTGTTTGCTTTTTTTTTTTTAAACTTTTGGTTTCAGCTAAAATATTAAGCTGTTTTCAACACTGATAATAATAAGAAATATAACTTGAGCATCAATTCGGCATATTAGCGTATTAATGAAATAGCTTTGCTACTGAATCGCTATATTATATTTCTTAGCAATGCGGAGGTTACATTGCTGTTTTTAAAGGAATTAAACTCAAAGCTTCATTGTTAGTAGAGAGAGACGCTGCACAGATGCAGGTAATTCATGTATGCATCACTCATCTCTCTCTCTCAATAATTAATGCAAATAAATGCAATAATTAATTAATTCAAACAAATGTAATCTTACTGCACTGCTCTGTGTATGATTTAAAGCAGGCTGAATGCTACATCTAATGAGCCGTAACTGACGAAATAACCTCCATTTTTACCCTTCCAGTCAAATATTGGGCTGTAAACACCAATAACAGCTTTAACTTGTCAATGCCCAATTTTGACTCCCTGACAAATTATTACTGTTTTTTATTATTGTTTGATTTCATGGTGACTTTAATATCAGCTGATTTTTAACTTCACACTGATGGATTTTTTTTTCTGTGTGGCTTTAACCTTCAGAAGTTTTAATCTTCAGATGCATCAAGAAAAAAAAAGTTAATTGTTTTAAAATGCTGATTGAGTGAATCATTGTGGTGGGTGTAAATGAGTTGATTCCAGGTGATGGTGCCTATTGAATTGTAGTATTTGTTGTTGAGTGGGGGCTCTTTGCCTTCAATTTTTAAATCAGTCAGAGCCACACAGTCTCTTGCAGTGAAATGCTTGACATCCTGTGGCTTGTGAGAGCTCTGCCAGGTCTTTAGCAAGTTATTTTAAGTATCCTTTTATTGTTGGCCTGAGTTGGATTAATGCCTGTTTCATCTCCCCAAACACATGCAGTATGTGGATTTGGGTAAAATCTGAGTTCGCTAGTGGACTTAAGAGGTTTATTTTTAGCAGTGGTTGGACAGTGGTTCTACTCTTTTGAAATGCTTTATGGATACTGAATATAACCATGGATCTGAGCATTAAAGATGGTGTAGAGTTCAAGTGCTCATGTTCTTAGCTGAATCTTGGCTGCGTCTCATTTTGCTTACACAAATGTATAATGTATGTACTTTAGTGGTGATGGGTGAGTACATACATTTAAGCTGCGTTTCCACAGCAGGAAATTTCCCCAGGAACTAGGGACTTTGGGGTGGTACTCGGTGTGTTTCAACAGCAGAACCCAGGGTTTAAATGAAGTACTGAGCAATAATTTCCTCCTCAGAAAGTCCATGCTCACTAAGGTAGTACTTTTTCAAAGTTCAGGAACTTTTGGGGGTTGGACTTGGGGGCTGAACATGCTGATTGGTTTGAGTTCACGCAGCATTTTATTTCAACCACCGTTTGTTAAAAGTCTGTTGCAGTGCGTGCAGTAAGAGATGTTTGCTATTCCAATCAACTATTGAGTTTAAAAATTATGACCGATGGACTGACGACGAAGTTAAGGCTTTATTAAGCATATATGCGGAGGACGAAATCCAGCAGGAACTGGAAAGTCACGTGCTAATCTTCATGGTAATTTAGACCACGATGGATGCAGACAGCAACAGGTCTGGGGGAAAAAAATGTTCCTGGGACAAATTGTTCCGGGTAATTTTGGTGGAAACGAGGCTAGAAGCATACTTAGACTTTTTTTCGGCACATATTGTACCATAAAAGTTTTTGATTCCACAGAAACCCTTGTTGCATACTGTATGCATCTATAGCTAAATTCATTAAAGAGGACCTATTATGCTTTTTTACATTTTCAACTTTCTTTAGTGTCTAATGTTGCTGTTTGAGCATGAAAAAGTTCAAAAGTTACAAAGTCCGTTGTTAAACTCCCTGAAACGCCTTGATTGTAGTTTTGAGTTTTCTTCCGGGAACATATATGATAAAACAATATTCCTCATTTATATTCCCGGCCACAGCATACACAAAAAAGGGGGTGGGGCCTGGTTGAGTTGCATTAGTAGTGTGTTGATGCTCTTGGTTATAGTAAGGGACGTGACATTTCCGAAACACGCTCTAAGCGGTTGACCAATCACAACAAACGGGTCCAGCCGAAAAAGATTTTTTGGCATAATATTTTTTTTTAAATTCCATGATTTGTGATGCACTAATTACATTTTTTTAATGTACTATTTACTATTTAGGATGGATATTATGCAGATTTGTATGCAGGGGCGCCTCTGCAGTTGCACATGCATTTCCAGTTCCTGTGTTGTTGTCATCTTTAAGTTGGAAAGTTTCCATACCTCCAACAGGAAGCTCAGATGTTGCATGTGCATCTTTCAACATTTTGGGATGCATCTGTGCCAGCAACCTTGGCTTTTTCCAGCCTGTGTTTGATGCAGGTTATGCTTGATGCGTGTGACATCCTGTTTCCCCTCGGGGACAGAATCAGTGATGCAGCTTTTCCATGTTTGGTAAAGGGGGATGGGCGTACCACAGATCGATCGCCCTGAAAAGCAGATGGGTCTCCACATATCAATAGCTGAACACACACACATATTACTTGGCCAGGCTTGCATATGAAGGGCAGCTGTGGCATCTAGAATCTCAGCGGGAAGGTCAGAGCCGACAGTCTAGCCCGGCTTGTGGCGGGTTGAGGGTATTTCAGGAGCCTGGACTATTAATAGAACACAAAAAGCCCATCTGCTGGACTGGTGTGTGTGTGTGTGTGTGTGTGTGTGTGTGTGTGTGTGTGTGTGGGAGAGGCAAAGTGTCAGTAAATGTTTAGAAGTTGAGGGATGGCTTGGTGAAAAGCTCATTTAAACTGCTTGTCTATGGCATTTACAAACAATAACATGTAGATGTGCTGAAAAGGCTTATGCATCCTGCATACATATATACTTATCAGTTTTAATATTCATTATCTGTTATAGATAATATATAGGTTATCTATGACTCAAAAGTCTGAGACCAAATTGAAAAGCTAATATTAAACCAAAGTAACAAATACATAAAAGAACATTTTATATATATTTAATTTCTGATAATTGTAGGCCAGTGGCTCTTAACCTTTTTGATTTGAAGTCCTGTATGTTCTTTAACAAAGCAATAGTTGCTGTTAATAGGTAGTCGAAAACACATTCGACCGGATTGCGTTCGTAGTGTAGACGCTTATGTGGTCAAAAGTGTTCAAACAGCCCCTAAAGACGCCTACTCAAAAGTTGATGCTCTCCGTATGTTTTTTTGTTGTCTCCTTGCATGTTCATGTGTAAATTGCGCAATCTTATTTTGTCCATTAGATCGAAATATCTGAAAAAACCTATACATTTACCTGCCCATAGACCCTCCCCTCGAAGAAATCAGGAGGTTGAGAGTGGACAAATGAATGGATTAAAATACCAGGTGTAAATGGGTATGTGTCTCCCTTGTCTTCTTGTTATCCAATCAACCAAAATGCATCTTAATACCAGGTGGAAACAGAGCCTTTGTAAAGATGGTCAGATAATCTTGCTTCCAATGAAGTGAGATGCTCTTTGGATCATTTCAAATGTTGGAGAACATGATCATCAGCTTTTACACAAACTTGAGAGAGACAAACCCAATAGTTAGGCATTATGAAATTAACATACTTTTTCAAGTCAAATTTCCACTATTAAATAGGAAAAGTGATCTCAAACTTTTGGATCTCTCTGTACATGTGTTCATTTTGGCATAATGGAAGGGTTAGAGGTAAAAGAAACTTCGGGCAGTATTGTTATTCCACGCATGAACCTTCACCCTGCATTGGATTAATCTATATTGTCATTCCAGCTCCGTTTTGCTTTCCCTATTTGTTTCCGTTCTTTTGACAGCTGCCATGGACTGATTGCATCAGTCTCACACAAGGGAGCTGTGGAGTTTTTGCCAATATAAACATGCTTAATAATGGCTTGTGAATTCTCTCTGCCATATATTGATAGAAATCTGTGTTTCCATTGTTCTTCAAAATGTTTTTCAAATGTTCCTCAGAAAAAATGATGTCATTGACTTGTTTGTGAAAATTACACACTTATGCTAGAAGTCTGTGAGGCATTGTGGGATATCTTGCCTAATAGACTTTGGCTACATTCAGAGTGCAGGCAAATCTGATTTATCAAATCTGTTTTTCTCATGACAGTGTGAAAGGCACAAACCACACGGAATCTGATCTTTTCACTTCTGATTTATGCCACTTCTATATGTGGTACTAAATCCAATACAGGTCAGATGTTTTGCAGTGCGACCTCAGTCTGAACAGTCATGTCAGAATTCATGCGACTTTAACGTCACACTAAAGCAACATTCGTCACAGTTCTGTTCTCATGGGAGTAACTTCATAGACTTTACATACCCGAAGTTATCGAGACAGTTGTGAAAGGTAGTCAGTGAAGGACAGTGATGTGTTAGAGCTCATAAGTATTACACTCTCAGCTCTTTATACAAGCAAAACACGAGGGCTCGTATCATAAGTATTAAAAAAACTCTGCTCTCTTATTTCGCATCCTCATCTTTGTTTTTTTACTCTCACTTTAACTTACTTTTAATGTTTTCCGTGTTTACTTTCATATGACAGCGTGCTGCGTGATGTCTTTTTATCGTTCTTTTGCAGAAGCGGGACAGTCCAGGACCATGATCTGTTTACACTGGAATCTGATATTGGCCACATTTAATACAAAAAAGTCTGATCTGAGCAATAAATCGGAAATGAGCATTAAGGCTCGCAGCGTGAACGTATTCTTATAGTCGATGACTTACGGAATCTTGTTTCCACCACAGAGTAAAAATTAAAAAAAGGCAATTGCTACTTTTTGCCCCACAATTCAGATTTTTTCCTCTCAATAGTGAGTTTATCTCGAAATTCGAATTTATAACTCACATTTGCGAGTTTCGCAAATCTCACAATTGTGAAAAAGTGAGAATTGTCTTACTATAAATTCACAATTGCAAGAAAAAAAAAGGTTTATATCTCACAATTCTGACTTTTTCCTCAGAATTATGAGTTTATATCTCACAATTTGGATTTATAACTCAATTGCGAGTTTATATCTGACAATTGTAATATCTCACAATTCGGACTTTATAACTCACAGCTGCGAGTTTGTATCTAACAATTCGGTGTAAAAAAGTCAGATTTTGTTCATTTTTACTATCTGAGGTATGATTTCTTTGGTAATTTTAGCTGCCTCTGTTGGAAAAAAGTTTTTTTTTTTATTTTTTTTATGCATACTCCATGTTGTGCTTTAGTTGCTGGTTTGTTGGTGTCCCCTTTCAGGCTTCTTAACTAGCTTAACCAGCAAGAATTCATCTACAGGCTTCAGGAAAAACCATATGGGTTGACCAGCTTGTTTTGCTGGTCAACACCACCACTGTGCTGATCCACTAAATTAACTAGCTTAACCAGCATGGAATTTCATGTCAGCCTAAACTGGCCTCTTCAGCAGAGTCATTTAACCCAGAACTTTCCTTTTGGGAACAAGGGATTAGAAACGGGTTATGAATGACATCTCTACTATGTCCATATCTCTCATCTCCCTCTGAATCCATCCTTCTCTTTAACAGTGTTTATCCCAAGGATTCATTCCCAGCCAGGCTATATCAGACATCTTTGATTTAAGCATTGTGTTTATGACCCTGTTTAATGGGCAGATTTTGATCATGGGGAATGGTCTATTTTTGGATTGAGCTGTGTAATGGAGATTAAAGGATGTGACAGAGTCTGCTGTCTTTATATGGAAAACCGCTCAACTTTTAAAGCAGTGGTTAATTAACTTAGTATGTGGTGTTTTCTATTTTAGCTGTAATCTTGATATCATGTTCTCCTAAACTTCTTTGGTAATTGTGCTCAGTCTTTTATTCAAATGCCAAATAACTGATTTAGGTATTTATTTAGCCCCACAAGATGAAAAGATAAAATAAACTTCTGTGGCATATTTGAGTTTTAATGCTGAATTGTAAAGTACAAGTGAAAAGATTTTAATTAATTCTCCTACAAACCCTCTGTAGACATGCAATACAAAACGTACAGAAGAGTTAAAAGGAGAGTTATGTTTGCTTTATTATTTGATAATAATTGTACAACTTGGTTCAAGTTTCTGAGGAATTCCATAAAGGATTGTTTGGATACTACAGAGCATTCCTTCAGTAACCAATCAGAGTCAAGAGTCAGTCAGGCAGACTCCGCCCCTGCTGCAGCTGATTGGCCATTCCTGCTCTTTATATCTCCAGACATGAAGGGTGCTGTAGTAAACATAGTTGTTCTCACATACATGCCTGGATCATCTCAAATCATCTACATTTCAGCTTAGCCACCTGTTACATCAACAAACAATGGCAGCCTTTGTGTCGGTGAGTTCAATTTCCAACAAAGGATGTAAATTAAATAGTTTCATCATTTGTGCAGTTCCCTCTGATTGATTTATACATTTTAATTACATAATGCAACAATGTAACCATATGTTCAGGATTTAGGAATCAACCACTGAAAGGTTTTTCTTGTGTATACTACAGTTCAAAATATTTTTTTAATGTTTCTTATTTACACCAAAACTGCATTTATTTGATGAAAAATACAGTAATATTGAAATATTATTACAATTTTAACAACTGTTTTCTATTTAATATATTAAAATGTAATTTTTTCCAGTGATGGTAAAGTTTGTGTCACATGATCCTTCAGAAATCATTCTGATATGTTGATTTGCTGCTCTTTTATTATCAATGAAAACAGCTGTGCTGCTTAATTTTTCTGTCAGAAACTGTGATAATTTCTTTTCAGAATGAATAGAAAGTTCAAAAGGACAGCATTTATTTGAAACTGAAATCTTTTGTAACATTATAAATGCCTTTACTGTCAATTTTGATACTTGCTGAATAAAATAAATTGTATGTCAGTATATTAAAGAGTAGTCAGTAGAGGACTGGAAATGGTAGGGGTTGGTCTGCTTAATTTAGTGCTGTTCTCTGGCACTTTCTGGCTGTGTGGATGGCCTCCGGGCATGTGTTCAGTGTACTTTTGGCCTGTACCTTGCTGTATATAGAGCTCACGTTCATATACAATGTGTGAAATACCTGAGATAAGTGATCACAAGTGTCTGCTAAACCTGACTATCCTAGTATAAAACTTAAGCAAGAACAGTATAACCTCATAAATAAAACAAGATGTTTATTTTATACATTTGTTTTAGTAACTTATTCATGTTGAAGAAATACATTTTGTTGATCTTGTATTTGATTTTGCAATTTTGTTTGGGGTTCCAGTGAGTGTGTAAATATTGGGCAATCGACTTGCTTGTTTTTGTAAACTGAGAGACTGAAATACTTGTTTGTGAGACACTTGGCTATCAACACTATTAATTAATTAATTAATTAATTGTGCATATCAGGATTATTTGCATTCCAATTTTTAAGATACACGAGTACATCTGATGTCAGACATCCTTTATCTCCTCTTCAGATTTTGTTTTGATTGTTATTCTATTTTTGTATTAAAAACATCAGTGTTTTGTGTATGTAGAGCATTTATATTTTAATCTATCCTTAATATGGTGATACATTTTATATAGTAATTTTGTCATCAGGAAAAAAAAAAAAAGACAGACATTCGCTCAGACATATAATGTATGCATGTGTATATATGTGTGTGTATATATATATATATATAATATACACATGTGTATATATACATGTATATAATGTGTGTGTATGCATGTATGTGTTTTTTCAAATCATTGGAATGCATTTGCAATTATTTTGGTATGCTGACTTGGACAAAAACATATTTTATCATTTAACTGTCATTTAACCAAGATACTTTGTTCTCTTAGATGGCAACGTGTCACACCTGTAATAAGATCTCCAGACAACCTGGAATGAACCGTGAGTTTTTGGCAACTCTGTCACAGAAACGAAGTACCCCAGGAAGTGCAGGCAAACCCAGAACTCCACAGTCAGTCAATAGGACTCCAAAATCTGCAGTGGACAGAACTCCAAGTGGCACACCAAGGTAAGCTACTCTTAGTGAACATATGTTACAGGTCCCCACAGCATCACATGGAAGTATTTAAACCATTTGCTCAAATCTTTCTTTCTGCAGGTCAGGGTCTTCAAACACCAGCTCTGCATCAAAGACCGGCAGTGCGAAGTCGTCACCTTTCGCCCGCCTCAAAAAGATCCTTATGCTGGAAAACAAACAGCCGAGTAAGAAAGGTGGTCTGAAGGACTTCCTCTCATCTCTCTGAAGACCTCGGGATCGTTTAAAATGAAAGACTCTGGCCCACTTTGAGAGGAGCTACTGAAGTTCATGATGAGGATGATTATCACTTCTCCACATGTATTACAATGCCACCTAGTGGAGGAGTCATAGGAGAGTATAACTTACAGTGTAGCTACAGAACAATGCTGTGACTTTTTGTAGGTTTTTTTATTTGCCATTATTTTCATGATACCACATATTGTTATTTTTTTCTACAAGAAAGATAACTTTTATATGTTGTGTGTTTAATGTTAATTTTGTACACTTTGAATTCACACATTTGTATCCACTGTTTGGATCACTGCTATTAAAAGAAGGATTGTCTTTACACTTGGCTTACACACTGAATTTTTTTTTTTATGCTCAGAAGATTTGTGCTGTGTTGTTTACATTTGATGGCTTATTTGCCTTCAGACTATATAGCAAAGACCAAAAATATTTTACACTGACTTCTTTTTCTCAATACATTCAAATTGTCTTGTTTGATCTTTGACAGATTTTTTTCAATAAAAAGTAAAATAATGAAGTTTGTGTGTTTATTCCACTTAAAAAACATTAAAACCTGTAATGTTTTTTTTTTTTTTTTGTCCCCAAACTGAATTATAATCATTTTAAAATTGTATATTTAAAAAAAGAATATTGATGTAGCAACACAATTTGTGTAAAAATACTGTACTTTTAGAAAATTGGAATCACAAAATTAATCATGGTTCATGAAATTCTCATTACTTTGACACTCCCAGTTTCTGGTAATAAAAAAGCTCAAAAACAGGCAATTTAGTCATAATTGCAGCATACATGCCGGAGTCACTATTTTATCTCATAAACAAAGGACATATAAACATATCTTCATTTACTGTAACAGTACATTGAGCACTTTGGGCTTATGTTTCCAGATAATTCCAACTAAAAATATGATTCTTAAATGATATAATTTGTTTTAGATGTATTTGTTACTTTTTTCTTTTCTTTTTTCAAATCTTTGACTCAATGTAGTTTAGACCTCAATCATGCATGTTTTAGGGTCTTTTATTTTGAAATTGAACTTTTACCCGGAAGTGGTTATACAGACTCTGATATGTTCCTTTACAATCATCATTATACTAAAGAACTAACTTTTCGAACATAAGATGCGGTTATAGATTTAGATGATATTATTCCCAACGAATGTGCAATGTCAGATCGCAAACGAAGCCGAGAGCATCACGAGGACAGACATGAACGAAAGAAACACAAGGAGTCAAAACAAGATGACGACAAATACAAGAACCAAACCAGAAAACTGATTCAAGAGGTGCAGAAACTCAAGCATGTGGAGACTTTGTGAGTATTTGCACATGATTAGTTTATAGTAATATCACTGTATAAAGTTTTCATCATCTTAACTGCTGTAGTTTTCTGTTGCACTTTTGTCTTGTATGTAATCACTTTCTTTTTTATTTTTCCTTTCAGCTATGAAAATCCTCCCCCTGGGTTCATCAAGGTTTGGCCATGGCTTGAAGTGTTGCCATTAAATGCTACAGATTTATGATGAGCTAGTTGGGTTACACTTTATTTTAAGGTGCCATTGTTACATTATATACGTTTAAGTACTCAGTAATATTACATGTAACTTATTCACTATAGAGTTAGGATTTGGAATAGTGTTTGGTTTAGGGTTAGTTGCATACAATTATGCAAAATGTTCTGTTATTAGTACAGTAAGCAAGCATCTGTAATATATGTAACAAGGACACTGTAAAATAAACTGTTACCGCTAGTTGTTTTGGCTCTCTTACAATATGTCATCAGAGATCATGTAGGCATTAGAAATAAGTTTTTGAGTGAGCATTTTGCAATACAAGCAGAACTGCTTTTGCAGGAAGATGATTACAGACCAGAGGACTGTATTCCTGATGCCCCTGGTAATGAGGACGCCAGGAGCTTCTTGGCTCACGCTCCCACCAAAGGACTGTGGATGCCTCTGGGAAAAGAGGTGAAGGTCATGCAGTGTAAGCAAACTTTCAGATATATTCACTTTGCTCTTAAAATAAAGAAATACAATACTTCGTAGTTACAAAGAGTTTTTTTGTGATCTAAATTGAACTTCTGAATTGAATCGAGTAGGTGTGTCTTTTATGGAAGCTTTTTTCTGCCACGTAATAAAAAATAAAAAAGGTAATTGCAACTTTTTGTCTCACAATTCTTACTTTTTTCCAAGTTTATAGCTCAGACTTTTTTCTCATAATTGTGAAATATAGACTTGGAATTGGGGGGAAAAAAATCAAGAATTATGAGAGAAAAACTTGAGAGAAAAAAGTCATTGTGAGACTTAAAGTCCCAATTAAAAAGTAATTGCGACTTTTTATCAAGATATAAACTCGTAATTGTGAGAAAAAAAGTCATAATTGTGAGAAAAAAAACGCAATTACCTTTTTTTTAATTGCGACTTTATATCTCACAATTATGGCTTTTTTCTTGCAATTCTGAGTTTACATCTTACAATTCTAAGAAAAAAGTCAGAGTAAACTTGGAATTGCGAGAAAAATGTCAGAATTGCGAGTTATAAACTCGGAATTGTGAGAAAATAGTCAGAATTGTGAGTTATAAACTTGCAGTTATGAGGAAAGTCAGAATTGCAAGTTATAAACTCTGAATTGCGAGAAAATAGAATTGCAAGATAACTTGCAATTGTGAGGAAAAAAGTCAGAATTGTGAGTTATAAACTCAGAATAGTGAGAAACAAGTCAGAATTGCAAGTTATAAACTCGGAATTACAAGTAAAAAGTCAGAATTGTGAGTTATAAACTTGCAATGGAGTGGTGCAGGGATGACGTCAACCCTGAAGACAAATAATTTTTTTTATTCTGTGGTAGAAACAAGCTTCCATAGTCTGGTTGTGTATATAGGACATTTTTTGTGCAGTATATGTTTATATAACATGAGTTTGTGCTGTTTATTATAGTTCTTTTTAATAGTAAATTGATACCTGTAACTTTTAGCGACAAATGTTATTTTAGATTTTACGGTGTCGATGAAGGTCATTGAGATAACATAAGTGCACAAACTGTGTGTGTAGGCTGGAGATGTAAGAGGTACGGCCACAGAACAGGAGACAAAGAATGTCCTTTCTTCATCAAAGGCAACCAGAAACTGGAGCAGTTCAGAGTAGTAAGTGACACACATGGCCTACTTTTGCACTGCTGCATTATGAGGGATTTATTTAAAAGCATGTACAGTAACCTTAACTTAAAGCCTGATTAAAAACTTTGGCCTTTACATATACAGAGTTTGAACATTTTTAAATAACATTTTTTTAGAGATTGAGCCATGAAGTAGCAGATTGCTGATTATATAGGGTATTGATATATAATCAATGCCATGTAGTTTTGATATCTCTTTTTTATTAATTATACATGAACATTATACATCCTTTTTAATTAAAATGCAAATATTAAACATTATACAATTATGCATACAAAAATAAAATAGTAACAAGAACAAGAAAAAAGAATATATATACTATATGTGTACATTTGTCTGTGTTTTAGTCAACAAAACCATACATTTGAGTTTTTTTAGTAGTAAACTTGCATTTATGAATATGAAATTTAGTCAGTTGCACAGACAATATCATCATGTGAAATTTGGTCACTTGCGCAGTTCAGTTTTTCCATCCTTTCTCTGACCATTAGAATAAAAAAAAAAATGTTTTGTGTCTGTGCCTTTAAAACATGCATTTTTGCAATTAAGCACATGCTGTGGTTTTGCTTTTTTTATCCAGTATAGTTTTTCACTCCCCCAACCTTCCATAATAGCCACTTTGCAAAGCTCTGAAATGTACACTCAGTATTATTTTCCTGGTGGCCAGTGGCCTAATAAAAGTTTAATTATTTACATGGAGTGGGTCACCTCATGGGGTCTGACATGTTGAAGTCACATGGCTGGCCTAACACTAATTATCAGATTCTTTCGCACACAACTTAAAGGGATAGTTCACCCAAAATTGAAAATTATCCCATTTTACTCACCCTCAAGCCATCCTATATCTTTCAGACAAACACAATTGGAGTTATATTAAAAAAAATTATCCTTGCTCTTTCAAGCTTTATAATAGTAGTTAATTGGGGGTGAGATTTTGTCCAAAAAAGTGCATCCATTCATCATAAAAGTAATCCAGGGGGTTAATAAAGGCCTTCTGAAGTGAAGTGATGGATTTTTGTAAGAAAAATATTCATATTTAAAACTTTATAAACTATAATATCTAGCTTCTGGCAGACGGCTTTATAAGCATTGATTTATGGCAAAAGAGTAACTTCGGACCTGACACAATGATGTATTGATTAACACGGAAGTGTAGAGGATAGAGCAGAACAAAACACTAGTCACAAGTTAGAAGTCTAAAACAAGAATTTATAAAGTGAAATGTCAGAGAATTTTGTAATAAGAGAAGAGGAGCTTGAGTTTGTTGCCCAGCCCTATTTGTTTGAACCGTGAGAGCCATTCAATACTTCAACATCATATTTCGTGTCAAAGGTTACTCTTTTGCCGTAAATCGATGTGTACGGGCATCTGGCGGAAGCTAGTCATTATAGTTTATAAAGTTTTAAAATGGATATTTTTCTTACAAAAACCCATCGCTTCACTTCAGAAGGCCATATGGTGGATAGATGCACTTTTTTGGGCTTCAAAATCTTATGCCCCCTTCACTATTATAAAGCTTGGAAGGGCCAGGATATATTTTAATGTAACTCTGATTGTGTTTGTCTGAAAGAAGATAGTCATATACACCTAGGATCGCTTGAGGGATGAGTAAACCTTAAGATAATTTTCCTTTTTGAGTGAACTATCCCTTTCAACTTTTATTTTTGTGTAATATTGCATCCACACCACTAGGTGTAAGTATAAGTCCACATCGACTGCCACATTGACAGCACAACATCATAAATTGACTATAACAGAAGCTATAAAATATTTTACTTCCATTGCAAGTTAATTTTTTTTAATATGGTGAACCTGAACTGTTTATGAATGTTCATGTAATTTCTGTGATTCTTTCACAGGCACATGAGGATCCAATGTATGATATAATTCGAGAAAACAAACGTAATGAAAAAGAGACAAGGTACGTCAAGTTTTTTAAATATTGAGACTGTGCCATCATATGTTTTGGAAACTCAAATAAAAAAAATTCAGTCCATTTTGCATTTAAATGACTTTCAAAAGCAATAAGGATAGACACAATTTACAGTCAGTCAATATGACGTACAGTACCGTTCAGTAGTTTGGAATTTGTTTGATCAGTACAATCAGTAATATTGTGAAATATTACTACAATTTAAAACAACTGTTTTCTTTTTTTAATATATTTTAAAATCTAATTTATTCCTGTGATGGCAAAGCTGAATTTTCAGTATCATTACTCCAGTCTTCAGTGTCACATTATTTTTGTGAAAACTGATACATTTTTCCCCAGGATTCTTTTGATAAAAGAACAGCATTTATTTGAAATAGAAATCTTTTGTAACATAACTGTCTTTACTTTTGATCTGCATACTAAAAGAAAATCTTACTAACCCGTGTCTATGAGATAAAGAGCTTTTAATAATGTTCAGCCTCTGCTGGATCTGCTTATTAATAAAATATTTGGTGTATTGAGGTCTCTCAGAGGCCAGTGTTGATGAATTGTGTCAGTTCAACAAAAGAACCCTGTTGCAGACGATTACGTAACTCTTTACTCCACTGTGATTATCTTTTGCTATGTGGTGACAAGAGCTCTTGCTACATGGGAGTAATTAGAAACCGTTATGTGGGATGTAAAGCCATTGTGGGCCGTTTTGACAGATTATTTTGTTCGTACATTGCTGAGCTCCACATTTATGCCACAGAACTGTTACTAAACATTCCTTTGGGACTGGCAATTTGAATTTTTCAGCAGGATGTTGGAAAACAAGGAGTAGCTTGTTAAAAAAAGTTGAAAGTCAGAAATCAGCCGCTTTAACATTGATGCAGGCTTCACAGCATGTAGTGAATGAAAGCAAAGCTAAATCGGGGTTGTGCGTTTCCCAAGCATACACGCCTCTGTTAGAGGATGTGAACCCTCTGAACAGCAGTGATCTGATGAATTGTTAATAGTTTCAGGTCAGTGTGACACAGGCTGTCAGAAGGTGCTTGTGTTTTCTGCTTCCTCTTATGTTGCCCAAAACTATAGCAATTGAATATAGTTAAAGATAGAGTTCTTGAAATAATCTAAATAAATCCAATTGCTCAAAGGGTAAGTGTGTAATTTCTGTGCCACTAGCGCCACCAAAAGGAATTGCAAAGATAATGACTAAAATATAGAAATAAGTATAAAATTTAGTTTTCTATTCATATTTGTAGGTTCATAAAAAATTATAAATATAATATTAAAAATTATTTGTGTATTTATGTGTGTATATGTATATAAATATATTAAGTATTATTATTATTATTTTAAATAATATATAATATATTTATATACACATATATATAAATATGTACGTTTTATATATAGATATATATATACACAGTATATGTTAAATATTATTTATAACAATATTTAAAATGTATACACGCATATATAAACGTATGCATATTTATATATGTATATAAATATGTTAAATATTATTTATAACAATGCTATTTAATATTTATACACACGTGTATGTATATATCTATATAAATATGTATTAAATATTATGTTAGAAGTATTATTTGTGTATATATAAGATTATATACATTTATAACATTTATAATTAGTGTATATTTATATACATAAACACAAACATATGTATGTAAATTAAATATTATAAATGTGTTTTGTAAATATTAAGTGTGTGTGTGTATATATATATAGTGTGTTTGTGTGTGTGTGTGTGTATATATATATATATAATGTGTATATATAGTGTGTTTGTGTGTGTGTGTATATATATATATATATATATACACATATACATACATGCATACATACACATAAATATGCACATATTTACAACACATTTTTTATTATTTAATATGCATATATACACCCATGTGCACATGTGTGTGTGTATAATATGTATGTGTGTGTGTATACACGTATTATATGTATTATATTTATTTGCATGTATATGCACGTGTGTATATATACATATAAATTTTACTTACTATTATTATTATAAATATTTTGTTATTTATAAACACAATTTAATTTTACGTTTGTATCTGTCTCTACTTATTAATCTGTAATAGGACTATTTTAAATGAGATGCATGCATTTTTTCATGTTGAATGTTTTTATGAGATCCATTATCTATAGTTTGTCTTTTTTGTTTTTGTTGACATATTACAATATTGTGCATAGAAGTTAATTTTGATGTGTCTTTTCTCCTCACTGTAGGATTGAGCAGTTGAAACAGCTGCTTCAAGACACCACCTCCGACTCTGACTCGACCTCGTCTTCCTCTGCCTCCTCTGATCATAACCAGAAGAAGAAGAAGAAGAAAAAGGAGAAGAGGAAGAAAGAAAAGAAGAAACACAAGAAGAAAAAGAAGAAGCACAAGGCCAAGGCTAGTGATGACTCAGACTAAAACAGGGGCCAGTGGTCTTGGTGTGTCAGTGTTCATGAATAGAATCTTATAAGGTCTGCAATAGTGTGTCAGCCCTATCAAATATACACAGGAGGCTTCCCATCAGTTCCCCAGGCCATCTTCAGATCTGCTTAATAATGCATGGATGCATTAAATCCCCTCTGTTGCATGGAATGCTTAGGAGATGTACATATATCCTATAGCTGTTCCTTAGCATGTTTGTACTGGACTGAAGTTTGAAGTGAACAGAGTTTCTGAATGTAGGTTGATTTACATTTTGAGAATGTGTCATTGTGAAAATAACTGACGAGAGCTTATGATACATGCCATCTGCTGTCGTGAAGTGACGTCTATAAATGTCATGCAAATAAATCAATGACTTTTCAGCATTTACAGCTGCTTTTTATGTTAATCTGATATTTCCTAAAGCATTTGAGCATTTATAGCATCTTGCAACTCAAATTACAAGTGTGTATTCACATCCTCTATTTCCATCAAAGTGTTTGAGGCTTCTGCATCTGGCTGTGGTACGTAAGCGCAGCCAATTAGCACCTCTCAATGGGTGACAATGGTTTGCACATCATTCAAATCACCAGAGAGGCATACTGAGAGGGGGGAAAAGATGTTTTTCCTTTGATCTCGTCACTCGTCGCTGAAATCCGGAGTCCCGTGGTTGTTGTTGGAGTACATGTGCCATTTTGTATCAAGATAAATAGTGCATCACATCATCAAAGGAGCTCTTCATAATGCTGATTCAAGTAGAGACTATTTAAATGTGTACTTTCAAAAAAAGACGAAAACAATAATGAATTATTAGTAAATATTCATATTAATAATATAAACATCAAATCAACTTCAGTCAATGACTAACTATCAGGGCTTTATTTAATTTTCAGATGAAGTCATTAGCTTGCTCTCATCTTCAGAATGTGTTTGTACTGGTAATAAAAGCTGGTTTCTCACATTTCCTTTTTAGTTCCTCTCTTTTCTATTGTAATCCCCCATTTGTTCCGATCTGGCCAGGGCTATTAGAAAAGTGTGTGTATGTGACATGTTCCCTTTTTATTTGACAAACTGTGAATCTCACAAATGAGTTCCCCAATCTATGCTTTGTCGAATTGCTAAATTTAAATAGATTTTAAATTTTGGTTTACTCTGACAAGTCAAGTGTAATTTGAAGCTCAGTTGTGACAGAAAAATCAAGCACAACAGTTCTACCTAATTACAAATAAAATACAAATAAAAATGGTGTATATGGTTTATGTAATTAGTAATTTTATTTTAATTGAGATATGTATATATGTGTGTGTGTGTGTGTGTATATATATATATATATATATATATATATATATATATATATATATATGTATGTGTGTGTGTGTGTATATATATATATGTGTGTGTGTTACAAAACAATTAATTACAAAACATTACATTTACGTAAGCAATGTACAAATAGACGCCAATTACGTAAGCAATAATTGACGACGGGCCGTTGAATTCTTACACCCGAGGTGGTAATGCGGCCACGACCCATAGCAGAGCCGTTACACCTCGGGTGTGCATTATTTTCTAAGAATTCAAGGGCCTGGAGTCAGTTATTCCGCTTATACTCAGCACACCTCAAGACACTGTTCTGATGTTGTATTTCAAGACATTTGTCAGGTTTTTGTCCTTAAAAAACTGGGACTAACTTCTTACGCATCTCATCCCAAGCCTCCGTTGCTAATTCCAAAACGTAATTTCAGAACTAGTAACGGAGGCTTGAGCCTTGATAACAGTTGATACAGTTTTTAATGCAGTTTAGAGAGAGAGAGAATTATCATATGTGAATTATGCTACCTGAGTCTGTGCTTCTCTCACGGCAGCAGTGTCTCTACTAATAGCGAAACTATAAGTTTATCTACCTCAAGAACCGCACAGTTATTTCCTCGCTGGTGAGTCGTGTATCTTTAAAGTTGCTAAACTATTTTACTAATTCGTCAGAGCTGCGCTGACAAAACGTTTCTGTGCGAGTGTGTGTCCGTATGTTTGAAAGCGAGATGGAGCGCTTTTAGGACACAATAAAACGTATTTTGTGGCAAATACCATGACAATAATTTGTCGTTTTCAACCTATTGTGTACTATATTTATTTGCTTGGCCGGTGTCGTTGTGGGTTTTGTTTCTTTTGCAGTTTTAGGCTGTAGGACCTTTTGAAATAACTGAAATCATTTGGCGAAGTGATATGGAATTGCAATGCGGTCAAGAACTGCCTAGAACTACTTTAGCCGTGCTTCCCAGAAAATAATTGCACGCCTTAGAACGGTGGTCAACCAATCAGATTCGAGCATTCAACAGCCCCGTAGTATAAATGTATTTATTTATTATGTGAGTTTGGGAAAATATACAGAATATACAGATCATAGAAAGTCCATTTGATGTAATCATATGGAGAGTTTGGGTTTGGTTTTCAGCAGTTTAATTTCCTAAAGAACTAGTTGTTCATCATTTTACACAGTCCAAAAAAAGTATGTCAGAATTCAGAGAAGAGCTGATTTAGAGATTGACCCATGATGTGCATCTAATGGTTTTTATAGAGACAAACTAAAGGTAACGTCACCTCTGCTGATGTGGACATAGACTGGATTTGGTTTACATAATATTTTACTTTATGTGTGTTGCTTAACAGAATTCTAGACATTCTTTAAAGGCTTTTATAGAATTACATCCTCTCTCTAATCAGCAAAATGGAGTAGGTAAATGATGCCAGCATGGCACTGTTAATACATCACCTTGTGTGGGACAGATAATCTATTGCCTGTGTGTGTGGAGATTGTGAGGATGTTAAGATCTGATGGACAGATATTTACAAAATGCCAAATATGCCCTGAAGACTAATGGCCAGGCAATGATGTTCTGTTTTAATCCTATTATCTTCTTCTTTCAGTAGATAAAAGCTTGCTGGCATTAATTCAAGCTTTTAAAAAATACTTACAAAAAAACTTCTTACTTTTATTAAATAAAAATTATTAAAACCCATTGGTAACTGCAGATATTTAGATCTTAAAGGATTAGTTCACCCAAAAATGAAATTTCTGTCATTAATTACTCATGTCGTTCCAAACACACAAAACCTTCATTCATCTTCAGAACACAAATTAAGATATTTTTGATGAAATCCGAGAGTTTTTTCCCATAGCAAAGCAACATAATTACCACATTCAAGGTCCAGAGAAGTAGTAAAGAAATCTTTAAAATAGTCCATGTGATGACAGTGGTTCAACCTTAAAGGATTAGTCCACTTTCAAATAAAAATTTCCTGATAATTTACTCACCCCCATGTCGTCCAAGATGTCCATGTCATCTCCCTTCTTTATCTTCTCTATTAGAATTCCAGCAGTGTAGACGCTGCTAAGTGTATTACTGCCCTCCACAGGTCAAAGTTTGAACTAAATTGTCATATACAATATGCTAGTGCAAGATCGTTTCGCTAGATAAGACCCTTATTCCTCATCTGATATCGTTTAAAGCCCTTTGAAGCTGCACTGAAACTGTAATTTTGACCTTCAACCGTTTGGGGCCAGTTGAGGTCCACTATAAGGAGAATAATCCTGGAATGTTTTCATCAAAAACCTTAATTTCTTTTCGACTGAAGAAAGAAGGACATGGACATCTTGGAACGACATGGGGGTGAGTAAATTATCAGGAAATTTTTATTTGAAAGTGGACTAATCCTTTAATGTTATGAAGTGATGAGAATACTTTTTGTGTGCCAAAACAAAGCAAAAATAACGACTTTATTCAACAAATTCTTCTCTACCCCGTCCGTCTCCTACGCAGTTGACGCAGTGAACGCAGTGCAGCGTTTCCGTGTTTCCGTGTTTCCGTCCGAATGCCGGCTCAGTATTGGCCGACGTTGTTTACAGTATTGGTCGAAGCATGCGTGTGATGCTGACGCAGGAGCCGGCCAATACAGGGTCGGCGTTATGAGGTAGAACACGGAAGCTCTGCAATGTGTCTTCAACGTAAACTTCATAGGATAATAACAGGGTAGAGAGGAAATTGTTGAATTAAGTCATTATTTTTGTTTTGTTTTTGCGCACAAAAGTATTCTCGTCACTTCATAACATTAGGGTTGAACCATTGTAGTCACGTTGACTATTTTAGACTTATTTCTAGACCTTGAATGTGGTAATATCGTTGCTTTCTATGGGAGATAAAAAGAAACCTCTCTGATTTCATCAAAAATATCTTAATTTGTGTTCTGAAGATGAACGAAGGCCTTGTGGGTTTGGAACGACATGAGGGTGAGTAATTAATGACAGAGGTTTAATTTTTGGGTGAACTAACCCTTTAAATATATATATATTTTTTAATTAATTTGAACTATTAACTGGTTTCTACCTTTCTTATGACCTTTTGAATATTAAAATGTAGTAATGTTATTGTTCTTTCGTAAATATATAGGCCTAACAAATGTGTAATGGAAGCTTTTAGCTTTTTTATGGAAGTCCTTATGTCTTGTTATACTATGCACTTAAATCATGCCAAACAATATTTTATATCAAGAAGCAAAAGCAAACATTACAATCAATAGCCTATATCCACTAGACTAGGCTGAGAAAGTACACTGATGATGCGCTTTTATCGGTCTATTGAATGATCAGGATTTACTGTGCTGTTATTGGTGGATGACTGAAACAACGGAACCAATGAGCAGCCGGGAGGAGGAGGAAAGAGGAAGTGAAAACAACATCAGCACTATCTATCTAGTGCGCAAGAGAAAGGGAGGGAGCGCGCGACTGCAACAAACTCCCAAACATCAATCTCTGGAAGGAGGAAAAGTCGCCTCGCCGCTTCAGGTTAGTACGTTTTATTACGCATAGCCGATTTCCCTGATGATAATCTGTTATCGGCGCGATCACAGGCCACTTCGTGCTGTTTCATTCTTACAGGTTGAAGTTTAAGCGCTGTAGTGTGCAGTTGTAAGACAGTCGTGATTCGTGAATAGCCCCTCTATTGAGCGCGAACAGACAGATCGCAGCGGGTGGAGAGTTTGACAGAGCTCAGTGCATCAATGACTGTGCTTTACTTCGGGCGTGTTTTATTCCACAGACATACGCATTAAACATGGGGACTAAGAGGTCAAAAGAGTGTCTCACACATCAGTGGTTGTATTTTTACGATTGATACTGATTGTTTATGTCGAGAAAGGTGCATTAGAGAGTTCTGCACAATGACAATGACTTCTCTATTGTCTCTTTAGGAAAGACTATAAATATAGAAAAGCAAAAGCTTTAATGTTCTTTGTAACTTAATTTGCTCATTCCACGATTTTTTTTATTATTATTTACTGGAAGATCCTCGTAGACTTTGGAATAATACTTTGCTTGGTTTTGTATGGCACGCGACTGTGTGAGTGAAATAAATGTCCAGTTAAAGGGACAGATCACCCAATTCTGTCATCTTTTACTCTATGGCGTTATTATAAAGCACATTACACGCCCTCGTGTCGTTACAACCCCCTATGACATTCTTTCTTTAGTTGAACACAAAAGGAGATGTGAGGCAGAGGGACATTCTCAGTCACCGTTTACTTGCATTGTAGGCAAAAAAGAATCAATGAAAGTGAATGGTGACTGAAGCTTGACAGTTTGTCGTTTGTCTAACATCTCCTTTTGTGGTCCACGTATGTAAACGATGACAGATTTTACATTTTGTGTGTGTGAGTGTGTGTGTGTGTGTGTGTGTGAACTGTCCCTTTAAATCCTGAGATTAGTGCTGATAATCGATTATTTTCACGAATAATGGAATTAACAAGACTAATTTAATTAATTAATTAATTTTTTATCTTGTGTAAGGCTGTAAAATGTAAATGTATGAAAGAAAGTTATGTATGGCCTTTGTATTATTAAGATGACTCATACAAAAATTGATGGTTACAAAGAAAGCATGTCAAATGAAAACACTGGATGACAGCAATACACAAACATGGAAAAAACAGAGATTGAAATATGAAACATTTTATTCATATAGTTCAGTTTTTATGCATTTTTGATACTTTGTTCTCTATTCAGCATTACCAAGGTAAAATCATACAGTAATATCAGAATTTAGTGATGCCCACATTTTGCTTCTGTAACTGTCAAACTTTCATGAAATATTTTGGTAACACTTTACAATAAGGTTTCATTAGTTAGTTAACTACTTTAGTTCACATGAACTAAGAATAAACAATATTTCTACAGCATTTATTAATCTTAGTTCATGTTAATTTCAACATTTGCTAATACATTATTAAAATCAATTGTATTTGTTAATATTAGTTAAAGCACTGTGAACTAACATGATGAACAAACAATGAACGACTATATTTTTATTAACTAACATTAACAAAGATTAATAAATACTGTAACAAATGTATTGCTCATTGTTAGTTCATGTTCGTTAATACATTAACTAATGTTAACAAATGAGACCTTATTGTAAAGTGTTACCAATATTTCCATAATTATCTTCTTAAAATTAAAGTAGTACACAGAATCTTAATTCTGTGATTTCAGGATTCATCTACCATAAAGATTCACTTCTGTAGATGTTTTACTAAAAAATTTTATATTATTGTAAATGATATTGTAATGAGAATTTTTAAATACTGTTAATATTGCCATGAATATAGCCATTGTTGCTAATATGGCATTAAATCATGAATAAATAAATACATTTTTTACTAATTGTATCATTGAATTAGTTGTTGCAGACCTAAATGAGACTTTTGATCTACCAACAGTTCTGTACACAGATATATTGTATTTATATATTGTGGTTTATTCTGAAGAGCTGTGAAAAATTGAGGAAGAATTGACATCTGTAAGTAGTAGAGACTTCCATGCCCTCTGGGAAAGAAATAGTTCCTTCTTTTTCATTTGAAAAAACTATCAGAAGCTCAAACTCATCATTTTTTTTCATGCATATATTTCCTTGACTTAGTAGTTGAAGGTTTTTCTGATGCATGCGGGCGGGTCTTGTAGAGTCCAGATGAGAATGTGTTTTGTTGCAGTGACAGTCTTTATCCTCATGTCGTTGAGTCACTTTTGTGTCTTGAGGCAAGTGTGAGCTCAGCGTCTTGCCCCATTGGTCCTTTAGATTGCATACATGAGCTCTAGATCTTAAAACGTAAGCATGTCCAGTGTATGTTATGTGGCATGTAGTGTGCTTTTTGGGTCAGAAATAATTGAGTCACATCACAACATTAATGTCAAATGCATCGTTTTGGTTGTAAACACAATGCCCTCTGTTGGGTGCCACTGTGTAGTTGTTATTTTTTTATACACTCTTAAAAATAAAGGTTCTTAATTGGCATTAATGGTTCCATGAAGATCCTTTAACCTCCATCGAAACTTTCCTTTGCACAAAAGGTTCTTTATAGTGGAAAAAGGTTCTTTTAGGTTATTAAAATGTTCTTCACACTAAGAAAATGAAGGTTCCTTTAAAAACCGTTCACTGAAAGGTTGTAAAAAAACCT